>CAUYUJ010011267.1:0-23814 GCA_963575745.1 Prorocentrum cordatum
CGGGGCGGGTATTCGAAGGCCCGACACCATGCCAAACGGAACCTCCCGGGGCGGGTCTAGGGGGCCCGACACCATGCCAAACGGGATCTCCTGGAACCAAATTTTCGGGGCGTGACCCGTGACACCATGCCAAACGAAACCTCCCGGGGCGGATTTTCGAAGCCCCGACACCATGCCAAACGGACCCCCGGAACCATTACTACCCAAAACTACAAAAGAACACTGGAAATCATTGAAATACCTCCAAAACCACAAAAAAAAACTGAAAATCATTAAAATATACCCAAAATCACCCCCGGGGACCGTATACCGCCCAAGGGCCGTATACCGCCCGGGGGCCGTATACCGCCCGACGGACCCTGTCCGCGGCGGGGGGCTCTCCCGTGGGAGAATCGGGCCCCCGATTCCTCCCGGGAGACCATCCGCCTCGGACGAGGCCCGACGCCCATTCAACGGAACCTCCGGGCGGGTTTTCGAAGGCCCGACACCATGCCAAACGTGACCTCCCGGGACCATCACTACCCAAAACTGCAAAAAAAACACTAGAAATCATTAAAATATGGCCAAAATCACCCCCCGGGGGCCGTATATGCAAATATGGCCAAAACCAAAAACCAAAAAAAAAAAAAAAACATTGAAAATCATTAAAATATACTCAAAATCACCCCCCGGGGGCCGTATGCCGCCCGGGGGCCGTATACCGCCCGGAAGCCGTATACCGCCCGACGGACCCTGTCCACGGCGGGGGGTCTCCCGTGGAGAATCTGGCCCCGATTCCCCACGGGAGACCATCCGCCGCGGACGGGGCCCGACACCAAGGGCGAAAGGGTACCGGTCGCTTGGGGCGGGGTTTTCGAAGCCCCGACACACTGCGAGCGGGGACCCTGTCCGCTTGACCACCGCGCCGAAGAACAGCAAGAAGAAAAAAAAAACGAATCATATTTTTAAAATATAGCTCCCCCCAATAGAAAAACACTGGAATATCAGTGAAATAATACCCAAAATCACCGGCCGCAGGGGGGTTGAGGGTGACGTATACCGCACGGGGGGGCCGTAAGCCGTATACCGCCCAGGGACCGTGATACCGCCCGAGACGGACCCTGTCCGCGGCGGGGGGTCTCGCCGTGAAGGGGTCTGGCCCGGGATTCCCCACGTTAACCATCCGCCGCGGACGGGGCCCGACACCATGCCAAACGGAACCTCCCGGGGCGGGTTTTCGAAGCCCCGACACCATGCCAAACGGGACCTCCCGGAACCATTACTACCCAAAACTGCAACAAAAAACATTAGAAATCATTAAACTATGGCCAAAACCACACAAAAAAACACGGAAAATCACCAAAATATACCCAAAATCACCCCCCGGGGGCCGTATACCGCCCGGGGGCCGTATACCGCCCGACGGACCCTGTCCGCGGCGGGGGGTCTCCCGTGGAGAATCTGGCCCCGATTCCCCACGGGAGACCATTCGCCGCGGACGGGGCCCGACACCATGCCAAACGGGACCTCCCGGGGCGGGTTTTCGAAGCCCCGACACCATGCCAAACGGGACCTCCCGGGACCATCACTACCCAAAACTGCAAAAAAAAACACTAGAAATCATTGAAATATTGCCAAAATCACAAAAAAACGCGGAAAATCACTAAAATATGCCCAAAATCACCCCCTGGGGGCCGTATACCGCCCGGGGGCCGTATACCGCCCGACGGACCCTGTCCGCGGCGAGGGGTCTCCCGTGGAGAATCTGGCCCCGATTCCCCACGGGAGACCATCCGCCGCGGACGGGGCCCGACACCATGCCAAACGGGACCTCCCGGGGCGGGTTTTCGAAGCCCCGACACCATGCCAAACGGGACCTCCCGGGACCATTACTACCCAAAACTGCAAAAAAACAGTAGAAATCATTAAAATATGGCCAAAATCACCCCCCGGGGGCCGTATACCGCTCAAGGGCCGTATACCGCCCGGGGGCCGTATACCGCCCGACGGACCCTGTCCGCGGCGGAGGGTCTCCCGTGGAGAATCTGGCATCGATTCCCCACGGGAGACCATCCGCCGCGGACGGGGCCCGACACCATGCCAAACGGGACCTCCCGGGGCGGGTTTTCCAAGGCCCGACACCATGCCAAACGGGACCTCCCGGGACCATCACTACCCAAAACTGTAAAAAACACTAGAAATCATTAACATATAACCAAAATCTAAAAAAAAAAAACACTGAAAATCACTAAACTATACCCAAAATCACCCCCCGGGGGCCGTATACCGCTCGGGGGCCGTATACCGCCCGACGGACCCTGTCCGCGGCGGGGGGTCTCCCGTGGAGACTCTGGCCCCGATTCCCCACGGGAGACCATCCGCCGCGGACGGGGACCGACACCATGCCAAACGGGACCTCCCGGGGCGGGTTTTCGAAGCCCCGCCACCATGCCAAACGGGACCTCCCGGGACCATTACTACCCAAAACAGCAAAAAAAACACTAGAAATCATTAAAATATGGCCAAAATCACCCCCCGGGGGCCGTATAACCCGCCCCGGGGCCGTATACCGGCCCCGGGGCCGTAAAGACCGCCCGACGGAACCCCTGGTCCGCCGGCGGGGGGTCTCCCGTGGAGAATCTGGCCCCGAATTCCCCACGGAGACCGATGCCCCGCGGACGGGTGCCCGACCACCATGCAAACGGACCTCCCGGGGCTGGATTTTCCATCCACGATCCGACACGCATGCCAAAATGGCTTCTCCCCGGGTCGTGTTTTCGAAGGCCCGACACCATGCCAAACGGGACCTCCCGGAACCAAATTTTCGGGGCGTGACCCGTGACACCATGCCAAACGGAACCTCTCGGGGCGGGTTTTCGAAGCCCCGACACCATGCCAAACGGAACCTCCCGGGGCGGGTTTTCGAAGGCCCGACACCATGCCAAACGGAACCTCCCGGGGCGGGTCTAGGGGGCTCGACACCATGCCAAACGGGATCTCCTGGAACCGAATTTTCGGGGCGTGACCCGTGACACCATGCCAAGCGGAACCTCCCGGGGCGGATTTTCGAAGCCCCGACACCATGCCAAACGGACCCCCGGGACCATTACTACCCAAAACTACAAAAGAACACTGGAAATCATCAAAATACCTCCAAAACCACAAAAAAAAACATTGAAAATCACTAAAATATACCAAAATCACCCCCGGGGACCGTATACCGCCCATGGGCCGTATACCGCCCGGGGGCCGTATACCGCCCGACGGGCCCTGTCCGCGGCGGGGGGTCTCCCATGGAGAATCTGGCCCCGATTCCCCACGGGAGACCATCCGCCGCGGACGGGGCCCGACACCATGCCAAACGGAACCTCCCGGGGCGGGTTTTCGAAGGCCCGACACCATGCCAAACGTGACCTCCCGGGACCATCACTACCCAAAACTGCAAAAAAACACTAGAAATCATGAAAATATAGCCAAAATCACCCCCCGGGGGCCGTATACCGCGCGGGGGCCGTATACTGCCCGACGGACCCTGTCCGCGGCGGGGGGTCTCCCGTGGAGAATCTGGCCCCGATTCCCCACGGGAGACCATCCGCCGCCGGGGACCGACACCATGCCAAACGGGACCTCCCGGGGCGGGTTTTCGAAGCCCCGACACCATGCCAAACGGGACCTCCCGGGACCATTACTACCCAAACTGCAAAAAAAAAACACTAGAAAATCATGAAATATTGCCAAAATCACCCCCCGGGGGCGCGTATACCGCCCGGAGGGCGTATACCGCCCGTGGAATCATTAAAATACGCCCGACGGACCCTGTTCCGCGGCAGGGGGTCTCCGTGGAGAATCTGGCCCCGATTCCCCACGGGAGACCATCCGCCGCGGACGGGGCCCGACACCATGCCAAACGGGACCTCCCGGGCGGATTTTCGAAGCCCCGACACCATGCCAAATGGAATCTCCCGGGGCGGGTTTTCGAAGCCCGACACCATGCCAAACGGGACCTCCCGGAACCAAATTTTCGGGGCGTGACCCGTGACACCATGCCAAACGGAACCTCCCCCCGCGGGTTTATCGAAGGCCCCGACATCATGCCCAATCGGAACCTCCCGGTGCGGTGTTTTCCGAATGCCCACACCATGCCAAACGGACCCCTCCCGGGGCGGGTCTAGGGGTGCCCGACGCACCATGCCAAAACGGATCTCCTGGAACCAAAATTTCGGGGCCGTGCCCGTGAGCACCATGCCAACGAACCTCCTGTGCGGATTTTCTAGCCCCGACAACCATGCCAAAAGGGCCCCCGGGACCATTACTACCCAAAACTGCAAAAAAACACTAGAAATCATTAAAATATGGCCAAAATCACAAACAAAAACACTGAAAATCACTAAAATATGCCCAAAATCACCACCCGGGGGCCGTATACTGCCCGGGGGCCGTATACCGCCCGGGGGCCGTATACCGCCCGGGGGCCGTATACCGCCCGACGGACCCTGTCCGCGGCGGGGGGTCTCCCGTGGAGAATCTGGCCGCGATTCCCCACGGGAGACCATCCGCCGCGGACGGGGCCCGACACCATGCCAAACGGGACCTCCCGGGGCGGGTTTTCGAAGGCCCGACACCATGCCAAACGTGACCTCCCGGGACCATCACTACCCAAAACTGCAAAAAAAACACTAGAAATCATGAAAATATGGCCAAAATCACCCCCCGGGGGCTGTATACCGCCCGGGGGCCGTATACCGCCCGACGGACCCTGTCCGCGGCGGGGGGTCTCCCGTGGAGAATCTGGCCGCGATTCCCCACGGGAGACCATCCGCCGCGGACGTGGCCCGACACCATGCCAAACGGGACCTCCCGGGGCGGGTTTTCGAAGCCCCGACACCATGACAAACGGGACCTCCCGGGACCATTACTACCCAAAACTGCAAAAAAAAACACTAGAAATCATTAAAATATGGCCAAAATCAAACCAGAAATCATTAAAAAAATTAATGGCCAAAATAAAAAAAAAAAAAAAAAAAAAAAAAAAAAAAAAAAAAAAAAAAAAATGAAAATCACTTAACCGCCCGACGGACCCTGCCCACGGCGGGGGGTCTCCCGTGGAGGATCTGGCCCCGATTCCCCACGGGAGACCATCCGCCGCGGACGGGGCCCGACACCATGCCAAACGGGACCTCCTGGGGCGGGTTTTCGAAGCCCCGACACCATGCCAAACGGGACCTCCCGGGACCATTACTACCCAAAACAGCCAAAAAAAAAAACACTAGAAATCCTTAAAATATAACCAAAATCACAAAAAAAAAAAAAAAAAAAAAAAAAAAAAAAAAAAAAAAAAAAAAAAAAAAAAAAAAAAAAAAAAAAAAAATCACCTAAAATACCAATAGGCCAAAATCACCACATTCCCTGGGCCGTATCCGCCCGGGGGCCGCTATTACCGCCCGGGGCGCATATACCGCCGGGGGCCGATACCGCCACGGGGGCCGTATACACGCCGGACGGAACAATGTCGCGGCGGGGGGTCTCCGTGGAGAATCTGGCCCCGATTCCCCACGGGAGACCATCCGCCGCGGACGGGGCCCGACACCATGCCAAACGGGACCTCCCGGGGCGGACGGGGCCCAGGAGGCTCCCAAGATCGCACCAAGACGGCCCAAGAGGCCCCCAAGACGGCACAAATACGGCCCACTTGGGCTCCAAGAGGGCACGCTAGAAGCCCAGAAACGGCCCAAAATAAGTGGACAACGGCTTCTGGAGGCAATCCGTCTCTGGCAAAGTTGCTGGAGGGCAGGCGATGCTTCCGAAAGGGCGCCCAATATAGCCCCCAGACGGCCCAAGAAGCCTCCTAGGCGCCCGAAGAAGCCTCCAAGAGGCTTCCCAAGAGGGCCGCAATCAGGAAAAACGTAAGTTTTCCCTTGGGTTTTGAGCGTTTTGGGGGCTCCCGCGTTTTTGGCTTCTCGATGCTCAAGACGGCCCAGGAGGCCCCCAAGATCGCACCAAGACGGCCCAAGAGGCCCCCAAGACGGCCCAATGACGGCCCAACTGGGCCCCCAAAGGGCACAATAGAGGCCCAGAAGCGGCCCAAAATAAGTGGACAACGGGTTCTGGGGACAGTCCGTCTTGGAGCCTTCTGGGGGCCGTCTTGTCGGCCGTTTTGGAGCCCTCTAGGGGCCGTCTTGGAGCCATCCTGGGGCACTCTTGGGGCGCTCTTGAAGCCTTCATGGGACCTGGGAGCGCCTCTAAACAGCCCGAGAGCGCCTCGAGACATCTCAACGGCCCCGAGGCCGTTGGGCAATCTAAACGGTCGCCGGGACCTCCCGGGACCATCACTACCCAAAACTGCAAAAAAACACTAGAAATCATTAAAATATGGCCAAAAGCACACAAAAAACACTGAAAATCACTAAAATATACCCAAAATCACCCCCCGGGGGCCGTATACCGCCCGGGGGCCGTATACCGCCCGACGGACCCTGTCCGCGGCGGGGGGTCTCCCGTGGAGAATCTGGCCCCGATTCCCCACGGGAGACCATCCGCCGCGGACGGGGCCCGACACCATGCCAAACGGGACCTCCCGGGGCGGGTTTTCGAAGCCCCGACACCATGCCAAACGGGACCTCCCGGGACCATTACTACCCAAAACTGCAAAAAAACACTAGAAATCATGAAAATATTGCCAAAATCACAACAAAAAAAAACAACAACAAAAAACACTGAAAATCACTGAAATAGACCCAAAATCACAGCCCGGGGGCCGTATACCGCCCGGGGGCCGTATACCGCCCGACGGACCCTATACCGCCCGACGGACCCTGTCCGCGGCGGGGGGTCTCCCGTGGAGAATCTGGCCCCGATTCCCCAACCATCCGCCGCGGACGGGGCCCGACACCATGCCAAACGGGACCTCCCGGGGCGGGTTTTCGAAGGCCCGACACCATGCCAAACGGGACCTCCCGGGACCATTACTACCCAAGACTGCAAAACAAAACACTAGAAATCATTAAAATATTGCCAAAATCACAAAAAAAAACAAAAATGAAAATCACTAAAATATACCCAAAATCACAGCCCGGGGGCCGTATACCGCCCGGGGGCCGTATACCGCCCGGGGGCCGTATACCGCCCGGGGGCCGTATACCGCCCGGGGGCCGTATACCGCCCGACGGACCCTGTCCGCGGCGGGGGGTCTCCCGTGGAGAATCTGGCCCCGATTCCCCACGGGAGACCATCCGCCGCGGACGGGGCCCGACACCATGCCAAACGGGACCTCCCGGGGCGGGTTTTCGAAGGCCCGACACCATGCCAAACGGGACCTCCCGGGACCATCACTACCCAAAACTGCAAAAAAACACTAGAAATCATTAAAATATTGCCAAAATCACCCCCCGGGGGCCGTATACCGCCCGGGGGCCGTATACCGCCCGACGGACCCTGTCCGCGGCGGGGGGTCTCCCGTGGAGAATCTGGCCCCGATTCCCCACGGAAGACCATCCGCCGCGGACGGGGCCCGACACCATGCCAAACGGGACCTCCCGGGACCATTACTACCCAAAACTGCAAAAAACACTAGAAATCATTAAAATATGGCCAAAATCACAAAAAAAAAAAAAAAAAAAAAAAAAAAAAAAAAAAAAAAAAAAAAAAAAAAAAAAAAAACATCGAAAATCACTAAAATATACCGGGGAGCGCCCGCAAGCGGGCGACACATTTCACCCTGCCCGCGGGAGGGCGCAACCGCAACCGCAACCGCAACCGCAACCGCAAGCGCAAAATCATTAAAATATCCGGGGAGCGCCCGCAAGCGGGCGACACATTTCACCCCGCCCGCCGGAGGGCGCAACCGCAACCGCAACCGCAACCGCAACCGCAAAATCATTAAAATATCCCCCAAATCCTAAACCTAAACCTAAACCTAAACCTAAACCTGAACCTAAACCTAAACCTAAACCTAAACCTAAACCTGAACCTAAACCTAAACCTAAACCTAAACCTAAACTAAACCTAAACCTAAACCTACCTGAACCTAAACCTAAACCTAAACCTAAACCTAAACCTAAACCTAAACCTAAACCTGAACCTGAACCTGAACCTAAACCTAAACCTGAACCTAAACCTAAACCTAAACCTAAACCTAAACCTAAACCTAAAACCTAAACCTAAACCTAAACCTAAACCTAAACCTGAACCTGAACCTGAACCTAAACCTAAACCTAAACCTCCTAAACCTAAACCTAAACCTAAACCTAAACCTAAACCTAAACCTGAACCTGAACCTGAACCTGAACCTGAACCTGAACCTGAACCTGAACCTGAACCTGAACCTGAACCTGAACCTAAACCTAAACCTAAACCTAAACCTAAACCTAAACCTAAACCTAAACCTAAACCTAAACCTAAACCTGAACGTGAACCTAAACCTCAACCTCAACCTCAACTTAAACCTAAACCTAAACCTAAACCTAAACCTAAACCTAAACCTAGAAACAACACTGAAAATCACTAAAATATACCCAAAATCACCGCCCGGGGGCCGTATACCGCCCGGGGGCCGTATACCGCCCGGGGGCCGTATACCGCCCGACGGACCCTGTCCGCGGCGGGGGGTCTCCCGTGGAGAATCTGGCCTCGATTCCCCACGGGAGACCATCCGCCGCGGACGGGGCCCGACACCATGCCAAACGGGACCTCCCGGGGCGGGTTTTCGAAGGCCCGACACCATGCCAAACGGGACCTCCCGGGACCATTACTACCCAAAACTGCAAAAAAAACACTAGAAATCATTAAAATATGGCCAAAATCAAAAATAATAATATATGAAAATCACTAAAATATACCCAAAACTGCAAAAAAACACTAGCCCTGTCCGCGGCGGGGGGTCTCCCGTGGAGAATCTGGCCCCGATTCCCCACCAGAGACCATCCCCCGCGGACAGGGGGCCCGACACCATGCCATCCGCCGCGGACGGGGCCCGTCACTCGCGACCTCTCCCAGCCTCGTAGAACCTCATGTGCCCACTTCAGCTCGCCTTTCATTGGAAGGAAAAACAATTCCACCGCCGACTAGAGGTGACAAGACTTGGGCGGTATCAACAAGGAACTGCATGCATTCTTGCATCCCACTTGCGCGTCGTTCCACTGGTCCGGGCCGACAGGGCCAAGGTGGCTGGCGATGGTCCACGCTGTGAAGCTACGGGCCCCCCGCCTGCACGTCTCGATCGTCTGCGGCTTAACCCGCGCAGCTCGGCGGCGGTCCAGGCACCGCGGCCCGCGCCGCCTCATTTACGACGTGACAGCCAATATTTTGCCTGGTGCTGATGCCCACCCAGAGCAGCACGAACATGATACCTGTAGCCAAACATAGAGCAGCTCGCCGTCGGAGAAGTAGGTTGAGCCCTGCTGCAGGCGAGCGCCATTTGGCCATGGCCGCCAAGAGGCCCTCGTTGTCATCCAGGCTGGCGACCAAGTAGCCATGCGCCCCTGGGGCGCGGCTGAGCGCGGCGAGCAACTTCAGCGCTGCCCTGCCCTCGCCCAGCGCGACGCGGCCTGGGCGTTGCCATCGCCCCGACCCCAGCTGGGCCCAGTCGCAGGCGGGCTTCTCGAGGAAGCACCTCGGGACCCCGGAGGCCGCGATGCGATTCGCGATATCCTTGTCGGCCCTGTTGAGGTGGCCGACCCTGCCGCCCAGCCTGGCGACGGCGTGGCCAGGCCGCGCCCCTGCCGCCGCCAGCTCCTCGCGCTCGTCGAGGTCCGCGGCGGTCCCGGCGATCCCGTAGCCGCCGAAGTCGCCCTCGTTCGCGCCCTCGGCGTCGGGCGAGAACACCAGCGGCGCCGCGGGAGCGTTCAGCGCGCATTCCATCGACATCGCCAGGTGCGCCATAGCCTTCAGCTCGCGCCTAGCCGACGGCCACCAGGTGATGACTTGGCCAGCGTGCTTCTCGATCGCGTGGAAGACCGCGCGGGGGGCGGACGTCAGTTCCCTCCGCAGGAGCGCCCCCCGCAGCCAGGCGCCTGCGACCGCCCTCAGCAGCCCCACGTCGACCCAATCGGCCCCCGGCAGCCAGAGGCAGCTCTCGCGCAGCCGCCAGCCCTTGCGCGGGTCGAAGCGCGGCGCGGGCGGCGACCTCTGCGCCCAGTTGCCCGCCGCCCTCAGGTTGTCCTCGACTTCGACCCGCTCGGCGACCAGGACCCCCATCGCGCCCCCGGCCGTCGGCGACCTGGCGCATCAGCTCGTCGCAGAGCGGCTTCTCAAAGTGCGGGCCCACTGTCATCAGCAGGCCGTCATCGACGTGGGCGTGGGCCGCCACGTCCTCGGCGCTCAGACTGCACTGGCCCTTCCTCGAATATGTTTCGTTCAGCATGACGAACTTCCGCCCTGGCGGGCCCTCTGCTTCTTCCACTGGCTCGTGCGAGGCCGTGCTGTCGAAGGGCGCCAACCCCCGGGGCCTTCAGATTCCTGACGTACGTGCACTAAGGCACGGGTAACGCACCATCCAAAGACCCGGCACAGACCTACAAGATAACTCTGAAGACGGCGCGATGCAAATATCCCCTGACCATGCTTACCTCGAACGGTGTTGTGAGCATGGCTCCCGTCACAATGAAATGGGCCTTCGGGTAGCTCCGTAGCCTTCGGGAGTTACAATCTGAACATGGGCGCGTTCAGCCAGGCCATTCACCCCTTCGAGGACGAAGATCGAGGGGGGGGGGGGGGCTCGCCAGGGTCCGCGGGGTGCTCCAGAAGAAAAGCCCCGCCCTGCGACAGTGCAGCTCCGCGCCAGCCTAAGAAGTCGAAAAGCAAAGCGCTTGCCTCGAGCACTCGCATCCTCCCATGGCTCCTCAGCGACGGCAGCCCCAGCAGGGCCCGCGCCGCATCCTGCTCCAGGTCGCGCGCGGCGGGCTGCCCAGCACCGCGCCCAGCAGGCCCTCGCGCGCCAGCTCGAGGAGCGCTGCGACGGCGCGCGGGCCCGCGAAGTCCCAGCGCGCATCGAAAGCCAGGTCCGCCCCAAAGAAGAAGATGGGGACCCCGCGCTGCTGGCAGAAGGTCTCCGCGCGGTCCTGGACGTCACCCAGGCGCCGTCCGCCTGCGAAGATGCGCATCACTACCATGAGCCGCTGGAGCGACCTCTTGAGATAGCGCAGATTCTCGCAGGACTTGGCGATCGCGAGGCCCGACTCGCGGCGATCGGCGCTCCGCCGATCGCGCTGCAAGTCGACCCACTCCTGGACTTGGACGCCCACCTCGCCAGACAGGCCAGGGGGCCGCGCGACGCGCCCCAGCTCCTTCTCCGCCAGCACCCGGTTGAAGTTCAGGATCTCGCCCAAGCTCTTCACGCTGATCGCCGCCAAGATGCGCGCGGAGCGGGGGCTCGGCCCATCAGCAGCCTCAGGCAGTTCCGGCGGGGGCTGGCTGCGCGCCAGCACGGAGGGCAGCGCGGGCGTCGCCGCCCATGGCCGCCACCGCGACGGGGTCACGACGGACGAGAAGGCGTTCGACTCGTCGCAGCGGGCGAGGTGCAAGGAGCCCTCCATCACGCGGAGCTGCGAGAGGGCACCTCCCCCTGCTAGCCCGCGGTCTTCGCGGGCTCGGACGTGGCGCCAGATATAATTCGCAGTAACTGCCATGATCAGTTTCTAGAACTTCTCAGGATCTTTCTTCGGGGCCGCGCTCGCGCCATTGATGGCCTTGACGTCGGCATGGCGCATGTAGGTCCACCGGCGCGGCAGATCGGCGCGGCACAAGTACTGCGCCCACTCCTCCTGCGAGCCTCCCAAGAAACCGTAGTGCTGCACCAACTCACGAAGCAGATGCTCGCTCCTGCCGCTCCAGTCCACCACGTTGCTCTCCTCAGCGCAGAAGCGGGACTCCGACTCCGGCACCGCCAGCAGCATGTCCACGGTCCACACGGTGGTCACCTCGTCGATGCGGTCCGCGACGAGCGTAGCATGCACTTGCCGCTTGCTCGTCCCCGAGTAGGTGACCTCGCTGAGTTTGGGCAGCTCGCCGATTGCCCGCGCGCCTGTCACCACTTCTAGCCGGCGAGAGCTGACAAACTCCTGGACGAGTCTGATCGCCCTCACCTGAGCTTGTCCTGCCGCTCCGTCGCTTCCACGAAGATCGCGACGCTCGACGGAGCGGCCAGCCTGCTGCCCCGAGCCACCAGCGCGATTCCAAGTCTCCAGCACTTGGCTCGCCAGCTTGTGGATGGTTCGCCGCTTCGCCTCCCTCTGCCACAATGGGCCCGATAATGACGCGGGGCGCGCACGCGCAGCGGCAGCAACGGCACAGGAAGACAAGATCGTCCTTCCTGAAGAAGCAAGTGAATATCGGCAAGCTCTGAGAAGGGGGAAGCTCTCGTTATCGTAGGTCACAAAGGCGGCGGCGGCTGTTTTCAGCGGCCTCGCACCCTATCGTCGGCCCCTTCCCGGCTTCCATACGCCTCCGGCTCCTCGTCCTCCACGCAACCGTTAAAATAGTTCGCCTAGGAGGTGCCCCCTGCTGCCAAGGCACCTCCATCGCGGGCGGGGGTCAGTGCCCGCCCTTGCCCTTAGGGGGGCCTCCCCCTTTGGGCGTGCTCCCCCTCGGGCCCTTCGAATCGCGCCGCGCTTGGAACCCACGTGCTGCTGGGTCAACCAATTGCGCACCGACGTGGGCCCCGAGACCCTTCTGTTCCTGTAGATCTCGCCGCCAGCCCTCCGAAGTCTGGAGGAAGGCTGTGGGCCCAGCGCTCAACCGACGTCGAGGCGGCAAGCCCGCTGCCCACGAAGCCGCCCGTGAACTGGTCCGCTGGCGCTTCGGAGCTCAGCACCGCCTTCGCGCTATCCACGTCGGGCGCGCCGACCGAAGCTCCGCCAGCGTACCCGCGGACCACCAGCGCCGCCTTCACGCCAGCGTCGAGCATCCCAGCCTGCTCGCGCGAGTAAACCCGTTGCCAGAACTTCGCACCCCACCACGGGCCAGTGGCGCTCGACGCCGCGAAGCCTTCCAGCTCCACCCTGACGGCCGCGGCGCAGGCGCTGGCGCCAGAGGGGGCCGCGAGGGTTGCTGGCGCCGCGCCCACCGTGGTCGCCGGCGCCGCGGAGGGGTCGGCCAGCCCAAGCGCCAAGCCCTGCGTGGCCGCCGCGGCGAGGGCAGCGGAAGCGGGCGCCCCGCCCTGGCTGGCCGAAATCGGGCCTGGCAGCCCTCAACCGGCGCCGAAGGCGTGGAAGGCGGCGACATCCCCCGTCGGGACCCTCGCGGGGGCTGGCGCCCAAGTCCCTGGCGCGGCAGCGGGCACCGGCCCGATGGCGAAGGGCGGCGGGGGAGGCAGGCCCAGACGGCCGCTGGTGGTCGCGTCCGCGCGGGGCCGCCGAAGTCGCCGTCTTCCGAGGCGGCGGCGGCGGGCGCCAGCTTCGCTAGCTGGAGAGCCACCAGCTGGGCCCTCAGGCGCTCGAGCTCGTCGGCGTCGTCGTTGCGGCGGCAGCACCAACTCCAAAGGCCCGCGCGCCACAAAGTGAGGCTGGTCCCGATGCAGCCCGTGATGACGGCCAGGACCAACCGCTGCACCGCGGCGCGCCCAGAGTCGGCCTTCAGGGCGCCGTCCGCGAGGCAGGTGACCAGAAGCAACGTGGCGCCTGCCCAGCCGAGCGCCCACAATTTGCTTGGGCATCCGCGCGTGGCGCCTGGCCCCTCGGGCTCCGAGGGCGCTGGAGAAAGAACCATGTTCGCGCTACGCTGGGGGCCCAAGCCCCCATAACTTCGATAGAAGAAAAACATGATGCCTGGGTTTTGAGCCCAGAAAAAACTACGAAGGGAGATCTCGTCTCACTTCACATTAAGTGACATTCAGTGGCCTCAGCCTCCAATAATAATCATCATCATCACCACCACCACCATCATCATCATCATCATCATCATCATCATCATCATCATCATCAGCATCATCATCATCATCATCATCGTCATCATCATCGTCATCATAATCACCCTAATAAGCATCATCATCATCATCATCATCATCATCATCATCATCATCATCATCATCATCATCATCATCATCATCATCTGCATCATCATCATCATCATCATCATCATCATCATCATCATCATCATCACCATCACCATCACCATCATTATCATCATCGCCATCATCCTTATCATCATCATCATCACCATCATCACCATCATCATCATCACCATCATCATCACCATCATCACCATCATCCGCCCCACCTCCTCCACCCCCCGTGCTTTCAGGAGGATGAGCAGAAACCGCACCTGCACGTGGGAAAGAGAAAGTTACGAAAACCAATGTGAATGCATCGGTTTTGACAGATTTATCTTGGGCTCTAGTGGGGCTGTCTTGGGGCAACAGAGAGCGTGTCGGAACGCTCGCTAACCATCTTGAGGCTGTCAGAGGCAGTGTTGAAGCCCTCTTGGGCCACCGCGGGCTCCTCGGGAGTGGGGAACACGCTATAGGCCACCTGTGAGTCTCATTGGAGTCACGTGCATGCCTCTTCGAGCCTCGTTTGGGGATCTCGTCGGGCTGTCCTGGATCCCCGAGGTTGGATGCATTTGGCGTCCCGGGGGCGGCCTGGCAGGTCTGAGATAAAGCGCTCCGCTCGTTGCTAGCCCCCGCTTCCCCCCCTCCCCCTCAGGCTGGCCACCCATCTGGGGTTGAGCACTGCACTGGCCGCCACCCCACCTGCGAGCACAAAGGCTTCGAGCCTCCGAGTCGAGGTTCTGGCTCTGCACGCCGCGCGCCGAAGGGTGCTCTCACTCTACGCCAACACCAATGTCGGGGAGCGAATTCTTGAGCAGGGACCGACCGTCCCGGCATTCCTATAGTCATACCACGAAATGTTCTTAGAACCCAAAAATGTTCTAAGAACAGAAACAATGTTCTTAGAACATCAGCCCGATGTGATAAAACAAGACAGTCCCCGCCGGAAATGTTCTAAGAACAGTTCGTGGAAACCACAAAAGGTTCTTAGAACATTGTTTGGTAGGGCTATAGGCGAGCCGGGACGCTGAGCCACTGCTTGAAATGCGGGAGGGAGGGAGGGAGGGAGGGAGGGGAGGAGGGAGGGGAGGGAGAGGAGGGAGGGAGGGAGGGAGGGGAGGGAGGGAGGGAGGAATCGAGGGGGGAGAAGGGAGGGGAGGGGAGGGGGGGGAGGGAGGGAGGGAGGGGAGGGGAGGATCGAGGGGGGGGCACGGCCGGACGGCCGCTCACAGGCGCGAAGAGCGCGGTCGCGCGGTGACGCCGCGGACGAGCCGCAGCGCCAAGCATGCAGGCTGATTGAGAAATCCACTAGCTTTGCTAGGGGGCCACATGCGAACCCTACCCCTCAGAAATCGTGGGGGGTAGGCGTAGGGTTCGCATGTCGCCCCCTATTTGCGGAGTGAGCACGATGCGAGATGGACGGGGGAGGCAGCGGGATGGGAGGCCGACCAGGACGGAAGGCGAGGAACTAGGAAGGACCACACGCGGAGATCATCGAAAAAGCGTCCATGCTATGTGATGGCGCATCGGTACACGAACGCGTGTGCACACAGCGCTACAAGCGCAGTGTCGAAAGAGGGGAAACCTACGCTGATAGACAGACAGGCACTGTAGCCGCAGATGGGCGGCAAGTCCCCAGGGAGGCACCAAACCGTCTTCCCCTGCAGGGGCAGGACGAGGGGGTGCCGCAGAGGGGACGCTGGACCACGAGTCACCTGGCAAGCGGTCAATTCTGACGCCTTTCAGGCGAACAGTAAGTCTAAAGAGCCCATCATCACGGACTCGCGCAGAGCCAAGACAACCCATCACAGCTGACTCGTGCCGACTGTGCACACGACCGCACAGTATGAACGGCCTAATGCTGCGCGGCCTGGGGAGGGCCCTGCGCATTAAGCATGGAAGCGGCTGTGCAATGAAGGCATGGCGCTGGTATTGGACGTGTGACGGGCGACCCTCCGGGAGCGCTTGGCCGCGCACCCTGGCGCGCCCGCAATTTCATTTGTAAATTCGGTGCTCCCCCGGCCCCCAGCCGCCGCGGCCGGGCCTGGCGCGCGCGCGGGCGCGCGGGCCTCACCTCTGCCCCCTCCCCCCCCAATCCCTCCTGCGCTTCCCTGCCGCCTCTCGCCACAAGGCTCGCTCTGCGCGGGAAAATCATCCTGGCGAAAGACCCAACCATCTGCAACTGTGATGCTGTGGCACCGCGTTCGGTGGAGCTCCCTATGGGACCACGAACCGTGTGAGGAGTCAAATGGGGCGGCACCGTCATGCGAACCCTGCCACTGGGACCTTGGGTGGAGCTTCCTATGAGGCTTCTAACCGTGTAAAGGTTGCGCCAAAATGGGGCGGCGCCGGCATGTGGACCCTGCCACTGGGGCTTTCGGCTGAGATCCCTATGAGGCCACGAAACGTGTGAGTGGTGCGCCAAAATGGGGCGGCGCCGCCATGTGGACCCTGCCGCTGGGGCCTTCGGTGGACCTCCTTATGGGGCTACGAACAGTTTGAGGGATGTGCCCACTTGGAGCGGCGCCGCCATGTGGATTCTGCCACTGGGGCCCCAGGCGGAGCTCCCTATGGGGCTACGGACCGTGTGAGGGGTGCGCCAAAATGGGGCGGCGCCGCCATGTGGACCCTGCCACTGGGGCCTTGGGTGTAACTCCCTATGAGGCCACGAACCGTTTAAAGGGTGCACCCAAACGGGGCGGCGCCGGCATGTGGACCCTGCTACTGGGGCCTTCGGTAGAGCCTCCTATGGGGCTACGAGCCGTGAGATGGGTGTGCGCACATGGAGCGGCGCCGCCATGTGGACCCTGCCGCTGGGTCCTTCGATGGAGCTCCCTTCGGGGTCACGAAGCGTTTAGCTGGGTGTGCCGAACACAGACATGCGGAGGGCAGAGGCAGGGATGGGAGGAGGGAGGACGGGGAGGAGGAAGGAAGAAAGGAAGGCGGTGCGCTGTCTCTTCAGAAGGAGGGCCCAACACCACATGATGATTGGGAACAAGTAGCAAGTATGACTCGGACATGTTCTCCAGGCCAGAGCTAAGACAAGTACAGCGAGAATAGCGACCCTGCTTAGGGGCGGTAATCTCGAGCGACAATCTGCAGAGGAGAAAGCTGTGTGCACTGAACCGTTTCGGGTGGGAAACCGGCGGCCTCACTCCCAGCAAAACGCAGCGGCTTCTAGATGCTCTGCTTCTATCTTACCGCGAATCTTGAGCATGGCTACTGCTGCGCATGCGGGTAGCGAGCTGTTGTCATCATGTGAAAGATAATTACTTACCGCCTGGCTCCAAGGCTCTTGTTCGGCGGTGGGTCTCACCAGCCTGTCTGGCAGTCGTGCATACTGGTGGTCCACAGAAGAAGCCTTCCTCGCACCATCTTAATAGACGCAATGCTCCCACACAGTACAAGAAGATGCGGGTGAAACGCTACAAAAAGTCACCTTTAGGCCCGGCCTGAACGTGACGATCGGCGGCGGCGACGGCTCATGGCCACGACAGAGAATCTCGCGCCCCGCCAGGCTCCTCAGAGCACACTTGAAGGGCAACGATAGGGGGGACTGGATAAGGGGGGATGCATCGACCTGGAATCGGCGATACATCACCGATAGACCGGCGATAGGCCCCCGATAGTGAATCCGCACCTTCCTAGGCAGGCTGGGGCCATCGGGCCCCTATCGGCGATCAATGGGCGATTGGAGATCGATGCACCCCCCCTATGCCTATCCCCCCCTATCGTTGCCCCTGAACACTGGGCCACACGAGGCACCAACAGGCGTTGAGGTGCCGCGCGCGCGGGAGCCAGCCGCGCGGGCGTCAGCTCGTGCGGCGCTTGTCCATGCCGCACCTCTCCATGTCCTGAGCAGTCAGCTTACCGAGGGCGAAGGCGAGCCCAGCCGCCGCCGGCCTTCGCTCGGGCTCGAAGGCGAAGCACTGGCGGAGGGCCGGCTGCGTCGCCTCGGCGAACCAGTGGGGCACCAGGGGCGGCCGCCCGCGCCGGAGGCAATCCATGATCTGCGCCACCTCGGGCACGTCCTCGAACGGGATGGGCCCCCCCAGGATCTCGATCAGACAGCAGCCCAAGCCCCAGATGTCGGCCTTCTCCGTGAACCGCGTTCCCGGGCCGTTGAACAGCTCGGGCGCCATGTAGCGCGGGGAACCAAGCAGCTCCGACCCCTGCACCACGGAGAAGCCATGCTCGAGCGCATGCGTCTTCCCGAAATCACACAGCTTGGCATTACAGTCGGCATCGAGTAAGATGTTGGACGTCTTCAAGTCCAAGTGGGCCAGTACGGGGTCCAGGCCATGCATGAAGTCGACAACCTCTGTCAATTGCTGTGAAATTTTCAGGCGGATGGCAGCTGGCAGGTTGACCCTGTTCATGTAGAGCAAGCTGAATACGTTTCCCTTCGGCAGGTACTCGGTGAGGACGGCAAGGTTGGGGGGATCGAGCACGCAGCCGACGTACCCCACTACGCCTGGGTGCTTCAGAATGCGATAGGCGTTGATTTCCCGCTCGAAGTTGTGCATCTGCTCCTTGGTCATGGAGCCGTCGGCACCAGCGAGGCAGCGCTTCGCGGCCACCACCTGGTTGCCGTGCCTGGCCAACATCACCTCGCCGAAGGACGCAGTATCTATGCATGCGCAGACCTGCAGATCCTTCCACCTGACGAGCTCCGAGGGCAGGATGTGCACTCGCAGCTGCAGGCCTGAGCCGCCCTCAGACACCTTCACGTCCGCAGACCTCCGCGCGGACGCGGGTGGGGTCTGCGTGGCCCTGGCGCTCAATCTCGGCCTGGGCGTCTGCTCCCTGGCCCTGGCGCTCAAGCTCGGCCTGGAACTCCTGGGCGTGTTGAGGTCCTTGTAGCTTGCAGATACTTCGGTGGCAACTCATGGGAGCCTCACATTCCATCTTGTCGGCTCTTGCGAATCGACGCTAAATCGACGCTAGTCGACGCTACATCGGCGCTGTTCGCCGCTAAATCGGCGCTAATCGACGCTAGCCGACGCTAAATCGGCGCTATCTCACTGGCTCCCAGACGCTAATCGACGCTAGTCGACGCTAGAGACAGAATTACGAGGGTACACAGGCTCCCATGATTCGCTGCCGAAAGATACGCTCGTGCAACGAAGCACCTCCAGCGGCACTCGAGGTATGTGTGTGCGCGAGGCCACCGCTCCCAAGGCTGTCGTGGATGACGTGACGTACCCAGGCAATCTCGTGGCCGTCGTGGCTGTCGTGACTGGCGTGTCTTCCGTGGCTGATGTGGCTGTCGTGGCTGTCGTCTGCCCAAGGATGTCGTAGCTGACGTGGGCCACGTCTGCGGAGTCTCTGCCGTCGTGGCCGACGTGGGCCACCGTGGCGGCACAGAGCCCCAAGGCTGACGAAGACTTTGACGTCAGGCGGTGCGCGTCCGCAATCGCCCGCACGGAGGCCCTGGGCGTGGACATGTGTACTACCTGCCCCCTGGCTGCCAAGGGGCTTAGAGCTCTGGCCGTGGGCAGGTGGCTGCGGCCCGACAACAATTCCAGGCTTGGCACGCTGGCGCGGATCCCTCTGAAGACGCAGTCGGGTGATCTCAGAACTGATGGCGCTGCTGCAGCTCGCACCGGAGACCAGGTACCCCTGGACGCTGGCGGTGGTATTCTTGTGAATGAGACGTGCGCCTCGCCGTGGATCATCACGTAGGGCCAGGAACCTCAGGCAGAATATAGGAAGCGCAGGAGCGAGCTGATCTGACCCGAAGCCAGATGATGTTACTGGGTGACTGAAGGAGCTCTTGATCCACCTGTCGGGTTATGGGTCAGGGCGGCTACGGTGGGTCAGTGTGGCCTCGTTGGGAGCCGTCTCGGGGGTCTCTTGGAGCCTGTTTGGCCACCTTGGGCCCCTCAGGGCCACCTTGGGGATCTCCTGGGGACGTGTTGGGGCCATGTTGGGTCGTCTCGGGGCCCTCCTGGGTTGTCTTAAACCCCTCGGGAGGCCCTTTTGGTTATTCCGAGGGCTCCCTTAAGACGTATTGGGCCCTTCTTGGGTCATCTGGGGCTCTTCTTGGGGCCCTTTTGGGCCGTCTTGAGGCGACCTCCAGAGAGCGCGCCCACAGTGACGGAGCAAAGGGGGGGGGGGTCCCCCTTTAGCTACCCCCCCTCTCCCTTGAACCTTGAACCCCCCCTGCTGGAAGCTCCCCCCCCCCCCTCCCTGTTTCGTCCGCCCCTGGAAGCTACCCCCCCCTCCCCCCCTTTCGGAGGTTGGAAGCTACCCCCCCACTCCCCCCCTTTCCAAAGTAGCTACCCCCCCTCCCCCTTGGCTTCCCTCTGCCGGAAGCCCGCTCCCCTCCCCCCCTTTTTGCCCCCCCCCACCGGAAGCTACCACCCCCCCCTCCCCCTTTTGCCGCTCCGGAAGCTCCCCCCCCCTCCCCCACTTTCCAAAGGGGAGAGGGCTTAGCTCCCCCCCCCCCTTGAACCCCCCTGCTGGAAGCTACCACCCCCTCCCTTGAACTCCCCCTGCCAGACGATCCTCCCCCGTCGCCGTCGTCGTTGCCGTCGCCGCCGTTTCCGACGTCTTCGTAAGACGCCGTCGTCGTCCTCGTCGTCATTGTCGCCGCCGTCACCATCATTGTCGCCGCTTTCGCATGACCTCGTCGTGGTCGTCACGACGAGGACGAGGTCATACGAAGACGGCGACGGACGACGGACGACGGACGACGCGCGACCGACGACGACGACGACCCAGGGTCAGAGAAAACGAGACCACGACCCAGGAGCTGAGAAAACGAAGAAACGAAACAGGGTCCGAGAAAACGAGACCGCGGCCTAGGGGCCGAGAAAACGAGAAAACGAACCAGGGTCCCCAAAAAAACAGACCAGGGTCCAAGAAAACGCGACCACGACCCAGGGGCCGAGAAAACGCGAAAACGAACCAGGGTCCGATAAAACAAAACCACGACCCAGGGGCCGACAAAACGAGATAACGAGAAAACAAACCAGTGCCCGAGAAAAGGAAACCACGACACAGGGGCCAAGAAAACGAGACAACGAGAAAACGAACCAAGGCCCGAGAAAGCGAGATAACAACCCAAGGGCCGAGAAAACGAGAAAAACGAGAAAACGAACCAGGGCCCGAGAAAACAAAACAAAAATCCAGAAGCCAAGAAAACGAGAAAACGAGACAATGAACCAGGGTCCGAGAAAACACGATAACGCCCCAGGGGCCGAGAACACGAGAAAACAAAAAACAAACCAAGGTCCGAGCAAACGAGACCACGATCCAGGCCGAGAAAACGCGAATATCGGGCCTAGAAAACGAGAACACGCGAATATCGGTCCGAGAAAACGTGAAAAAAGGAATCAGGGCCCGAGAAAACGAGACTACGAACCAGGGGCCGAGAAAACGAGACAACGAGAAAACGAACCAGGGCACGAGAAAACTGAACCACAACCCAGACGCCGAGAAAACAAGAAACGAGAACACGAACCAGGGCCCGAGAAAACGAGGCCACGCCCCAGGGGCAGAGAAAACGAGAAAACGAACCAGGGTCAGAAAAAAACGAGAACACGACCCAGGGGCAGAGAAAACGAGAAAACAAGAAAACTAACCATGGCCCGAGAAAACAAAACCACGACCCAGGGGCCGAGAAAGCGAGAAAACGAACCAGGGTCAAACAAAAAAACACGGACCCAGGAGCCGAGAAAACAAGAAAACGAGAAAACGAAACGGGGTCCGAGAAAACGAGACCACGACCAAGGGGCAGACCAAATGCGAAAACGATAAAACAAACCAGGGTCCGAGCCAGGGGCCGAGAAAACAAGAAAACGAGAAAACGAACCAACGTCCGAGAAAAAAGACCACGACCCAGGGGACGATAAGACAAGAAAACAAGACAACGGATCAGGGTCAGAGAAAACGAAACCACGACCCAGGGGCCGACAGAACAAGAAAACAAGAAAACGGACCAGGGGCCGAGAATACGAGACAACAACCCAGGGGCCGAGGCGAAGAGAAAACGAGAAAACGAAGCGGGGCCCGAGAACACGAGACCCCGACCCGGGGCCGAGAAAACGAGAAGACGAGAAAACAAACCAGGGTCAGAGAAAACAAAACCACAATCCAGGGGTCGAGATACGCAGAACATGAGAAACCGAACCAGGGTCAGAGAAAGGGAGACCACGACCCAGGGGCCGAGAAAACAAAAAACGAACCAGGGTCAAAGAAAACGAGACCACGACCCAGGGGCCGAGAACACGAGAAAACTAGGAAATTAACAAGGGTCCGAGGAAAATTGACACCACGACCCAGGGGCCGAGAAAACAAGAAAACGAGATCACGAACCAGGGCCCGAAAAAACAGCACAAAAACCCAAAGCCGAGAAAGCGAGAAAACAAAACAACGAACCAGGGTCCGAGAAAACGAGACCACGACCCAGGGGCCGAGAACACGAGAAATTATTAAACTATGGCCAAAATCACCCCCCGGGGGCCGTATACCGCCCGGGGGCCGTATACCGCCCGGGGGCCGTATACCGCCCGACGGACCCTGTCCGCGGCGGGGGGTCTCCCGTGGAGAATCTGGCCCCGATTCCCCACCAGAGACCATCCGCCGCGGACAGGGGGCCCGACACCATGCCAAATCCAAGGCCCGACACCATGCCAAACGGGACCGCCGCGGACGGGGCCCGACACCATGCCAAACGGGACCTCCCGGGGCGGGTTTTCGAAGGCCCGACACCATGCCAAACGGGACCTCCCGGGACCATTACTACCCAAAACTGCAAAAAAAACACTAGAAATCATAGAAATATTGCAAATCAAAAAAAAAAAAAAAAAAAAAAAAAAAAAAAACAAAAAAAAAAAAAAACACTGAAAATCACCTAAATATAAAATATACAAAAACTGACAAAAAAAAACACTAGCCCTGTCCGCGGCGGGGGGTCTCCCGTGGAGAATCTGGCCCCGATTCCCCACCAGAGACCATCCCCCGCGGACAGGGGGCCCGACATCATGCCAAATCCAAGGCCCGACACCATGCCAAACGGGACCTCCCGGGACCATTACTACCCAAAACTACAAAAAACACTAGCCCTGTCCGCGGCGGGGGGTCTCCCGTGGAGAATCTGGCCCCGATTCCCCACCAGAGACCATCCCCCGCGGACAGGGGGCCCGACACCATGCCAAATCCAAGGCCCGACACCATGCCAAACGGGACCTCGGGACCACGGACCCCAAAACTGACAAAAAAAAAAACACTTGCCTGGTCCGCGGCGAGGGGGTCTTGCCGGGAGAATCTGGCCCCGATTCCCCACCAGAGACCATCCCCCGCGGACAGGGGGCCCGACACCATGCCAAATCCAAGGCCCGACACCATGCCAAACGTGACCTTCCGGGACCATTACTACCCAAAACTGCAAAAAACACTAGCCCTGTCCGCGGCGGGGGGTCTCCCGTGGAGAATCTGGCCCCGATTCCCCACTGAGACATCGCCGCAGGACAGGGGGGCCCGACACCACGCAAATCAAGGCCACGCTCCATGCAATCGGGACCTCCCCGGGACCATTGATACCAAAACTGCAAAAAAAAACACTAGCCCTGTCCGCGGCGGGGGGTCTCCCGTGGAGAATCTGGCCCCGATTCCCCACCAGAGACCATCCCCCGCGGACAGGGGGCCCGACACCATGCCAAGTCCAAGGCCCGACACCATGCCAAACGGAACCTCCCGGGACCATTACTGCCCAAAACTGCAAAAAAACACTAGCCCTGTCCGCGGCGGGGGGTCTCCCGTGGAGAATCTGGCCCCGATTCCCCACCAGAGACCATCCCCCGCGGACAGGGGGCCCGACACCATGCCTAATCCAAGGCCCGACACCATGC
>CAUYUJ010011268.1:0-23806 GCA_963575745.1 Prorocentrum cordatum
AATGATGAGGCGGATCAGGAAATGAACGGGTGGCGTGACATCGAGATGGCAAGGTCGAGGATCGTAGCGTAGACATGCATGCTGGTCTGGCGACGCAGACATATCGCAATTCCGAAGCGTTTGCTATGAGGTGTTGTTTGAGGCGAAGTGCCGATATGCTTCATGAGAGTTTGCCCCATTCACCCAAGTCAGGGCGGGCGTAGACTCATATGACAGCATGCAATTCCCAGCTGGCCAACGATGTCCTGCCGAGCTTCCTGACGAAGAAGGAGTGGTGCAACAAGCACCCCGCGTCGTCCAACAAGGCCAAGAAGGCGACGCGCTTCCTACGGGCAATCAGTTGGGGGTGTCCAGGTAACTTGAGGCTTCCAGGAGACTTGGGGTTGTCAGGAGACCTGAGAGAATATGTTTGGGGTTTCGATGTTCGCGAGACGTGAGGCTTCTATGATACTTGAGAGAGATGGTGCGTGATGGTTCCAGGCGCTTCGGTGAGGCTTGAGACGAGCTGTGTTCCGTGCACATTGGCCTTCCCCGTCCCTCCTTTGTCCCGCCTCGTGGTATCTCCCATGGCGTTCACCTCTTCGCGCTCATTTACCCACGCCCACTCTTCCCGATGTGAGCCGCAGCCCCGTCGCCATGGACCCCCTTGCCATGTTGCCCAGAGCCCCCCCCCCATTGCCGCCCAGGTGATCGGCGCCCTCCGCAAGCTCGGCGACATCATCGCGCCCTGGCAGACTGACCAGAAGCCGAACGCCGCGAAGGTGAAGAAGCACATCCCCCTCTTCCAGGTTGCCATGGTCGAGCTGCTGGGCATCGACAAGATTTCGGAGCAGGAAGAGGATTATAGTTGTAGCGCGCACCGGCGACCCTCTCCCCAGCAGCGAGGGCAGCAGCGACGTGCAGCACGGTGAATCGACAGACAGTAGCAGCAGCGACGTGCACTAGCGATGATCACTAGCGAGGAGCACTGGCGAGGCGCACTAGCGAGGCGCACTAGCGGGGATGACTGGCGATGAGCACTAGCGAGGAGCACCAGCGAGGATCACTACCGATGATCAGCGACGGCGATCACTAGTGAGGAGCAGCAGCGACAAGCAACGATCGCCAGACCGATTTACTCGTCAATGATCGTGTGTGTGTGTGTTCACATGCGTCGTCGTCTATGTCGTGCGTGTCGCCGTCTAGGGGCGCGTGGAGTGGTCGATATGGCAACGACGCGGCGCCAGACCATTGTCGGATCTGACAGCGATGTGACGTCATATCATTGGCATATAGGACATGTCTGATGTTACACGATTGTCAGATCTGGTAATGGTCATGTGACGCGTCGTTGTCAGGTCGGCGGCAATCCAACAGCGATGGCGACGCGACTGTAGCTCGAGGGTGGTGTTTGCATGAAGCAGGCGGTCGGGGAATCGGATACCAGGTTTTGCAGCTGGATGGGTCGCAGGGCTCGCAGAGAGGAGGTCTCGCTACTGTGCAGTAGCCCGCGTGCGGCAGGCACGTTTTTACTGCGCGCGCGATCGGTGCTCGATCGTGCCACGCATGCGCTCTACATCGGGCGCACGCTGCGCCTGCGTCCGATTGCCAGGGGGAACGCCGCGGACAGGGGGCGGCTTGGTTTACGTTCTTTGTTCGGTTGCCCCCCCGGCGCCCGGCCCGCTGTCGCCCCCCTACCGTCGCGCTCATGCACAGCGTTGGCACGGCGCCGTGTTTCCGCGTCGCGCCTTCCCCCCTCGCTTTCGCGATTCCCGCCGCGAACGTGTGGCGCTGGCGGCGTCCCCCCCGGCCCCGCCCCCGCTCTCAACATTAGTGATGGCCGCACCCCCCCCCCCCCCCCACACACACACACACACACACACACACACACACGCACACACACACACACACACACACACACACACAAACACACACACACACACACCCACACCCCACCGCTCACCCACCCCACCCACCCCGCAATTGCCGCAATCCCTGTTGGCGTTGTTGCCCCACAACTAGCGCTGTTCGCGAGGCCTGCGGCTAGGCATTTGGGCTCGAGGGCCCACCAGGTTTCTGGAAACATGCCGCCAAAACAACAAAACCGTCGACGCCTCAACCCTGTGAGCACCGATGGCGATGCCGAGGCGCCGCCCCCACTGAACCCGCCAGCACACAAGTATTCACAGTTGGGCACAAAGTTGCTGAGCTCATGGGCATGGGGGTGCATGCCAGCAACCGAGGTGCAGCGCGCGGCCCACGCTGCGCACCTCGATGGTTTAACGCACCCCGAGATCACGACGCTGGCGAGCCTGGGGACGTTCGGGACGCACCCTGGTAATGTACACGCAGAGCTCATGAGGAAACACGGCGATACCCCATTGCCGACACCGTACACCTTCAGCATCCCTGCCTGGGACAACAAGGCGGCTGCCGTTTCAAGATCGACTTGCAGTGTATTACTGCCTCATGAATGGTTCGCTCCCCTCTACCACAACTTTCGGGACGATTTCGAGGAGCTCTTCGGAGCCGACAAAATCCCCTACTACTGGGCCAACGCGCGCAGGTGAGCGCTTTCAATTGTTCCACGCGCAGTCGAAACATTCGAAGCAATGAGGGAGCAACCAGCACCGTCCCCGCCCGCCCGCGCTCCCCCCCCCTCAACCGAGCTGTATGTCCCTCGCGTTACCCTCACCCCCATAGCCCCCAGCCCCTCCCCGCAGGCCCAACACCAGAACATCCCGTCGCACTCGCCCAACTCTACCCCGCCCGCCCACACCCCCCCGTGCATCGCCCCAAACACATTGTCGCCAGCACTGTAGGTGTATAAACATATCTCAGGGACGAACGACGGTTACGTCGACATCCTGTATGGGGAATTTCACGTGCCGCCAGGGAAGAATACACTGTTCCACTTCGCGTGCACGGGGGCGGCGCAGAATTCCTGTGCCGTGATTCCTTGACGTCGATATCAATGACTGGATTGCTAGCCGTAAGTAAGACTAAACAGTTGACGTTGCATTTAGCGTCGTTCCCGTTAGGCATTTCGGCGAAACAAAGGCAACATGGGGAAGACACTTGGGCAGAGATATGGAAAATCCTTCGGTGGTCCTTCGATGCCCCGGCAGCGGGCAAGCATCCTAGGCGCGATTAAGAGGCTACGCCATGTTCCCAAACATACACCACCCCCGACTGCTGCGTGTTCCCTTCTTTTCCCCTGCTCCATCCATCCCCTCTCCCGTCCGCGCCCTTCCGCCCCCCTCCCACCGACCCCGTCCCTCTGACCGACCCACCCGATCCCTCCCCCCGCCCCCCTCCCACCGATCCCCCTGAGGGCCCTAAGACATGGCCCAAGTTGGCCTCGAGACGGCTCCCAGATGCCCCCAGGAGGAGTGCGCAAAAGGTGCCCCCAAGGGTCAATCGACCACCCACCCTTGTTGTTGGGCCACATTGGTGGCCCCTTGGAGCCGTATTGGGGCCCTCTTGGGTTTCCGTTTGCGCCCCCGTTCCATCCTCCCACTCCCTGTCCATGTCCCAACTTGCTCGCGCCCGCGCTCACGGTCGCCGCCCCCGTGCCCGTCGGTTGTCGGCGCGGAAAGGGGAAGCGGGGAGCTGCGTGCGACGCGACGGAGGCATGAGAGGTGCAGCGCGTGGGGCGAAGCAGGGAGAGATGAGAGGTCGGCGTGGCTTGATGGATTGATGTGGCGGGTTGGGGGCAGACGTGTGTTGGGGGACGTCGGTGCGGTCGGCGGCCGCGGGCTCACGGCTTGGGTTGCCCCCAACGGAGGGGGTTCTCTTCGCGGGAAGAGTGGTGGACTTGCATCTCCTCGCATGAGGGGAAGCGGATTGGAATGACAATGCTTTGGACCCAGACCGCGCTGCTCTCGCAGGCACTTACCTTTGCGAGCCGTCCCGCCCCTTTCGCGCGTTCGTTCATTCAGTTTTGGGTGATCTCGAATTCTTTTCGTCATTGGGAATGCCAGCCCCTGGGTCCGACGAGTTTTGCTGGATCTGCACCGCCAACAAGACTACGAATCCGTGGAATGACTTTTCGAATGCAGCCGCGGACCCCAACCATTGGAGCAGACATGATAAAGTCTACGCGTGCGACCACCCCTTGTTTAAGATATGGGGCGTTACGACTGACACGTTGGCGATCGACGCCATGCATGCGGTCGATCTGGGAGTTTGTGGGTATGCGGTTGCCAGTTTATTCTATGATATTATTTATGAACACATGCATGGTCGCATCGCCGACAGGGTATCCAGACTGTGGGCCCGCATACGAGACATATACGACGAGCAGAACTTACCACATAGATTATCCAACTTTAAGTTATCCATGTTCCTTAAGGACAAGGACTCTCCCCACGGGGAGTACCCAGTGTTGGCCCACAGTATCAAGGCCGCGGAGGCCAGAACCTTAGGGCGGGTGGGGTTGTTTTTGGCGAAGGACTGGGAGACTGCAGGAGATGTGCGCACCAGGACTAGGAGTTTGGTGTTCAAGAACCTGGTGCGCTTTTACGACGTCGTATCTCAGGGAGGCATGTTCCTGTCGCAGGACGAGTGCGACCGATTGACGCGCGCAGTCGACGGATTCTTGGCGTGCTACCAGTCTCTTGCCAGAATGGCTGTCGATAGGGTGCCACCCAAACTGACGTAGAGCTGCGTGAACAAGCATCACTTTTTCCACCACATGGCACGCCAGACTCCTGTTAACCCGAGGTTCGTCTGGTGTTATCAGCCAGAAGATTGGCAGCGCTTCATCACTACGTGCGCGGCTGGCTGTGCAATGGGGTCCAGCATATACTCGGTGTCTTTAAAAGTGTGCGAGCGCGTCCGGCTCGGTCGACAGTTATAGACTGGTGTCACACCCACCTATTTTCACCGAGTAAGAAATTCATATGATGACACTGATGATGATGATGATGATGATATGACAATGGTGATGATGATGCTGATGATGATGATGATGATGATGATGATGTTGATGCTGATGATGATTGTGATGGTGACGGTATTGACAATGAGCATGACGAAGCTGATGGCGATGGTGATGGCCATGATGATGATGATGATGGTGATGAGGATGAGGACGATGATGGGGATGGGGAGGAGGAGGGGGAGGAAGGGGAGGAGGAGGAGGAGGAGGAGGAGGAGGAGGAGGAGGAGGAGGAGGGTTATAAGTGTTTATATGTAGTAGTAGGTGGCGTAGGTCTGAGGATGAGGTGAGGGTTAGGTGAAGGAGGATTATGGAGGAGGAGGCAGATGATAGTATTCTTAATCTTATTATTTCTATTGATTGGACTTATTATTATTAAATTATTATGCAGTTTTGTTTTCTGGGCAAGCGAAGGGGATAGGGTGGTGAGGGGCAACATCGTCGGCGCATGGTTGCCCCCCGATGGGGTTGCGGATTTGCAGTATTGCCGCGGGTGCGTCGAGTAGCAAGGGTGCCCAGGCCCAACCACTCGTGCAGGTGCGGTCCAGTCTCTCCCTCCCCCTCCCAGGTACCTACGCTGTTTCCACCCATTGCCCTCTGTGTCATCCTTGTATCCGCCCTCTCCCCCCCCCCTCCCCCTACCATTCCACACTCACCCCCCCTTCCTCCGCTCCCATGCAAATCCCTCCCTCATCGTTCGCCTCCTTCTCCATGTAGTACGTGTCTGCGCGAGTGTTTGGGCCTGGGCTGGGCGTATCAGCCCGTTTTCGCCCCGTCTCCCATGCTCTAGAATCGATTCATCCGCCTCCCGCTTAACCCAACCCACTCCTTCCAGAATTCCTTATTTCTCATCACGATCTGACAATGGTCTGACATCAGACAGCTGTCAGATCTTGTCGTCAGACCACTGCCGTATCTTATCATATCTGACAATGGTCTGACGTCAGACCATTGCCAGACCGCGTCAGATCTGACAATGATCTGACGTCAGACAGCTGTCAGATCTTGTCGTCAGACAACTGTCAGATCTTTTCATATATGACAATGGTCTGACGTCAGACCATTGTCAGACCGTGCCAGATCTGACAATGATCTGACGTCAGACCATTGTCAGATCGTGCGCTTCTTATGAAGCGTCCCAACACGTTGATTGATGTTCTCTCCATGTGTATATACAGAGATCTCTCTCTCTCTCACTCTCTCTCTCTCTCGTGCCCGTTCTTGCTCGCCCAATTCTGCCGCTGCTGCCCGCCCCGCTGCCCGTTGCCCGCCCGCCGCTGCTGCTGCCGAGAGCGGAACAGCGTTCCAGCTGCGCGGGTGGCCTCGAAAAGGTCGCCGCCGTCGCGGATGGGGAGAGGATGATGATGATGATGCTGGTGATGATGACGACGATGATGATGATGGTGATGATGATGAAGATGATGATGATGATAACGATAACGATCATGATAATGATGGTGAGGAGGAAGAGGAGGTGGAGGAACATGATGAGGAGGAGGATGAAAAAAGGAGCGGGGGGACGGGGGAGGGAACTGAAGGGGTGCCAACACGATCATGAGAAGATAGGAGAAATAAGGACGAGGAATATGATGAGGAGGGTGTGTTGCAGCAGTTCGTATATATTGTTGCAGTGATCGTATTCGTCATTATCGTGCTCGTCCTTCGCATTTTCGCGAACACAATTCGATCTGACAATGATCTGACGTCAGATCATTGTCAGATCGCTGTCGGTCGCGGTCGGTAACGGTTCGGTCGCGGGTCGGTCGCGGAGCGGTCGCGGGTCGGTCGCGGGGTCGGTAACGTTTACCGATTTGGGGGACCCATCGGTCGCGACCGTTCGTACCTGGAAAAAGTCGGGAATCAATGATCTGGGGCGTCCGGGTGTCCGGGCGTCCGGGTGTCCGGGTGTCCGGGTGTCCGGGGGGCCCACCCGGGGGTCCCCCCCCCCGGGTGTCCGGGTGTCCGGGTGTCCCGGGTTTCTGAGTGTTCCGGTGTCCTGCCGTGCCCAGGTGGTCCGGGTGTCCGTGTGCCCGTTTTTCCGGTGTCCGGGTGGTCCTGGGTGTCCGGGTGTCCGGGCGTCCGGGTTTCCGGGTGTCTCGGCTGTCCAGTTGCCCGGTGTTCGTGAGCGTGTTCCGGGTGTCCGGGTTGTGCCGGTGCGCCGGGCGTCCGGGGTCCGGGTGTCCGGGCGTCCGGGTGTCCCGGTGTCCGGGTGTCCGTGGTGCCCGGGTGTCCGGGTGTCCGGGTGTCCGGGTGTCCGGGTGTCCAAGCGTCCCGGCGTCCGGGTGTCCGGGTGTCTGGGTGTCCGGGTGTCCGGGTGCCCTGGTGTCCGGGTGCCCGGGTGCCCGGGTGTGAGGGTGCCGGGGTGCCCGGGTGCCCGGGTGTCCGGGTGTCCGGGTGTCCGGGTGCCCGGGTGTCCGGGTGCCCGGGTGTCCGGGTGCCCGGGTGTCCGGGTGTCGGGGTGTCCGGGTGCCCAGGTGCCTGGGTGTCAGGGTGTCCGGGTGTCCTGGTGCTCGCGTGTCCATGTGTCCGGGTGTCCGGGTGTCCGGGTGCCCGGGTGTCCGGGTGCCCGGGTCTCCGGGTGCCTGGGTGTCCAGGCGTCCGGGTGTCCGGGTGTTGGGTGTCTGGGTGTCCGGGTGCCCAGACGTCCGGGTGTCCAGGTGTCCGGGCGCCCTGTTGCGACGGCGTTCAGGCTCCCTGATGCCCCAATGCGAAAATGTATGTAGGCCCGGTTACAAAAATGAGTATAGAACACCAGAGAGAAGAAACAAACATATTTGTTGTTGTTATGGGGCTATAAGGCTATTGAGCTATGGGGCTGTATCGCAACATGGAATCATGGCTAATTATATGGATATAGGGCTATTGGGCCATCGGCTAATATGGATATTTGGCTATAGGGCTATAGGGTATATAAAGCTATAGGGTTGTAGGGCCATAGGGCTAACGGGCTGTAGGTCTATGGGGGTATAGGGCCATAGGGCTATATGGCTAAATGGCTATAGCGTTATTTGCCTATGGGGCTATAGGACTCTAGCGCTATATGGCTAAAATGTTATAGGGCTATCGAGCTATAGGGTTATGGGGATGTAGGGCTAGGGCTATAGGGCTATAGGGCTGTAGGACTATGGGGCTATGGGGCTATAGGGCTATATGGTATAGGGCTATAGGGCTATACGGCTATAGGGCTATGGAGTTATAGGGCTAATGGGCTGTAGGGCTGTAGGGCTATAGGGCTGTAGAGGTATAGGGCTATGGGGTTCTAGGGATATAGGGCTATGGGGCAACAGGGCTGGCGGGCTATAGGGATATAGGGCTACATAACTATAGGGCTATAGGGCTATAAGGCTATAGGGCTACAGGGCTATAGGGCTATAGGGCTATACGGGCAAAGGGCTATAGGGCTACAGGGCTATCGGGCTATAGGGCTATAAGTCTATATGGGCTATTGTGCTATATGGCTATAGGGATATCGTGCTATATGGCTATAGGGCTATAAGACTATAGGGCTATAAGGCTTGAGGGCTTTGGGACTATAGGGCGATAGGGCTATAGGGCTAGAGGGCTATAGGGCTGATTGGCTATTTGGCTATTGGGTTTATGGGCAAATTGGCCTAATGGGACCACTTGGGCTAATTGGATTGATGGGGTTATATGGCTATGGGGCTATAGGGCACCCCCGGGCATCTGGGCCCGGCCACCGAAATCGGCGGCCCGGTTCACCTAACCATGGGAATCCGCTAGGACCCCTGCGGAGGCAAGCTCTGATTGCGGAATATGTATACACGTATGAACGTAAAAAAGTGTATGTATTTATACATGTACACGTAGAGATACAGTGCAAGCCAAGACCGGGACGCTATGCTAGGCCACGACCGGGACAAATTCTGGAAAGATTGAGAGGATGTCGTCTCAGGCGAATGTGGCTGGGCCACCAGGGGGCAGGACATCATCGAGGTCAGAGTTGTGAGGATGTCTCTGGCGAACATGGTTTAACCACCTCAGCTCAGGGCGTCTTGGAACCCAGAGTTGCGAGGATGTCTCATGAAGGAGTGGCCCGACCACCTGCTGAGGGCTTCTCGGAACCCAGAGTTGCGAGGGTTTCAAGCGAGAGAGGCCGAACCACCATGGAGCAGGGCATACCTGAGATCAGAGTTGCAAGGATGTCTCAGGCGACAGTGGACGGACCACCTAAACTCAGGGCATCTCGGAACCGAGACTTGCGAGGATGTCTCAGGCGAAAGTGGCCGGACCTCCATGGGGCAGGACATCATCGAGGTCAGTGTTGTGAGGATGTCTCTGGCGAAAACAGTTAAACCAGCTCAGCGAAAGGCGTCTCAAAACCCAAAGTTGCGAGGATGTTTCAAGCGAAAGTGGCCAGGCCACCATGGGGCAGGGCGTCTTCAAGGTCAGAGTTGCAACGATGTCTGAGGCGACAGTGGCCTGACCACCTGCTCAGGGCATCTCGGAATCCAGAGTTGCGAGGATCTCAGGCTAGACAGGCCGAGCCACCATGGGGGAGAGCATATCCGAGATCAGAGTTGCGAGAATGTCTCTGGCGACAGTGGCCTGACCACCTGAGCCCAAAGCATATCGGAATCGAGACTTGCGAGGATGTCTCAGGCGACAGTGGCCGGACCACCATGGGGCAGGAGATCTCTGAGGTCAGAGTTGCGAGGATGTCTCTGGCGGAAATGGTCTGACCACTTCAGCTCAGGGCGTCTCGGAACCCAGAGTTGCGAGGATGTCTCCGGCGAAGTGGCCGCAACACCATGGGGCAGGGCATCTCCGAGGTCAGAATTGCGACGATGTCTCAGGCGACATTGGCCAGATCACCTCATGTCAAAGCATATCGGACTCCAGAGCGCCGACGATGTCTCACGCGGAGCCAGCCGAGACACTTCGAGACCCGCATTTGCGAACCCAGAGTGGTGATGATGTCCGAGGCGAGGGTGCCCAGATCATCTCAAGTCACGACATCTCTGAACCCAGACTTCCGAGGATGTCTCACGCGAAACGGGCCTCCTCCTCCTCATCCTCCTCCTCCTGCTCCTCGCCCTCGCCTTCTCCCTGGATGCTGTTCGCTGGCATGCAGCCCGAGATGCGGGTTGCGAACGCCTGCTGCTCCCCGTCCTCCTCCATGTCCTCCTCCCACTCCTCCTCCTCCCCCGCCGCCCTCCCCTTGCGTCAAATTCCACCCCCGGCTCCTCGCTCTCCTCCTCCTCCTCCTCCTCCTCCTCCTCCTCCTTCTCCTCATCATCAGAATCATCATCATCATCATCATCCTTCGCAGGCCGAGCCGAGGCGAGCCGAGGCGGCCGGCGGGCCGGCCGAGCGGGACGACGACGACGACGACGACGACGAGCGGGACGACGACGACGACGACGACGACGACGGCGGCGGCGGCGGCGGCGCCGGCGGCGGCAGCGGAGAGAGAACAGCAGGACGAAATCGAATGGTTCGCACACTATCTAAAAAATGCCGGACTGCCGGAAGTCTCCGGAAGTCCCCACAAGTCCCTGGGCACCTTCGGAACGCCTCTGAAGCCCAGCGGGGGCCCAAAACATTCAGAAACCTGACATCCTCGAAGACGACGAGGACGAGGACGAGGACGACGACGACGATGACGACGACGAGGACGACGAGGACGACGACGACGACGACGACGACGACGACGACGACGACGACGACGACGACGACGACGACGACGACGTCGCGACGGCGGCGGCGGTGGCGGCGGCGGTGGCGGCGGCGGCGACGACGACGTTGTTTTCGCGGCGGGAGTGCTGCTCCACTGCCCGGACTACTACGAGTGGTGTTTAAAGTGGTACTACTCGTGCTGATACCATTGCTATACTCAAGGACGGGATCGAAACCGACAGTATTTCTCTCGAGGAGAGCGCCCCTAAAGCTCCCAAGAGCGCTCCAAGAGGACCCCAAGAGGCGCCCAAGAAGCCTCCAAGAGGCTCCCAAGAGACCTCCAAGAGGCCCCCAAGAGGCGTCAGGAGGATCCCCGAAGCACCCAAGATGCCCCCCAGACGCTCCAGACATCCGCGGAGGCTATTATGTCTGTCCGTTTTCCTCCTCCTCCTCCTCCTCCTCTTCCTCCTCCTCCTCCTCCTCCTCCTCCTCCTCCTCCTTCACCCACATCTTCGTCTGGATCTTCGCCGTGCCCGGCCGGGTGCCTGGGTGCCCGGGTGCCAGGGTGTAGGTCTGGGTGTCGGGGTGTCCGGGTGCCCGGGTGCCCGAACGCCCGGGTGTTGGGGCGTCCGGGTGCCCGGGTGCCCGGGTGCCGCCTGGGTGTCCGGGCGTCTGGGCGTCCGGGTGCCCGGGTGTCCGGGTGCCCGGGTGCTCGGGTGCCCGGGTGCGTGGGTGTCCGGGCGTCCGGGTGTCCGGGCGTCCGGGCGTCCGCGCGTCCGGCTCCCGGGTGCCCGGGCGTTCGGGGTCCGGCGTCCGTTCGTCTGGTGCCCCGGTGGTCCTGTGTCCGGGTGTCCGGGTGGTCCGGGTGTTCCGGGTGTCCGGTGGTGGGGTGTTCCGGGCGTCCGGGCGCCCGGCGTCCGGGCGTCCGGGTAGCCCGGTGTCCGTGTGGGTGCGGGGAGTCCGGGTGTCCGGGTGTCTGGGTGTCCGGGTGCCCGGGTGCCCGGGTGTCCGGGTGTCCGGGTGTTCGGGTGTCCGGGTGTCCGGGTGCCTGGGTGTCCGGGTGTCCGGGTGCCCGGGTGCCCGGGTGTCCGGGTGTCCGGGTGTCCGGGTGCCCGGGTGCCCGGGTGTCCGGGCGTCCGGGCGTCCGGGCGCCCGGGTGTCCGGGTGTCCGGGTGTCCGGGTGTCCGGGTGTCCGGGTGCCCGGGTGCCCAGGTGTCCGGGTGTCCGGTGTTCCGGTGTGTCCGTGTGGGTTTTTCCCCTCTGCCCGGGGTGTCCGGGTGTCCGGGCCGGCGCCCGGGTGTCCGGGTGCCCGGGCGGACGCCCGGGCGGAGGAATAGTCAGATTGTGACACTTGACACGCGTGAACCCTAACGGGCGGGTCGGGTCGGGTCGGGCGGGCGGACCCTAACGGGCTAGTCGGGTCGGTTCGGGCGGACCCTAAACGTGCGAGTCGGGTCGGCGGCGGGGCCTTAAGTATGGTGCGTGTACGCTTGACACGCGTGACCCCTCCGGGCCGGGATCGGGGTCTTCTTCGGCGTGCGGACCCTAACGGGCGGTCGGGTCGGGTCGGGCGGACCCTATACGGCGGGTCGGGTCGGGAGGGCGGGACATTCAAGTATGGTGCGTGTACACTTGACACGCGTGAACCCTAACGGGCGGGTCGGTCGGGCGGGCTGACCCTAACGGGCGGGTCGGGTCGGGTCGGGCGGACCCTAGCGGGCGGGTCGGGTCGGGCGGGCGGGACGTTAAAGTATGGTGCGTGTGCACTTGACACGCGTGAACCCTGACGGGCGGGTCGGGTCGGGTCGGGCGGGCGGACCCTAACGGGCGGGTCGGGTCGGGTCGGGCGAACCCTAACGGGCGGGTCGGGCCGGCCGGGCGGGACATTAAAGTATGGCGCGTGTGCACTTGACACGCGTGAACCCTAACGGGCGGGTCGAGTCGGGCGGGCGGACCCTAACGGGCTAGTCGGGTCGGTTCGGGCAGACCCTAACGGGCGAGTCGGGTCGGGCGGGCGGGACATTAAAGTATGGTGCGTTTACATTTGACACGCGTGAACCCTAACGGGCGGGTCGGGTCGGGTCGGGCGGGCGGACCCTCACGGGCGGGTCGGGCAAAACAAGCCAAGGGGGCCCCCGGAGGCCCCGAAAACGGCCCAACAGAGTTTCGCACCCCCCCGAAAAGCCACGACCAGGCTCCGAGGAGACCCAGAAAAGGATCCCGTTGAATTTGTGCCCGAAACCAAGGCGCGGGTGCGGGATGGGCCGAAGGCCGCTGGATACTTTCGAAAGCCACTCCTTGGAGCACGACATGGCGAAGGAAGTGCTTCGCCCCACCTCGCCTGGGCGCCTCTCGTTTGAGCCACGGAAGCTCTAGGTCACGGCGGGGGTGACGCCACGACGATGTCTCCACAGCATGACGTAGCAATGTTTGGACAGAGCGACGAGCGGCCGCTCTGCGGTTGAACGGCTATCCGTGGATATGTTGTTCCGAATCCCTTCCTCTCCCCTCTCCCTCCGCCCATTCCTGCCTCTCCTGCCATCCCTGCCCCCCCCGTTTTCCCTCCAGTCCCCCCGCCCTCGCCCTCCCCCTTCTGCCCCTACCGTTACACAATTCCACCATATGGATACTACTTTCCTCTCTCCCCTAGTCTGTGCAGAGAGTCTCCCGCCCTGTCCGCGTATTGTTGTTCCACACAGGACTTAAAAATTGATATGTTTGATGTGTTATTCCATTCCGATTGTTTGCGGTTGTTCAAAATGTTGCTCCCGCTGCAGGGCTGGCCCCGCTTCCGCGCCTCCAATTGTTCCACATCGAACTCCCGCGGCAACACCGGCGTGTTCGGTCCTTCCAGTAATGCCCACGGTCTAAAGATAAGCCCTCCGAAAAGAGCATCGGTCGTGATAGCACATCCGGAGTCGATTCGCTGAATTGTTGGGGCTTTGAAGGCCCCCCCCTTTGGGGGCGTCGTCGTTGTTCTGAAGCAGAATCAAGCGGGAACCCTGTTTCAGCTTCGAACAGGCGATGTTGAAAGCAGAGCCAGCGGGTTCTATCCGACAGCCCTTCTTGTGAGGGGCTTTTCGGGGAGCCTAAGGAGCTGGACATGGAGCCGCGGCTCCAGAGTGGCCCAGACCTCTCCACGACGATCCACTTACCCTCCGAGGAGTCAGGCGCCATGCCATGACATGCTGTGCGGTGCGGTGTTGTGTTCCGCGCCGCTGTGCGACGCCACGCTTTGGGTCCAGACCATGACCGATGCTGCCAGCGACTTTGTCGCCGATGACGTCACCATTACACCGGCAACACCCATGCCCGTGGCCGTGGCCGTGACCGTGACCGTGTGCCAGTGGCCGTGGCCGTGGCCGGTGACCGTACCAGTGGCCCGTTGACCGGTGACCGTGACGTGACCGTGAACCGCGACCGTGACACCGTGACCGACACCGTGACCGTGACCGTGACCGTGGAACCGTGACCGTGATCGCGCATGGGATCGCGGACCTTGGACCGTGACCGTGTACCGGGGGGGGGGGGTGACATGACCAAGACTCGTGAACCGTGACCGTGACCGTGACCGTGACCGTGACCGTGACCGTGACCGTGACCGTGACCGTGACCGTGACCGTGACCGGGACCGGGACCGGGACCGGGTCCGGGTCCGGGTCCGGGTCCGGGCCCGGGTCCGGGTCCGGGACCGTGACCGTGACCGTGACCGTGACCGTGACCGCGACCGTGACCGTGACTTGATCCAGCGCCTTACTGAAGTGGCTGCGTTCGCACGCATGGCACCACCGAGCCCATTTCGGCACGCCCCTCACACGCTTCGTGGCCCCATGGGGAGCTCCACCGAAGGCCCAAGTGGCTGCGTTCGCATGGCACCACCGCGCCCATTTCGGCACGCCCCTCACACGCTTCGTGGCCCCATGGGGAGCTCCTCCGAAGGCCCAAGTGCGCGCGTTCGCATGGCACCACCGCCCCCATGTCGGCACACTCCTCACACGCTTCGTGGCCCCATGGGGAGCCCGACTGAAGACCCAAGTGGCTGCGTTCTTATGGCGCCACGGCACACATTCCGGCACACCCCTCACACGTTTTGTGGTCTCATGGGGAGCTCCACCGAAGGCCCACATTCCAACTTCCGCACGGCACCACCGCATCTTGTTCGGCACACCGCTCACACGCTTCGTGGCCCCATAGGGAAGCCACGCGCAGGCCCAAGTGAATTGTTCGCGATGGCAACCAAACGGCCGCTCATTTTTTGCCGGCACGCCCCTCACACGCTTTCGTGAACCCATAGGAAGCCCCATCCCGAATGCCCACAATGCCAGCGTATACGCCTGGCGCCCACCGCGCCCCACTCTGGAAAACCCCTACGCCCCTCGCACGCTTTTCGTGTCCCGATATGGAGCTGAGCCCCACCCCCGTCCGCCCAAGTGGCCTTGTGTTCGCATTTCAACTACCCAATTCATCACCGCGGCCACAATTTGGCACAAGATGGAAACCCACCTCCTCACACGTTTTCGGTGACCCCATCGGGAACCCTCCACAGAAAGCCAAATGGCTGCGTTCGCATGTCACCACCGCACCCATGTCGGCACACCGCTCACACGCTTCGTGGCCCCATACGGAGCCCCACCGAAGGCCCAGAGGGTTGCGCTCACATGCGGCCACCGCACCCACGTCGGCACACCGCTCAAACGCTTCGTGGCCCCATACGGAGCCCCACCGAAGGCCCAAGTGAAAGCGTTCGCATGGCACCACGGCACACATTTCGGCACGCCCCTCTCACGCGTCGTGGCCCCATAGGGAGCCCCACCGAAGGCCCAAGTGGCTGCGTTCGCATGGCACCACCGCACCCATTTCGGCACACTCCTCACATGCTTCGTGACCCCATAGGGAGCCCCACCGATGGCCCAAGTGGCTGCGTTCGCATGACACCACCGCAACACACATTTGGGCACACCCTCACACGTGTTGTGGCCTTATGGGGAGCTCCACTGAAGGCCCAAGTGGCTGCGTTCGCATGGCACCACCGCATCTTGTTCGGCACACCCCTCACACGTTTCGTGGCCCAGGAGTCGCGCTGTCCCGTGATTGACTCTCGTCTGTCTCCTGAAGGGCGTCACAACAGCACATTTTTATCATAGTGCCCCATTGTTTCCCAACCATCCTCCATCCTGTGGTGTTGGGCTTCCGTTTTGAAGAGACAGCGCCCCGCGTCTCCTCTCCTCCTCTCCTCCTTACCCACCTTCCTCCTCCGATCCCTGCCTCTGCCCTCCGAACCAACCAACCATCTTGGCACACCCCTCACACGCTTCGTGGCCCCATCGAGAGCCCCATCGAAGGCCCAAATGCCAGCGTGCGCATGCGGCCACCGCACCCACTTTGGCACTCCCCTCACACGCTTCGTTGCCCCATAGGGACCCCCACCGAAAGCCCAAATGCCTGCGTACGCATGCGGCCGCCGCATTAATTGTGGCACACCCCTCACACGCTTCGTGGCTCCACAAGGGACCCCACCGAAGGCCAAAATGCAAATGTTCGCATGCGACCACCGCGCCCATTCCGGCACACCCCTCACACGCTTCGTGGCTCCACAGGAAGCCCCAGCGACGGCCCAAATGCCAGCGTTCGCATGCGGCCACCGCACCCACTTTGGCACACCCCTCACACGCTTCGTGGCCCCATAGGGAACCCCACCGAAAGCCCAAATGCCTGCGTACGCATGCGGCCGCCGCATTAATTGTGGCACACCCCTCACACGCTTCGTGGCTCCACAAGGAGCCCCACCGAAGGCCAAAATGCAAATGTTCGCATGCGACCGCCGCGCCCATTTCGGCACACCCCTCACACGTTTCGTGGCTCCACAGGGAGCCCCAGCGACGGCCCAAATGCCAGCGTTCGCATGCGGCCACCGCACCCATTTTGGCACACCCCTCACACGCTTCGTGGCCCCATAGGGAACCCCACCGAAAGCCCAAATGCCAGCGTTCGCATGCGGCCACCGCACCCATCTTGGCACACCCCTCACACGTTTCGTGGCCCCATAGGGAGCCCCACCGAAGGCCCAAATGCCAGCGTTCGCATGCGGCCACCGCGCCCATTTCCCCACCGAAGGCCCACGTGGCTGCGTTTGCATGGCGCCGCCGCGCCCATTTTGGCACACCTCTCACAAGTTTGGTAGCCCCAGTGGGAGCTCCTCTGAATGCGGTGTATACAACGACGGCATTCACAACTGCATATGGTTGGGTCCTTCGCGAGGCTAATTCAACCTTCCCCGACCACCCCCCACTTGGAATGGAGGGCAAATGGAGGCCTTCGGGCTGGGTTGGGGTGGTTTGGTGGATGGTGAACTTTGGGATGACGTGTCACCCCAGCGGCCCCGGCGACACACTGTACCCTGGACCCTGCAAGCGGGTGGCGTGTCGCGCCGAAGCGCAGTGACCCAGAACCCGCGGAGCGACACTCGGGGATCTTCTGACCCGGGCCCATCCGGACCCGAGCCAGTCAGGCCTTCCAAAATCCTGCAGGATCCTGCAGGAAACATGCGCCCAAGCCCGGGTCAAATGCGAACCTGGCCCTGCAGTATCCTGCAAGATCGAGCGCTCTGGCTGAGCCTCGTTTGCATTGACCCCCGTCTCAAGGCTCCAGACGACACGCCATCTACACGTCGTTCATTTCTAATCGTGCTCATTTCTAACTGTGCTCGTTTTGAACTGTTCCTGGCCCCCTGGTGGCCAGGAAGAGGCCCAAGATAGAACAGTTAGAAAATGGAAGGCTCTTGGCCCCCCAAGAAATCAAAGAACTTTCGAATACTTCGAGGTGAACAGTGTGTAGACCCCCGTCCCAAAAACTCCCGACGGCACGCCATCTGGAAGAGCTCCCGGCCGCATTCCGCGGCGCAGCGCAGCCGACACGGGCCCCCTGCGCGCGGTGCCGCGGGCCAGGCGCGCGGCCCGGCTTCGCATGCGGCCGCAGGCCGAGGCGCACATTGTGGGCCCGGCCCACGAGAGAAACCCTCCACAGGAAGCCCAAAACCCCGAGGCCCCAGGACGTCCATGGATTTTTGGTGTGGGAACGCCACGCTTCACATAGAAAAACCATCGACGCCCAAGCATCCCAAGGCACCCTGGGGGCAAGCGGGGTGTTTCTTGGGATGGGTCTCCACTGTACGAGGGCGAAGCCCGAAACTCTTCGAGGCGAAACCAGACAATCTCGAGCGGAACCCGAAAATCCGGAGGGGCCGAAAGCGGAAAACCTCACCACGCCCGAATACCAGAAATCTGAAACAATCCAACCCCGAAACTGCAGGAGAGGCCAACTCCGCCGCGCCCAGCTGCCACAAACTGGCCCGGCACACGACCCCCAGAATCCCGACGCCATCGACGCCGCCGTCGGCGCAAACGCCGTCCTGGTCCAACGTGCCCTGCTACCCTTCCCTTTCCCCTCGTAGCTCTCCCTTGCCCTAACTACCTCCGCCTTCGTCCACAGACCTCCTCTGGCTGCACCCTGCCTCGTCCTACCTCCGAGATAGCGCGCCTCGCGAGAGACGTGCCAGGAGGCGGGGAGGTCCCCCCTATCTGCCCACCCACCCCTCTGCCACCTCTGCCGAAGCCCCCACTTTTCCCCCTGCCACGCGCGACCCCTGCAAGCTACCCCCCCTTGAACCTCGTCAGTTGGAAGCCCCCCCCCGCCCAAACGACGCCGATGTCGACGGCGACGGCGACGGCAGCGGTGTGCAGACAGGGCGCTCGCAGCGCCAGAGGCAACAGCAGCAGCAGCAGCAGCAGCAGCAGCAGCAACAGAAGCAGCACCACCAGCAGAGGACCAGCGGAAGCACAAACACCAGCAGCCACAGCAACAGCTTCAGCAACCCCAGCAGCAGCACAAGCAGCAACGTCGGCACCAGCAACAGCAGCAGCACTAGCATCAGCATCACCAGCACCACGAGCAGCAGCACCAGCAGCAGCAGCAGCAGCAGCAGCACCAGCACCAGCACCAGCACCAGCAGCAGCACCAGCAGCAGCACCAGCAGACGCACAAGCAGCAACAAGACCAACAGCAACATCAGCAACACCAGCAGCAGCACCAGCAGCAGCAGCACCAGCAACATCAACACCAAAGCCAATGGCAGCAGCAAGCGGCATCAGCAGCAACAACCGCAATAACCCACTAACAACAACATGAACAGCAGGACCAGCGGGACGGAAAACAAGACTGTTCCACTCAAAATGCCAAGTGGAAAAGACTGGGGACCTAAACAAACATGATTAGACTCCGCTACTCGTCAGGTGGAAACGCCTGCGGAGCGGAACAACTAGTATTTCACTCTACGTGGCAACGCCAGGGGAGCGAAACAAATACTGCTCCACTCTCCTCGCCACGTGGCAAGCTCGGAGGCACGGACAACCACTACTCCACTGTAGTCGCAACGTGGCAACGCCTGCGGGGCGAAACATAATGAATTACTCCACTCTACTCAGCACGTGACAACGAAGCGGGACGGTAACAGATGCTGTTCCAATCTGGTCGCCACATGGTAATGCGACGTGGCAAGGCCTGATAAGCAAACACAACTACTCCACCCGTCCGCTCGCAACGTGGCAACGATATGGGGAGCGAACAAGAACGATAAGTCCAGTATACTCCGCGCGTGCCAATGCCGCACGGGCCAGACGTATACAGTATACAATCTCACTCTACTCGCCACGTCGCAACGCCTGGGGGACGAACACATATATTCCATTGTATTCACCACGTAGCACAGACGCGGGTCGGAAACAAATGCAGCGCCACTCCAGTCGCAACAAAGCAACGGCAGGCTTACGAACAACATGCAATACAACGTTGTGCGCCACGTGGCAAAGCCGCCCAACTGAAAACAACTACTATGTTGCGTTCGACGTGGCAAAGCCGCAGAGGCGAACACCATAATCTACTCTGCACGTGTCGGCGACGATGGCGACGACCGACGACGGACGACAAAGACAACGACGACGACGAGGATGGATGACGAACGAAGAACGACAGTACACGATGACGACGACGACGACGACGACGACGACGACGACGACCGTACACGATGACAGCGACGACGACGACGGCGACGGCGACGACGACGGTGACGACGACGAGATCGACGACAATGACGACAACGACGAAAACAAGAACGACGACGTCAACGACGACGACCACGACGACGCCCGGCCGCCCGCGCGCCCGCCCGCCCGTCCGCCGAAGGGTGCACCCGCCCGCGCGCACCCGCCGCCCTCTTGCCCGCCCTCTTGCCCGCCCGCCCGCCTGCGCGCGCGTCCATTTGCATGGCCGCCCGCCCGCCCCGCCCGCGGGTCTGCCCGCCCGCCCGCGCGGTCGCCCGCCAGCCCGCCCGCCCACCCGCCCGCTCCCCTTCCGCCGCCCTCCTCCCTCGCGCGCTCCCCCGAGGCGGCCAGCAGGCCGCTCCCAGTCGGGCAGGCGTGCGGCAGGAAGGATCCTTCCCCATCACCCTTCCCCTCCTCCACTGAACCGACTGCGGTGGGGGCATTGAATAAGGAGCCCTTAGATAAGAAACCCAGGGTCTGGAAGCCAGTGGAACTCGAATCGTGGATCGGCCATGGATATCATCGCCGCCCTCATCAGATAAGGAACGCTCCAGGGTCTGAAGCCTCCTGGGCACGTTCCTTAACGAACGCCCCAACCGTATTTCAGGTTTCCCCTTCCGCATCCTTTGCCATCACCCTTCGTCTCCTCCACTGAACCGAGCACAGTGGAGGCCAGTCCACAAGAAACCTTCCACAAGAAGCCCAACCCTGAGACCCCAAGACGTCCATTGATTCTTGGTGTGGGAATCCCAAAACCATCAAAAACCAAGAAACCCAGACCACCCTGTCTTGACATGGGCCTCCACTGCAATTCCTTGTTCCCCCTCCGTATCCCCCCCTTTGTTCCACCGCTGTGCCGACGCGTTCCTCGCCCGGGGTGTCCTGAGAACCGACGTCCTCTTCTTCCTCGTTCCTCCTTCTCCCCCTGCTCCTCGTCCTCCTCCCCGCCACCCCTTCGCATCCGGAAACTCGGCATCAATTATCTCCCCTTTTTGAGCACTCGCATAATGCGTTGCATTGCATTGCGCTGCGCTCTTTTCCTCATTCCGCACACCTCCCCCCCTCCTCGTTCGTCATCCACCTCACCTCCTCGCTCCTCCCCGTCCTCCTCGTCCTCTCTCCTCCACCTCCTCGTTCATCCTTCCACGCCTCCTGCCCTCCTCTCCTCCTTCATGCCTTTTCCGTACTCCCTTCTGCTCCTGTCTCCTTTTCATTGTTGCTTCCTCCTCTCCCCTGCTTGCCTCCTGCTCCTCCCTCATCCTCCCGTCCTCGCTCCTCCTCCTCCCTTTCCTCCTCCTCCTCGTCTTCTTCCTCCTTCTTCCTCCGTCTTCCTCCTCCTCCTCCTCGTTTTCTTCTTCCTTCTTCCTCCTTCTTCCTCCTCCTCCTCCTCCTCCTCCTCGTCTTCTTCCTCCTTCTTCCTCCTTCTTCCTCCTCCTCCTCCTCCCTCCTCCCTCCTCCCTGCATCCCGCCTCCCTCCCTCCCTCCCTCCTCGCTCCCCCCACCCCTCCCTCCCCCTGTACTCGGCACGTGGCAACGCCTGCGGGGCGGAAACTACATCTGCTCTACTTTAGCCGCCACGTGGCAAACGCCTGGGGGGGGGGCGGACAACACGCTACCCCACCCTTTTCGCGACGTGGCAACGCCTGCGGGACGGAACACAACACCGTTCCACTCGAATTGCCGGGTGGAAGCGACTGGGCAGCGAAACACCAAAAACGACTCCAGCCCACGATTCGCAGCGTGGCAGCGCCTGCCACGGGCTCGGCCCCCTTCCGCAGGCCCGGGGACCGTGGAGAACGGCTCGGGGCAGAAACGCCCTGATCGGAGGAGGAGGAGGAGGAGGAGGAGGAGGAGGAGGAGGAGGAGGAGGAGGAGGAGGGGGAGGAGGAGGAGGAGGATGAGGGTGAATGGGGAGGAGGAGAGGGGAGGATGAGGAGGAGGAGGAGGAGGAGGAGGAGGAGGAGCAGGAGCAGGAGGAGGAGGAGGAGCAGAAGGAGGAGGAGGAGCAGGAGCAGGACCAGGAGCAGGAGGAGGTCCAGACCTCTGGGGAGGCACCCTGTGGAACAAATCAAGGCACCGGATGACGGGGTGCGTGGCGCCGTGGGCGCTCCCGAGAAGGCCCGATCGGGCATGGAGCGGGCCACAAGATCGCCCCAAGAGTGACTCTCGGGATGCAGCCACAGAGGCCAAAGATAGCAAACGGCAGGCAAACCTTGCCACCATCCAATGGCCCCTGGCGAGGGATACAGGCCTCTCGGGAACCACACTGTGGAAAAGTTCAGAGGCTGGGGTGGATCCAGAGGCCTCCAGCCTCCTGCGCTCGTGCCTCGCCCTCCTCCTCTTTCTCCTCGTCCTGCTCATGCTCCTCATCCACTCCTCCTCCAACTCCTCCTCCTCCTCCTCCTCCTCCTCCTCCTCCTCCTCCTCCTCATCATCATCATCATCATCAGCATCAACAGCAGCATCATCAACATCATCATCAGCAACATCAGCATCATCATCAGCATCAGCATCAGCACCATCATTATCATCAACATCACCTTCATCAACATCACCGCCATCATCATCATCGCCATCATCATCAACAGCATCCGTGTTAGCACCGTCATCGTCATCGTCATCGTCCTCGTCATCGTCATCGTCATCATCATCGTCATCGCCATCATCATTATCATCATCACCAACACCACCATCATCAGCATCGCCATCAACATCGTCATTATCATCATCTTCATTATCATCACCATCATCAACATCAACAACATCCGCAATCGACCTCAGCATCAGCATCATCATCATCATAATCATCATCATCAATTTCGTCATCCTCTTCCTCCTCCTCTCTTTTCTTGCTCCTCCGCCTTCTCCCCTCCCGTTTCTCCATCTCCCTCTCCTCCTTCTCCTTCCTCCTCCATCTCCTTCGTATCAAGCGTTTCCATTGTTCTTCCTTCTTCTCTCTTTTTCATCATCGTCCTCCTCACTCCCCCCTCCTCCCTCCCCTCCTCCATCTCTTCCTTCTTGTCCTCCTCCCTCTCCTCTCTTCTCACCTCCTCCCTCCCCTTCGCCCTCTCCTCCTCCACTTCCCCGCTCCTCCTTCTCCTCTTCCTCCCGTCTCCTCCCCCATCCGTCTCTTCCTTTTCTTTCTCTCCTCCCAACGAATGCTCATATTCTTTTCTGTCGGGCTGAAACTGGGAACACCCAGCAACCCGCTAGAATCCAGGCCAGCCTGACAAGAACAGCCTGGCCGAGCGCGGCGCCTACAGCCAACTAGTTGCTTACATAAACATGCGCCGACCTGCGCCGCGCCCGTCCGCCTCCATCCTCCACGTCCCGTCTACAATTGCACGATATGAATGTGTCAGCCAACGCTGACCACAAGGAGTAAGTTCTTGCACTGTGGATGTGTAGCAGAGGATGTGCGAATACTGCTGCAAACAACCTGTACTATGGTATGGTACTGTCCACCTTGCCGAACTTGAAATCGAGAACTCCGCTGATCGCGCAATCATCCCACCCTCCCACCCGCAACTTGTTTTGCACCAGTCAGCACAAGTCATGCGGCCGCTATTGCGGCGACCGCCTGGCACTAAGTAGCGCAATTTTGCGGCTGCGCTAGCGCGCGCAAGCTCCCGCGCAGACTGGTCATCAAGTGTCACATAGCTGACGCGGTCGCGATGGCGCTATCCAGTGGGATCTTCACATCGCGTCTCAAGAGCCACGCTGGCGCGCGGGCACTTCAGTGCGGGTGGGTGACTCGGGCAGGCGCTGTATCATTATGACGCCGGCAAAAGCGGCAACGATGATGATGATAGCGATGCTGGTGGCGATGATCACGACGGACACGGCAAGGCAAACGACTGCGCCGATGCTGGTGACGACTATGGCAGTAGGATGCCCATGCGTCTGTGATAAAGGTGATTCACGGGTGATGGCGGCAATGGCGGCAATCCACGATGACGGTAACGGCGGTGTCGCGGTGGTGCTGATGAGCGTGATGGTGAGCAAGTGCGCGTGCGCGGGCATGCAAGAGAACTGGCAGACCTGTTGTTGAAAAAACGCATGGTTTGTGATCATGTGTTCTGAAGACCCCCGTGTCCTGGAATGCTTCGAACGCCACTCGTTTTTCAAGGATTCCGCCACGCGCGCGTGGCGG
>CAUYUJ010011269.1:0-23803 GCA_963575745.1 Prorocentrum cordatum
GTCGGCCGTCAAGGCCGCTGCGGCGCGTGTGTGCACGAGTCGGAACGGCCCCCCCCTTGCTGCTGCTGTGCTGCGCGCGCTTTGCCCGTGCGGGCTGCGCCTCTCCTCTCTGTCTTCCTCGCTTCCTCCTCCTCCTCCTCCTCCTCCTCCTCCTCCTCCTCCTCCTCCTCCTCCTCCTCCCTGTCTTCCTCGCTTCCTCGTCTCCGCAGGCGGGCCAACAAAAAAAAGAGGGGGGAAATGCAGTACAAAACGGCCGTTCTGCGCAGAATTTCCCCCCCATCCCTTGTTTGGTGGCATGCTCTCGGAGGCGTTGGTGGGCTCCTCGCTTTGCGTGCTGCTTCGCTGGCTCTGCCCGCTTGGCTGGCTCCCTCCCTCTTCTCCCTCTTGCGCCGCGGGGGGGCCGTGGCGTGCTTTTCTCCTCCTGCCCTCCAGGTGCTAACAGACTTGATGTGATGATCCAGACGTGGGCATCGCGCCCATCGGCCTGCCCATCATGGGATTGTGATTGTGTGCCCTGGAGGTTGCAGGCCAGGGCCAGTGCCCGCCGTGCGGGATCGTGCAGCACGCCGCACGGCGCATGAGACAATCGTAGGTGGCTGGCCACCCCCTCAGAGTCCCAAGTGGCTGTCCGAGGCTTAGATGCGTAGCCGAGGCCGCATGGAGACTCCGAGAGATTTGCTTGCTTGCTTGCTTGCTTGCTTGCTTGCTTGCTTGCTTGCTTGCTTGCTTGTTCCTCCTCCTCCTCCTCCTCCTCCTCCTCCTCCTCCTCCTCCTCCTCCTCCTCCTCCTCTTCCTCCTCCCCCAGCAGCGCCGCTCCCGCAGGGTGGCTCATCTTGCAGCCACGCGGCGCGATGATCGACCATGTCGTGATTCGCTGCCGTTCCATGTTCGGCTGGTGGCACGGCGTCCTCGTCGGCGGCGACGCCTTCTTCGTCGGCGGCAAGTTGGCCTGCGTCCACGGCCTTGAGGGCGACTTCTTCCAGTTGCTCTCCTTCTACATTGCCTCCTGCTCTTACGGCACGGTGCCGTGAGTAGGCGGCGCCAGGGGCCAGTCCGTCGCGCGCCCGCGTGCGCGGCGGGAGACCTTCCTGAGGGGCTGCGCTCCTCCTCCCTCTCACCCTCTTCCTGTGTACGCAGCTCCCCCCCCGCCAATATCGCATGACTCGATGGGTTCTGTCGGTGAGCCCCAGGTCCGCTGTGAAACGCGTCTGCGGATGGAGAGAAATCAACGCAATGGGATGTGATGTGTGCGTGTGTGCGAAAGGTAGGATGTCAGGTACGGCGCGACCGCACCTAGCTTGATGAGAGTACTACGTTCTCCTTCCCCCCTGAGATGATATGGGAGTAGCCAGCCACATTCCGCGTATTGTTTTCACACGCGCAGACACACACAGGAGTTTCGTTGTTTGTATTTCCTGAGGCTGAGGCTGAAGCAGGCTGAGGCTGAGGCTGAGGCAGGCTGAGGCTGAGGCTGAGGCAGACTGAGGCTGAGGCAGGCTGAGGCTGAGGCTGAGCCTGAGGCACGCTCAGGCTGAGGCAGGCTGAGGCTGAGGCCGAGGCTGAAGGCCGATTGAGGCTGAGGCTGAAGCAGGCTGAGGCTGAGGCTGAGGCAGGCTGAGGCTGAGGCAGGCTGAGGCTGGCTGAGGCTGAGGCTGAGGCAGGCTGAGGCTGAGGCTGTGACTGCGACTGCCGTTGCCACTGCGACAGTCATCGCGAATGCGACTGCGACTGCGAGAACAGCATAATTCTACAACTGGATTCTCATCTGAATCTTAAGAGGAATGCGTCCAGACATGCTCCTACACATCGCTGTTAGGTTGCTTTGCCGGGATAGCTGGGGGTATAGGACGCCTCTTGGGGCCGTCTTGGACCCCTTTCGCCCAAAAGAGGGGTAGTCTCAATTCCCATCGCCCCTTCGGAGGCTCAACAATGCCGTCATGGGGCCATATTGGGCCGCTCTTGGGGCGCTCTTGGGCGCTCTTGGGGCCGTCTTGGGGCCCTCTTGGACCCATCTTGGGGCTCTCTTGGGCCGTCTTGGGGCCATCTTGAGGCCTCAAGAGCCCATCGGATGCGAAAGAGCGAGAAGGCAAACAACATTGATTTTCATTCGGTTTTTCAATGAGTTTGGCCTTTGGGGGGGTCCTTGGAGGCCTCGGAGGGCATTTGAATCAGTAAATATGCTCCTCTCCGCCTCATGTTACACTTGCCTCTCTCGTTGCCTGCCTTGCCACACCTTGACCCTGCGGCTTCGTACCGCAGCCGTTTGTGCTTACATGATATAAAAGGAGCGCGCCAGCCCTCGGCCGCCGCGCGTCGTCGGTCGTCGGCCGGCCGGCCTCCTCCCTTACCACTCCTGAGTACAATTGCTTAACGGTTACTTGCAGTTTCATCGATGTTTCTTCCCTTATTCTCTACTACTGAGCAGAGTCAACACGAGACCTTAATTCCTTTGTCATCTTACCCCGATTCTCAGAGGAAATATTGGTATCAGCCGAACCCCGCGACCAAGTCGCAACAGGGATGAGCTATGATGAGACAGCCGAATTGCCCGTCGGAGCCGAGCTAGTATCACAAGTTGCACAACATGACGGGCAAGAACCACAGGACGGCGGCCCGGGGAGGGGCCGCCCTCCCTCTTCTTCTATCGCCACTCGGGTCTCTCGGGGAAGGAGCAGGGGAGAAGTTATAGATCTGTCAAGAGATGATTCTCCCTCGCGAATCCCGATCGGTGATCGTAAACAGACCCCAGACCCGACGAGGCGAGGCGGCACAACAGCAAAGATAAGGCGAGGAGCATTCTCGTCGTTGATAGCCGAACCTTCGGACACAATAAACTCCAGCCCGATTGCAATGCGGACTATTGTGCCGCTGGCCAAGCCAGCAGGTCAGGAGAAGCTGAGGGGTCCAGAGGTGTGTACCCCACCGTCCCAGACGGATGGGGAAACGCCCAAGGAACTCATCCCATCCCAATAGCCTTGAACGGACAGACCGGCCAAGACAGTGATGAACAGCTTGATGATAGAGACGATATGAATTCCATGGAGGAAGACATTGACTATGCTAACTATCAGGTGTCAGTTGGCCGAGATTTGTCCTCGATAATTGATGCAGACCACCCGGTCCAAGACGAGAGGTGGTCCCCTGGGCAGGATACAATTGATTACGATCAAGTGGGAGCCCTTGGGGAAGCATTCGCAATACCAGACTCGGACATTCAGATAAGTGACCTGACGCCCCAGGCGGTCGAGGTGGAAATGGAATATCATACTCAATCGAAGCATGACCGGGAGATCACAGGAAGAACTCCCGCCCCTCATCTCAAGAAGCAGAGGAATGAAGATTATGACTTGAACGATTCCCCGCTCCAGGAAGGGTTTCATCGAACTGCCGTCGCCACTGGCGATTGGCAACCATCGATACCCGTTGTAATTGAGGATGATGAAATGATCACCCCCCCGGCTTCGCTTGATGAGTTGGTTAGACAAGACGAAAGGGATGAGGAGTTTCGAGAGGCGGCTAGACCGCCAGAGAGTACTCACACACGTCCCAGATCGAATGCTTCGAGCAGGGGGCCTCCCTTTCCTCCTCCTCCTCCGTCATTTCCTCCTCCCCCGCCCTCCTCCTCCTCAGTAGGGCTCGGGGCATCCAGGGCAACAATTACACGGATGGAGGGCGGGTCGCGTTCAAAATGACGCTCTCGCCCCACTAATTTTTTAAGTTTGAACGCGGCGCCCGCTTATTTAACGAATCGCGCCCCCAATTGTTTTAACCCGCCGTCTCGGGGCCATCTTGAGCCGTCTCTGGACCATCCTGAGCCGAGGCCGTCTTGGGCCGTGGGCCGCAGGTGCAAAGACCCGCGCAATGCGCAAAGCCTGCACTATGCGGAAACTCATCGGGAACTCGGAAACTCATCGGGGACGCGTGTCAAGTAATACCCGATCACATGGTACAGTGCAGGCTTTGCGCATTGCGCGGGTCTTTGCGCCTGCGGCCCACGGCCCAAGACGGCTCAATATGGCTCAACCTGTAATAGGTACTGTTTTGGACATTTTTGACAACGCTTTAAATAGGCATTATTTGCTGGACATATGTTCAACAGGTGTTGCTTTTTGGACATATGTTCAATCGGTATTATTTCTGGACTGATTTAAACTATGTCCTATTTTGTTGGACATACTTTGACGCAAGCTGAAGAAATTGACAAGATTTCCAACATAACAAAACAATGTGAACAAGTATTGTTTGGACATATTTTCAATGGGTACGATGTTTTAGACATATCGCTCGCAGGTACTATTTTTGGACATATCAAACCTCAGGGTGGGGGCCAGGTGGAGGGTATCGGTCGGTTTTGGGCGAGAAATCGTGGGCAGGGGGGGGGGCCAAAAACAGAGGCTCCATGGGGTGGGGATGTCGGGGCCAGGTGGAGACCAGGTGTGAGGTATCAGTCGGTTTTGGGCGAGAAATCGTGGGTTGCGGGGCCCCGAGAACAGAGGCTCCATGGGGCGGGGGGGTCGGGGCCAGGAGGGGGCAAGGTGGGGGGTATCGGTCGGTTTGGGGCGGGAATCGTGTGTTGGGGGGCCCCAAGAACAAAGGCTCCATGGGGTGGGGGCGTCGGTGTCAGGTGGAGGCCAGGTGGGCGGCATCGGCCGGTTTGGGGCGGGAAATCGTGGGCCGGGGGGCCCTACGAGCAGAGGCTCCATGGGGTGGGGGTGTCGGGGCCAGGTGGGAGCCAGGTGGGGGGTATTGGTCGGTTTTGAGCGAGACATCGTGGGCTGGGGGGTCCCAAAAACAGCGCCTCCATGGGGTTGGGGTGTCAGGGCCAGGAGGGGGCAAGGTGGAGGGTATTGGTCGGTTTGGGCCAAGAAATTGTGGGTTGGGGGGGCCCAAGAACAGAGGCTCCATGGGTGTCGGGGCCAGGTGTCGGGACATCGGTCGGTTTTGGGGGAGAAATCGCGGGCTGGGGGCCCCCAAGAACAGAGGCTCCATGGGGTGGGGGTGTCGGGGCCAGGTGGGGGGCATCGGTCGGTCTTGGGCGAGAAACCCAAGAACAGAGGCTCCATGGGGTGGGGGAGTCGGGGCCAGGTGGGGGCCAGGTGGGGGGCATCGGCCAGTTTTGGTTGCTCGAGCGAGGAGAAGCTCAAGAGTGATACCTTCCCTCTCACGCCTCTAGGGGTCGGCGGATTGCCCCAAAATAGCGCCCGAAGGGCTCCAAAAAGGCTTCGATTAGACCCCGACGAGGCCCAAGAGACGCTCAAGAACACCATGGCTTCCATCAGCGAGGGGTGACGCAACAACTTAAAACCTGTGAACACCAGGCCTCCCAAGGGAGAGTGGCGACGTAACGAGCTCTTCACACCAAGGTTTCCAAGAGCGAAGGGTGCCATGAGCCCTCTCGGGCAAGTTCCTGAGGCGCTCTTCCCGTTTCCGTGCTGGGCCAGGTGACGGAAAGAGCGAGGCACGAGTGATGTATGTCGAGTTGAAGCGAAGCCCTCTAGGGAGGGGGCGGGGGTGTAGCGCATGCGTTTAATGGCCGTTCAAAGTACCGTGTCCCTCAGATTTTTTCGAGTGAAGCGGCCCGCGGGCGCTTTCCACGGCCCGTTCCCTCGTTTTTGTTCAAGTCAAGCGGCTGAAGCGCTCCAAGACTGCCCAAGAGGGCACCAAAACGACCCAAAGACGGCCCCAAGAGAGCTTCGGATGGCCTCCAGACGGTCCAAGAGAGCTTCCAGACGACGCCAAAAGATTTCCAGATGGCCCCCGAAAGGGCCAGAAAATGCTAAAAACATGGGTTCCCTTAGGGTTTTTGCAAGTAACCGAAAGAGCGAGGTACGAGTGTAAAGCAAAGCCCTCTAGGGAGGAGTCAAGAGGAGGGGCGATACAAAGATGACCCAAATGTAATTGCCAGCTGTCCTCATAATTTGTCGAGTGAAGCTGCTCCTGGGCGGCTCCCATGGCCCGTTTCTTCGCATTGTTTCGGGTGAAGCGGCACAAGCGCCCCAAGACGACCCAAGAGGGCCCCACAACGGTCCAAGAGGGCCCCCAGACGGGCCCAAAATGGCCCAAGAGGCCCCAAAGATCGTCCCAAAACGGCCCCAGAGGCCTCGCAAAGGGGCCGATAACGGTCCAAGAGGGCCCCCACACGGCCCCAGAGGGCCCCAAGACGGCCCAAGGGGGCCCCCAGACCGCCCCAAGAGAGCCCCAAGATGGCCCCGAGAGGTTCCCAAGCGGGCCCCAGGAGGAGGGGGGGGAGGAGGAGGAGGAGGAGGAGGAGGAGGAGGAGGAGGAGGAGGAGGAGGAGGAGGAGGAGGAGGAGGAGGAGGAGGAGGTCCCGAGCGATGGAAGTCGCGGCCGATCCGATCGAGCGTGCCCCAGCATGAGATGAATAAGCGATGGAGCAGCCGACAGGGATGGTAGCCGAGCACCGCTCCTGCACGCCCCTGCACCCCCCAACCAAGCTCGTCGAACGACGAGGGCGGAGGCTCCAGAGCGTGCGAAGAAATCACACGGGAAACAGCTTACCCGTGCGTGGACGCAGCCCTCTCATCAGTCGTGAGATGGCTTGCTCTTGATCAGAACGAGTCGAAGCGACGGGGGGCGGGCCGCCACGCCGAGCTTCGAGCTTACGGTTACGGCTCCGATCAGTAGAGTAGGCACCACAAGACAGGCAGATCACGTGATCACTAAACTTTTCAACTTGATGGCCCAACTCAGAAAGAGCTAGGTCGACCGCGTCCCTCCCGCCGTCCTCCACGACGGCGACGGCGACGACCCCCCCGCCGTCCCCGTCCAGTGGCCCGGGAAGGGATGGGTGAGATAGGTAGGATGTCAGATATGGCGCGATCGCACCTAAGTTGTCTCCTCCCCCTCGCCCTCCTCCTCTTCCTCCTCCCCCCCTCCTCCTCCTCCTTCTCCTCCGCTTCCTCTTCCTCCTCCTCCTCCTCCTCCCCCTTCTCCTCCTCCTCCTCCTCTCCTCCTCCTCCTCCTCCTCCTCCTCCTCCTCCTCCTCCTCATCATCATCATCATCATCATCATCATCATCATCATCATCATCATCATCATCCTCGTCCTTATGGTTTCTCTTCCCCCTCTTCCTCTTCCTCCCCCTCCTCCTCCTTCTCCCCTTCTCCTCCTCCTCTCCTCCTCCTCCTCCTCCTCCGACAACGACGACGGCGACGGCGGCGGCGGCGGCAACGGCGGCGCGATGGCGACGATGACCACGGCGGCGCGGCGGCGACGACGCCAGGGACGACGACGACGACGACGACGACGACGACGACGACGACGACGACGACGACGACGACGACGGTGTCGACGGTGGCAACGGCCGGGCCGCACTCCGGGAGATGGGCCTGGGCCACGCGGAGTTGGGCGCCTGCGTCGCGGAGGAGTTGCTCGAAGGCCGGCCCGCAACTCCAGCGTCGTCGGCGGCGTCGGCGCCGTCGTAGTCGACGGAGGAGGCGACGGAGGAGGAGGAGGAGGAGGACGACGACGACGACGACGAGCAGTGTATCAAGCAGTGGCGAAGCGTCCTGGCTCGCCTACAGCCCTACCAAACACTGGTCTAAGAACCTTTCGTGGTTTCCACGAAATGTTCTTAGAACATTTCTGGCGGAGTCTGTCTTGTTTGAACACATGGGGTTTATGTTCTAAGAACATTGCTTTTGTTCTTGGAACATTTTTGGGTTCTAAGAACATTTCGTGGTAGGACTATAGGAATGCCGGGACGGTCGGTCCCTGCTCAAGTGTAAGCCCAAGATTCATCAACTTTGTTTGAATAAATCCTCCCTCCAAGCTCCCTCTTCATAGGCCCCTACAAGGGATTCATTTCCACTGAGGGAACCGCCCCGTTGGGAGGCAACCGTTTAAAGATCCCGGAGCGTGCCAAAACAGCACTCTCGGAACTTCAACGCCACGAGTCAGCTTGACTGTTGCGTCTAGACGATCTTGAATCGCACAAGAACGCCATTCCTGTGATTTCAAAACCGAGAATCAACGTAACTGTTCCGCCCTGACAATCCAGAATCTCTCCAAAACGCCATTCCTCGTTCGTGAACCAGGGGGAACCCGTAAAACTCGTGCAAGTGTTCCACCAAATGTGCGCGGCGCTGAGGCGAGAGTCACGTTTTGAAGAGGAACCGCCCTCGACATGTGAAGCTCTCTGCAGTTTTGAAGACGCACGCGCGCGTCGCTCAGGCGAGAGCCACCTTTTGAAAACAGCCCGCCCTCAAGCCGCGAAAGTCTTACACAGGTTTGACAAGAATCTGCGCGGCGTATTAAGGCGAGAGCCACACTTGGGAAGAGGCTCGCCCTCCGTCTATGAAACTCTTGCCAATTTCAGAGCTTCAGGATCAGAAGTGGTACTTCCCATCCCTATCAGTAAATAAACTCCTCTCCGCCTCATATTCATATTGCTTTCACATCGCTTGCCTTGCTGCGTACTGTCCCTATCGCAGTCGCCCTTGATCAAGGAAATGAGAGTTCTCCTGCAAGCCGCGGCACAACCGCCATCACCCCAGAACATCACGACGGCAGCACCAGATCACACACCTACACCGTGCCGCATGACATCACAAAACCAAGCCGACTAACAACACAGCGTAAAACACGCAGCGTAAAAAAACACGCGCGTAGAAAACACCGCGTCGAAAACACTGCTTAGACAACTACTGTGTAGTTCATTTACGCTACCATTTAAAAACACGCAGCGTTAAAACAGCACAGCTTAGAAACACACAACGTATAAAACACCGCGTAGAAAACGCCGCGTGGAAAACATTGCGTAGAAAGCACTGCGTTGACCACACTGCGTAGAAACACCGCGTAGAAATCACTGAGTCGTTTAACTTCAGGTACCTTTCAGAGCAACTTTCAAAACACACGCAGCGTAAACAACGCAGCGTATGGTTTAAACCACGCAGAGAACACCGCGTAGAAAACACAGCGTAGAAAGCACTGCTTAGAAGACACTGCGTAGTACACACTGCGTAGACACCACTGCGTAGAAACCATTGCGCAGTTTGATTTAAGTCACTGTTAAGAGCAACTCTAAAAACAAACAACACAGCGTAACACAACACAGCGAACACTGCACAACGTATAATACACCGCGTAGGGAATAAAGCGTATAGCACAATGCGTAGACAACACGGCGCAGAAAGCACGGCGCAGAACACATGCCGTAGTTCAATTGACGTCACCGTTGAGAGGAACTCTCAAAACACATAGCGTAAAACACCGCGAAACCACCGCGTAGAAACCATTGCGTAGAAACCACTGCGTAGAACATATTGCGTAGAAAACACGGCGTAGTTTAATTCAAGTCACCGTCAAGGGCAACTCTCGGCCACACTATTGGACCATGCGTGCGGCCAGCCGATGTGGAAACCCCTCGGGGAGGATTTGATGGAGGAAGAGGAAGAGGAAGAGAGGGATGGAAAAGGAGATGGAGGAGGAGGAGAAGGAGGAGACCTCTTGGGAGCCGCTAGGGGCACGCTCTTGGGCCTCATTGGAGCTTCCCAGGGGCCTCTTGGAAGCGTCTTGGGTGCCTCCTTTGGCCTCTTGGGAGTTCCTTGCGGGCCTCTTTGGCTGTCTTCAAGCGTTCTTGGCCTGTCTGACGCCGTCGGAAGCCGTCTTCGGGGGCTCTCTGAACCGAGTTGGAGCCTTCTTGGGGAGTTTCATGGCCGTCTTGGAGGCCACCCTGGACATCTGGGAGACCTCTTGGGCCAACTCATCTTTGGGCTCACTTGGGGCCGTCTTGGGGGCCTCTTGGGCCGTCATGTCATCTTGGAGGCCCCTTGAACGATCTTCGGGGCCCATTTGGCTGTCGGAGGGCCGAAAACATGCAAAACGATCATCGAACAACCCAGGGAGAATCAGTGGTTGGCCTCTTCGGGCCGTCCTGGAGGACTTCTTGAAGACATCTTGGACCGCCTTGAAGCCTCTTGGGGACCTCTTGGGGCGTCTTGGGCCATCCTGAGGCCGGCTTGGGCCATCTCGGTGGCTTCTCGTGCGGATTTGGATGCATACTGCGGCCATCCTTGGCTCGCTTGCTTGGGGCCATCCTGGCCATCCTCAGGATGCCAAAATGCGAACCCTACCCCTACCCCCCACGATCTCTGATGGGGGGGGGGTAGGGTTCTCGTTTGGCCCCCCAGTCTTGGAGGCCACCTTGGGCCATCTTGGCCGTCTTGGACGCGGCTTGGGCAAGCGGGAGATTCGTTTCCCCGAGCTCTCCCGGGCGCGCCCGCGGGCGGGGCCGAGACTCCGCTGGGAGGTCTCGCGCGAGCAGACGGCCCTCCTCCTCCTCCTCCTCCTCCTCCTCCTCCTCCTCCTCCTCCTCCTCTTCCTCCTCCTCCTCCTCCTCCTCCTCCTCCTCCTCCTCCTCCTCCTCCTCCTCCTCCTCCTCCTCCTCCTCCTCCTCCAACGGGTGTTCGTTGGGATCTCCCACCACCAGCATTTTGCCTCCCGGTACTTCGCCTCCGGGTTCCCGTTCAAGGCGTTCTTTTGCATGCACTTTGCCGTCGGCACCGCCGGATCCCTGGGCTTTGCCCTCTCTTGGCCTTGATGTGAGGCCCCTCCTTCTGTTTTCCTCCCTCTGTCAATTGAAGCTGTGCGCGGCCCGCTTAGTTTCGACTGGAAGAGGCTCGCTCTCGACCCGCGGACCAAAAAAGTTCGTTGGGATCTCGTCGAAGGCCTCTCGGGGGCCTCCTGGAGGTACACATCGCTCATTCCTAATTCTTCGGCAGCTCTTTGCTTTTCGGGGGGGCCCAGATCCTTTCTCATTTCTACTTGTTCCATCCTGGGCCTCTTCCTGGCCACTATGGGGCCAGGAACAAGTAGAAACGGGCGCGATTAGAAATGAGCACGATCAGAAGCGAACGACGTGTACTCCGGATTCCATAATAGAGTAGGGGGGGTTACATTCGGGGGAGGGGGGTCGAATTTGAGCTGTCTTGGAGGGTTCGGGGGGGTCTGGGCAATGGGCCGCCCTTTCATGGATGGTCTGGGAGGGTCTAAAACTTCTCGTCTGGGAGGGTTGTGACCCCCTCCCTTTTATTACGAAATCTGGAGTAGTTTTGAAGCCTCGGGGGGGCTGTCTTGAAGCCGCTCGGAGGCCTCGCGGGGTCCCCGAGGGGGCCCCTCGCCTCCCGGGGCGGCAGGGTCGGGTGTTCTGCTGGTGTTCCCCCTCTTAGGGGCCGTCTTGGGCGAGTCTGGAGCCGTCTTGGGGCCCTCGTGGGCCGTCTTTGGTCCTCTTGGGGGCCTCCGGAGGCTCTGGACGTGAAGAACCCAGAAGCAGTCTAGACGAAGTGAGGACGATCCACGAGGTTGGCCTCTCGCGGGGCCCGCTTGGGAAGGCTCCTGGGGCTCTCTTAGGGCGTCTCGACGGCTTCTAGGGCCGTCCTGGGGCTTTCTGGGGCTTCTTGGTGCGGTCGTGCGGCGATTCGGAGCACCCTTCGGCCGTCTGGGCGGCCTCTTGGGCCTTATGGCTCGTCTTGGGGCCGTTTTGGGCCCGAGAAAGTCACGCGACAATATTCGACGCGTCCCAGGAGGCACGCGCCTGGCCCTTGGAGATCTGTCAATTTGGGGTCCAGGCCCTTCACATAATCCTCAGGATTGGGGACTGAGGCTTGAGGGATTAGGCCAAGGACTTGAGGACACTCCAACTCGTGCCTCAAGTGCACGGTGGGGGGATGTGGCATATGAGACGTCACGAAGTGCGAGTTTTGTGCGAGACGCAAAGTGGCTTGAATCTTAGCTGCGCCCTCTCGGCCACAAGAACAGTGCCGGCATTGAGAAGTAGCAGGAGGCTGTGAGAGATGGGATGGCGAGCGGGAGAGCTTGGCGGAGAGAGGGAATTGCGCCGGCTGCGTCGAGTGATGCATTGAGCGCCAGGAGACACTTGCATTGACAAGCAAGCTGGACAAAAAGCTGGCCCAGTATCTAATTTCGTCGCGATTGCCGTGATTAGTTTTGACTTGAACCTTCACATTGACGTTCGCCTCGATCTTCACCTCAATCTTCACCCCAGTCTTCACCTCAATCTTCACCTCGATCTTGACTTCAATATTCGCCTGAATCGCCTCCTTGATCTTCACTTTAGTTCCCACCTCAATATTTACCCTAATCCTCACCTTAACCTCCATCCCAGCCCAACGTTCATCTCCATATTCACCCCAGTTCGTTTCAACATACGTGTGCACACACGCACACAAATAATATAAGTAGATACCGCCCCCCCGGGAACCGGGTCCCACACCTCCCCGGCACATCTCGGGGACGCCCCCGGTACCGCTTCCCCAGCCTTTCCAGGGAGCTTCTACAGCGCCCCAGGAGGGCCCGAGACGCCTCCTGGGAGCCCCCCGAATGCGAAAGGATGGTCCATGACGCTCCCAAGCAGCCCAAGTCAGCCTTCCGACGGCTCTCGAGGCTCCCAGGTGGCCTCCAAGAGACCCCAAGAGAGATCCGAGAGGCGTCCCGGGACGGCCCGAAGAGGCCAGAATCATCGATTTGTATTGTTTTCTTTTCCATGTTTTTGACTTCTCGCGTTTTCGAGCTTCCAATGGTCCAAGAGCGCCGAAGAGCCGCCCAAGACCGCCCCAAGACCACCCAAGAGACCTTCGGGACGGCCCAACGACGGGCCAAGAAGGCTCCAAGACTGCCGAAGAGGCGCCCAGGGCAGCCCCAGACCACCCCACAACAGGCCCAAGATGGGCCCAAAGAGCGGGAGCAGGAGGCTTCCAGAGATCTCCGAGAGGCCTCCAGGACCCCCCAGAGGCCCCAACACAGCCCCAAAAAGACCCCGACGAGGCTCCAAGAACAGCCCAAGAGAGGTGCGAGAGCCGTCCAGAGAAAGCCCACAGAGGATAAAATCGTTGATTTCCAAAGGTTTCTATCATGTTTTTCGCCTTCTCACGTCTTCCCGCTTCCAACCCTCGAAGTTCGAGGATTTTGAAAAAAATGGGGTTCCCAGAATTCCTTCTTTTTTCAAAATGGCATTCCTACTCGGAGATCCCACACATCCCCTGACATCTGGCCGGTACCGCGCCTCCCGGCTTCCCGGGGGGGCCCCGAGACGCCCCAAGGACAGCCCAAGATTACCCCCTGGGAGCCCCCAGAACGTAAAGAACGGCCCAACAAGCTCCCGCGCAGCCCGAGACACCCCTCCTCCTCCTCCTCCTCCTCCTCCTCCTCCTCCTCCTCCTCCTCCTCTTCCTCTTCGTCCTTCCCCTCCTCCTCCTCCTTCTCCTCCTCCTCCTCCTTCTCCTCCAGGAGGTCTCCAGAACCCCCAGGGGGTCTGGAAGATCCCACACCCTCGAGGGGCCCAGCTCACAAAACCCGCGAGGCACAAAAACAGAAAACAGCGCCGAGCAGCGCCGAGGAGCTGGAAAACATGGGAATCCCACGATTCCTTTTTTTTCAAGTTTGGCCCCCGGCCTACTCTTAGCACAACAGACCACAATTCGGACCCCCCTCGCCTCCCCCAAAAGAACCCAGCAAGCTTTTGAGGGCCCCTATGTCGTTGAATACCTCGAAGGAAATTCATGATTTCTGCGTTTCCGCACTTCCCCTTCTATACGACGCCGAGGCTTGCGCAGGGCCTCCAAGGGAGTCCCTGGACGCAAGAAGCAACCAAAATGATATTACATGAGTTAGCCTATAAAGCCTAGCTAGAACTTGAGCGCGCGCGAAGCGCGCGATGGTTCTAGTGTATATATAAATATATACACAGATCGAAGACGCTTACGGCGAGCCACCGCTGCCTCCTGATTTTGGAAGCGCCCATGCGGACTTCACCTGCTGCATCCTGCCTAAACCTGCTGGACCAGTCCTAAGCCGCTGCATTTCCGCCGAGCCCCGATGCGTCCAAGTACTGCTTGACAAGCTGGTCGGTCGAGGGTTGGGTCTGTGGCAAGGCGGCCACTGCGGCCCTAACCAGTCCTCCGCCGCGGCCGCGGGCCACTGCTTGACCCAGGGCTCGCTCGCACGAGCGAAGTCAGGCTGGTGCTGCCCACAGACCTTGCGCTTGAACTTTGGCTCCACGAGGCGCCAGTGGCGAGTCAGCTCTGGTAGCCCCTGCAGGCGGTCGGTCCACGAGCCGGCGGCCAGCCATGGGTCTGGAAGGCCATCGGAGAGGAAGCCTCCAGAGAAGCAGCGGCCGCAGACTCTGGTGGCGAAGCGCCCCCGGAGGAGTTCCCAGCCCAACACCGGGCCCCGGCCGGGCCCAGTGTTGGGCTGGGCCGAGGAGCGCAGTCGAGAATCCAGGCCCCGGCCGACGGGCCGAGGTGACGAGGCGGTGGGCTCAGTCTTGCCGGTACGCGCAGCCCACCCTGCATGAAGTCGTGAGCCCAGCTTGCCGCGGAGGGGGAGGAGGGGAGCGAGGAGGGGAGAGGCAAATTGTGCCTGTGTGTTGTTGCATGTTGTGCACGAAGGCCCGTGCGCGAAGGGCTCAGCTTGGGCGCGCGCTTCGCGACGACGAAGCACAAGCGCTCATCCCAGGTGTCAGCGTCCATCTGCGGCGCTAGGTCCGTGCATCGGCCACCGAGGACTTGGGACGCGCCCGCCGCCCACGCGCGAGGAGGAGAGAGGCACGCCAGGCGCGCTCGTGCCACATCTGATACCCATATGACCACCTTTCGGGTGATAAGGAGGTTGGGGCGTGGGGGGGAAAGAACCATATGCTGGCAAATGGGTGGTCTGATGACGAGGCCGGTGACGCGCCCTCGAGTTAGCGACGGCGCGTGATGACGATATTGCTCTGCGATGTAATGTCACTATCGTACTCGCTTTCGATCTCACTCGATCGATCCCACGATCGACCTCACAGGATCGATCACATTCGATCGATCTCATAATAGTTATCGCTATCGATATCACTATCGATCTCATGAGCGATCTCACTATCGATTACACTATCGATCTCACCATCGATCCCACAACCAATGTCACAATCAACCTCGCTGTCCATCTCTCTTTTGATATCACTATCCATCCCATTCGAGCGATCTGATTATCGATCTCACTATCGATTTGACTATATCGACACCAAGGCGGGACACCCCCGGCCACCGCCCGCCCACCGCCGACGGAACACCGACGGGGCAACGACGGGACACCACAGGACACCACCGGATCGTCCGGGCCACCGCGCGCCCACCTTGGGCGGAAGGGCGGTCCATTGCATCCGAATCGCCCTAGCGACGGCGGGTCGTTCCTCTCGCGCGCCCACGCAGCTTCGCTGGAGGAGGAGGAGGAGGAGGAGGAGGAGGAGGAGGAGGAGGAGGGGGAGGAGGAGGAGGAGGGGGAGGACGCACGCCACGAGCACGAAGCCGAAACCGATTTCCTGGAGGGGGGCTCTGCGTACCGTTGCGATCTCGCCCCCCGGCCTCCGATCCTACCCCTCCCACCCATCCTTCCCCTTTTTGTTCGACTGTAGGGGGCATCGCTGTGTGGCACCTGCCTGTCTAGACAAAACTGCCGGTTGTTTGCCTGGGGTGCTACTGCTCCTGTCACACGGACGAGCTGCATGCCAGAAGGCGAATGTGATGGCCCCACGAGACACACCAAGATTATCCATGAGCGCCACAGTTGCAAATGCAGGCAGGCCGAGAGAATCGGGGTGCATGTGGAGCGTGGTCATTGGAGGGAGCCTTCGTAGAACGAGGGGCGCAGCATAGTTGATGCTCCGCAGTGCATAGGAAACCTCATCCCCACCATCTTCAGCCAGCGTATGACGGTTTGATGGATGTTGCCACAGCCTGCCCTTGCATTCGTGAGACACCCCGAGAACATCGTGACTATAGTCGCGGTTGTACTATTTACTCGACGCGGAGATCCCCATATGTGCATCTCATAGTGATGGCACGCTTCGGTAGAAGGCATTATCCTTCTCAATAAATGAGTGTCCGCGAATTCATGAGGAAGACGAAGCCGAGAGAGGCGTCGACGACTACGACGACCTTAACTAGTTGTTCCCTCCTTTTTTCCTCCTCCTCCTCATCCTCATTGTCCTCCTCCTCCTCTTTCTCTTTCTTTTCCTCTGAGCACTTGGCAGGGCGTCGAAAACTGCTCCAAAAGAGAAGAATGTTGAACACCGAAACAGGCAAACCGCCTGAGACATCCCCCCAATCTGGGCGCGAACGGGCCCGTAATATACCCCCTGGCGGCCCCCCTTGGGAGTGCTGAAACCAGCGCCTCGCCTGAGACATCCTCACAACGTGTGTGTGTGTGTGTGTGTGTGTTTGTGTGTGTGTGTGAGTCTGAGCGCGGAAATGCCAGGAGTATGAGTGAGTCTGCATATGAGTGATCCCGAGCATGAGGAACTTGAGTATCAGGAATCTAGGGGCAAGTGCATCTGAGTATGAATGAGTCTGAATATGAGTGACTCGACATGTGAGTGAGTCAGAGAATGATGACCTGAGGGCGGGAGGTGTGAGTGTGATCTCGTTCTCCGCGCGGTTCAAAGTAATAACAAGAACCCCGCCCTCAGGACATGGGGAACACGTATCCTCCTCAGCCTTCTCTTCTTCCCCTCCCCTTCCCCCACACGCCCCCTCTCCTCGTCACTTCCCTTCTGCCCTGCCTCCTGGGCTCCCACCCGCGCAGCGGGAGGCGGCCAGATCCGCAAGGTCAGCCGAACGTGCATCATGGCGATGGCCTTCCTGGAAGGCGCGGGCGCCCTCGCGACGGGGGCTGGGCGCTGATGGCTGGCATCGCCCGCGGTGGGGCAGCAGCCCCGTCACCGACGGGAGTGCGCGCAAGGGCCGCTGCAGTTCCTCTGCCGGCCTTTCCGGGAGTGCTCTGCCTTCGCGGCTCGCCTTTCCGGGCCCTTCCCACTCGGTTTGGGAGGGCGCCCTCAGTTCGGGGAGGGGGAGGAGGAGGAGGAGGAGGAGGAGGAGGAGGAGGAGGAGGAGGAGGAGGAGGAGGAGGAGGAGGAGGAGGAGGAGGGGGAGGGGGAGGAGGGAGAAGAGGAGGATCAGGAGGAGGAGGAGGAACGTTGTCCCAACTCGAGGAGGAAAAGGAGGAGGAGGGATGCCAAAGGGGAGGGGGGGGGAGGCAGGTTCGGGGAGCGCAGCCCCGGCAACGCCGAGGGGGCAGTACGAGGAGGAGGTCGAGCGCGTCGGGTCGTGCTCGCGGAGGTTGCTCGAGGAATCTTTCAGGAGGAGAAGAAACACACAGACACAATTAATCGTCCACTCCCAGGAAAATGTGGGAAAACATGGGAATTGGGCGGGAAGACAAAAAACCCGAAAACATTGGAAAATATGGGGAATCATTTTATTTGTGTGTATTTATTTGTGTGTCCTAGGGCCCCTTTAGTCTTGGGCTGACAGCGTGGCTGCGCACAGTTTGGCCTCAGGGGTTGGCGACCGCGCGACTGCAGCCTCGCAGGATCAGAGCAAAAATCCTTCGGTGAGGTGTGCCCTGGCCGTGAGAGGGCGGAAGCTGCTCGAGGAATCTTGGGATGACAGCGTGGCTGCGCACAGTTTGGCCTCAGGGGTTGGCGACCGCGCGACTGCAGCCTCGCAGGATCAGAGCAAAAATCCTTCGGTGAAGTGTGCCACGGCCGTGAGAGGATGATGGGGCACGCTGCCGCTGGGGTTGACCACCGATTACAAGAGTCGTGGGCGGTGTCGCTTTGCATTGCGGCGCCCTCGGGGTCCAGCGGTTTGGGTACTGGTGGCGACGGCAGTCACCAGATCCAGGACACGTAATGGCGCGTGCCAGTGCCGCAGGCATGCCGGGCCTGCGTTCGAGGAAGACCGTCGTCAGTTATGGGATTGGAGTGGGCAGCGACGATTTGGAGGAGGGGGGGCGAGGGGGGAGGGGAAGACGAGGGAGGGAGGCAGAAAGGAGGGAGGGGGAGGCACGGGCAGCAGGGGGCAGGCGGGGAAAAGGCCGCCGCACTGCTTTCTGGCTGGCTCGCGCGGCGTATGGCCTTGTACGTAGTGTCTCGTGTGTGTGTGTGTGCCCTCGCCATGTGAGTGCCCCCATGATGATGATGATGATGATGATGATGATGATGATGATGATGATGATGATGATGATGATGATGATGATGATGATGATGATGATGATGATGATGATGATGATGATGATGATGATGATGATGATGATGATGATGATGATGATGATGATGATGATGATGATGATGAAATATGTGATGCTGATTGATTGATGCTGATGATGATGATGATGATATGAATGATGATGAAATGGATGGTGATGATGGTGGTGAGTGGTGGTGGTGGGTGGTGGTGGTGATGAATGCTGATGATGATGCTGATTCTGATGCGATGCTGATGCTGATCTGAGGCTGATGATGCTGATGATGCTGGATGTGCTGATGATTGCTGATGCTGATGCTGATGCTGCTGCTGCTGATGATGATGAATGTGATGATGATGATGATGCTGATGATGATGATGAGGAGGAGGAGGAGAACACGTTGACCATAATGATGGTGGTGGGGATGTTGATGACGACGTTGATGATGAAGATGATGAAGAGGACGAGGTAGGCCATCATATGCTGCATCTTCCGTCTCCACATCTTGTGGAGCTCATAAGGAGCCGTCCGGGGGCTGTTTTGGGGTTTTGTGAGGAGGGAGGAAGAGGAGGGAGGAGGAAGGACGAGGGAGGAGGGAGGAAGGAGGAGGCAAGATGTAGGGGGCAGGAGGGAGGAGGGAGAAAGGAGGAGGGGAGGAGGGGAGGGAGGGAGGGATGAGGGAGGCGGGAGAGGTGAAGGAGGAGGAGCAGAGAGGAAGGAACATGAGGAGGGAGGAATAGGAGGAGGAGGAGGAGGAGGAGGAGGAGGAGGAAGAGGAGGAGGAGGAGGAGGAGGAAGAGGAGGAGGAAGTGGAGGGCGCCCTCTTGGGCCGTTTTGGGGTCGTCTTGGGAGCCTCTTGAGCCGTCTTGACGCGGTCTCGGGGGCCTCTGGGACCGTCTGAAGCGAGCCCCCCCCACCCCGATCACTGCATTGCGCCTGGAATGGCGACCCCGCCCCCCTTGCTAGACGAACCCCCCCCTGGCTCCCGAGCACTCGTCCACCCCCCCTCTTGCAGAGCGAACCCTCCCCCCCTCCAGCTCGCGAGCACTGAATTGCGTCGGGAATGGCGTCCCCCCCTCCCCCCCCCCCCCCCCCCTTGCGAGCGAGCCCTCCTCCCGGCTCCCGAGCATTGAATGGCGTCATAGAATGGGCGCCCCCCCCCCCCCGCTCTTACAGAGGCGTGCCCCCGCCCCCCGCGCGAGACTGCGTCCCCCCCCCGCCCCCTGCAGAGCGAACCGTCCCCCTCGGCTCCCGCCGAGCATTGCATGGCGCCGGGAATGGCGTCCCCCCCCCCCGCCCTTGCAGAGCGAACCCTCCTTGCTTCCGAGCATTGAATGGCGTCGGGAATGCCCCCCGGCTCCCGAGCACTGAATGGCGTCGGGATTGGCGCCCCCCCCTCCCCCTTGCAGAACGAAGCTTGAGCGTGCTCAAGTCCGCGCTCTCAGAAACTCACACGCCGGATCGGCGGATATACCATGGCGTTGTGGGCTGGGCCCCCGTGTACACGTGGCAGTCTTAAGGTGGATTGCGGCAGGGCGTCTCATGCCGTCGAGTTTCTCTGCTCTCCTCGCGGCATCCCCACTAAGCCTATCGAGTGGCCCCGGGCAGAGCCTCATGCTTGCTGATTTTTTCGCGCTGCTGCGGATAACCGCCCGCGCGGTCTTAAAAAGGCATCGAACGAGGTGATATGCGGGGTGCTATATGGCCGCGTGCATTCGGCGATTTAAGAAAACCCAGAACGGCTTCATTCAGCATCGCGATTTCCTCAATAACGTTGTCGACCTTGCGCGTTCGCTCGCGCAGCAAGTATTGCGTCGCAAGACTCGCCGACGCCCCCCCCCTTTCCATCTTAACGTTCGGACGAGGCCAAAGGTTTTCCATCTGTCAGCCAGCAGTGGCTACTCAAGCGCCTGCGTCACATTCGTCTCCCACGTCTCATACTTCTTGCACTGGGCGCGCCGTGCTTCTGGTCGCCGCGTTACTTTGGGGGGTTGGCTCTCACGATGATGTACTTCATAGACTCTGGGACCCTGCAAGGGTGTCCTCTCAGTGGGTCGCTATATGTTACTGCTGTCAATGCGTTCCTCATGGATCTAGAGAGTTGTCTCGGGCATGCCCCCCCCCCCCCCCTCTGGGGCGACTCGGGCTTGCGCCGACGAACTTGGGGCGGCCATCCGACGCGCAAGGGGCGCCATCGCCTTGCTCGCGTGTTTCGGAATGGGCAACGGTTCGCCAATTTGTTGCTCAAGCACCAGAAGTGCTTCGTGATTCCGCTCCGAGGGCCTCTTTGTGAGCCGTGCATGTCCGAGCTGATGGCGCAATTTTCCAAGGCAGATCCTGAATGGAAGAACCTTTAGATTTTTGACTGTTGTACTTCTTTCGGATGTTTGATCGGACCTGGAGCATCTGTTGAGGGGCGGCGGATGGACCCACTTGCCAAACGCGCCACGCGTACGGTCGAGCTGAGCAGGCGAGGGCCCCCTGCGCAGGTTGGTGCTCAGCTCTGCGGAGAGCGGGCTTTCCCTGCGCTGGGATATGTTGCGCATGTGGTGCCACTTGGCTGGAAGGAATGCCAAAGCGGGCGCCATCTCCTCGCGCGGATTCTACGTGCTCCGAGCCCGACGTCGAGGATGGGCGACTGCTTTTCGGTGGCGGATTGGGGCGGGCCCCAGTTTTCCTCGACGCGCGCGCTGGCAGCGGCAACGCAGACGCGCTCAGCGCTGACTACGTGCACCACATGGCGCAAGAGGATTGATATGTTGAGGTCCGTTGTCTTAGATTTTGGATGCGCAAGTCTATGGCTCCTCGCGAATGGCACCTGGCTTCTGGATGAGCGACCGCTTCGCCTTCTTCCTCGAGCACGTTGCGGATGGACTCCCCAGCGATAGTCGGCTTGCATCGGGTGGGATGCTTGCCAGCAGGGTGTGGCCAGGCAGAGTGAGACGCTCAACGATTTGTCTGTTGTTTCGCTCCACTTCTCTCCCGACAAGATTGGAACGCTTGTTTTTTTTTCGATGCGTGGCAGTTGTTCAACCCGAGGATGCGCGCACGAATCGGGCGAAATGGTAAAGTATCTGCTACCGGATTACATCACGCAGCGTCTCCCCCCGAGGTTTGGCGGTCTCATGAAGAAGCGAGTTCGTATACATTTGGGAGTGCGCATGCCGAATGCCGAGCGCTTGAGAACATTGCTGAAGAATGTACCCATGAGCTGGGCAATGACTGCACAGAAGACATACCTCGGCGGCGGGATCACCAACCAGAGGATGCAGAGACAGTCTATGTGTATGTATGGCTGCCACCAGCGTCCTGACGCAGTGTGGCAGTATGTCGTCGATTGCGCGCGCTGTCGCCAATTTGCTGCCCTGGCGCTGAGAAATGATATTCCCAATGACGTATCCTTCAGGTTGGGCCTCCGTGGCGAGAAGCTTGCGTTCTTGATGGCGCTGTATCGTCGCTAGCGATTGATGTAGAAAACTGTCAGCTTGTCTCCTGAGTGCTCTGATGCGTTGAAATGTGTTGAGGCAGCGAGGCTTGCCGTTCGACTTCCGCTGCGTGGCGTGCGACGCAGGCAATTTAACCGTGCTGGATTGCAGAAGGTTGTGGTTTCGGCGAGGCGATGGGCTTCGGCGGTGCAGACTGTTTCCTCTTCGTCATCGGGCGCCCGCTCATCTTCGCCCTCTTCTGAGTGCCCCTCCTCGCCCCCCTCCGAGGCCCCTTCCAGAGGCTTCTTCAGTTTCTTTCGGACCCTCGGGGCTTTCGCCAGATGCGACCCCGACCCTCTCGAGTTCCCTGAGGCCGTCAGATATTGTGCGTCTGTAGGTCGCACGAAACATGGTCATAGTCAGTTCCGCATGTGGAAATATGGTTTTGCTGAATTAAACATGCCCCCCCCCTGGATTCTAGCGATTTGTTTCGCCCATCCTTGGCTATTGTTTTCCAGATGCAGGGCCGCGGTCACAACAGAGTCCAGGTAATTATGCTTGCCCCCCTCCCTCGGCGCAAGCGTCCAGGAGGAGGGGTCGCTGCGGCAACGTGGCAACAGGTGATTGGCAATGGATGGGACCCCCCTGGGTACGCTCCGCCTCCTCCTGCTGCTCTTCCTCTTCCTCAGCAGCGATCCTACCCCGGGTTCTCCGCGGAAGCGACCTGCGCTAAGCTGGGCGATTAGCTGGGCAAGTTGGTGGGCCACCCCTGCTCCTTACCCATCCGCGCCCGCGCGCTCCGCCTCCGCCTTCGCGAGCGCAGCGCCGCCGACCCCGCTCTCGCGACCTGCAGCGCGATCGCAAGCACGTTTCCAAGTTGGCTTGTGTGCCAGGCGCTCAATCCTGGGCAGCGACGCCGGGACTGCGCGCCTGTCGGTCTTGCAGCAGGCCCTGCTACTTAGCCAGCGGCTCGGCTCCGACCCCGCTCGCAGGGCCCCCGGGCCACCGGCCCGAAGCCTCGCCCCCCCGCCGCCTCTCTCGCCCAGACGCTCGCCGGCGAGAGACCCCAGTCGGCGACGAGCGTCTCGCGCCAGCCGTCCTCGCGCGCGCCGCCTGTCACTGCCCCCCTGAGCGGGGGCGCCGAGGTCTTCTTCCCGGGCCCTCCTCCCGGGCGCGCGGGCGCTCTCGCGAGCTGCCGCCCGCGCCCCCATCCGAACGCCACCCCCCCTTCCAACAGCCGGGCGCCGGTGCCTTGCGGAAGAATCTCTCCGCAGGGCGCAGCTTGGCGCGGCCTTCCCCGGGCGCAGCCGCGGGCGCAAGACGCGCGGCGCCGCCCCTTGCGGACTTCAACCTCTCAGTGGACGATTGCAGACATGACATCCGCTCTGCCATCGGCCCCCGGGGGCGGCCCGCTCGCCGACCCAGTCGCGCCGCGCTCCTTCGCGGCTGAGGAATTGGGGGCGAGGCCGGCCCGAGGCGCGGGCCCTCCGCGCCATTGCGGACCACCTGGCTGTGGGGCTCACGTCTGGCTCCTTTCCCCTTCCCGGCGCTTCCGAGAACTGCCGCGGCGAGGTCGGCCTCGGCGGGGAGGGCGCTTGCCTCGCCGCCCGCCGAACCGCCCCAGCCCAGCCCGGAGGCTTCGATGCGCCCTCTTCTCCCCCCAGCGGCGCGGGGGGCAGCGGAGGGGGGGGTCCTCGAGGAGCGTTGAAAAGACGCGCTGGGGGAGCCCCCCCCGACCCCCCCCCCCCCTCCCTTCCGCCCACCCGTCTCTGGCGCCCAGGGTTGGGTTCGGGCGGCTTGGCAGGCGGTCAGCCGCGCCCCCCCCTGCCGGGCGCGCCAGGCCGCGGGGCGGCCCCCTCCCGGCAGCCCCCCCGCCCGCCCCAGCGCGGCTAGCGCGTCTGCCGCGAGCGGGCTGAAGCCAGCGGGCGACGCCGCCAGCCAGGTTAAGGCCACGGCTATCTTCGGCCCCTCGCCGCTCTCCAGGCCCTCCCGGCAGAGCGCCGAATTACAAGGGGAGCCCATGCCAATAAACACCTTGCGTGCCTCCTCCAGGGCGCCTTGGGTTTCTTGGGTTTCGATGGATTTGCCGCGACAGGCGCAACGTTCCCGCGCAGGAAATCCAAAGGCGCCCCGGGGTCTCAGGGTCGGGTTTCTCGTGCACGGGAGGTCTCTTGTGGACGCGCCTCCACTGTGGCATCGCGGCCGCTCTCGCCGCCGCCCGCGCGAAGGCGAATCGGGCCGCGCCCGGCGCGCGGGGGGGCCGCCCCCCCCCGCCTCTTCTTGGTGGGCCAGTGATTCGAGCTCGGCTTTCTCCAGCTTGGATCCGCTAGTTT
>CAUYUJ010011270.1:0-330938 GCA_963575745.1 Prorocentrum cordatum
GGCGGTGCCAGGCCTTGAACAAGAAATGTCCAATCCGGTGGGTTCCTGAGGCCTGGATCAAATCTTGATGGCCCCAGGGCTGGGAAACGGCTTCTGGGTGCCGAAGCGAAGAAAAACGACGGGGCTGAAAAAACAACAAACGAACACAAACAAGTAGTTCTGGGTGACCGCCCATCCCCTCGTTCAACCAGCCCTCGCGTGGCCTGCTCGAGGACGGCCTCGAACATGGCGTCTGTCAGCAACTGCGCGGTGAAGAGGCGGGGCCAGCTCAGATCCCGCTCGCACCACTCAACGAAACGATCTCCCCAGGAGGTGTCTGGAGGTCTTCGAAGCCTCCCGAGGCCCAGGATTGTCCAAACACCTGCATGCCTCTTCTCATGCCTCCCCGTCCTGCTCGTGCTGACCCTGTTCCTGCTGCCGAACATCCTCTTCCCCCTCGAGGAGGAGGAAGAGGAGGCGAAGGAGGAGGAGGGAGATGAGGAGGAAGGAAGTGGGCGAGGAGGAGGAGGAGGAAGTGGTGGAGGTTGTGGAGGCGAGGAAGGGCGAGAAGGGCGAGGAGAAGGGCGAAAGCGCGCCTTGTTGGGCAAGCCAGAAATGGTCGCGGTGTAGGCGGACCACTGCTCCTGGTGCACTTCTACCTGTCCGGGCTCGAGTAGGCAACAGGCGGCCATCACGATCACGATCAGGATCTGGAGATCGAGGCTCGAGGATCGAATCTTGAAATCGCAGGACCTCTGGATATGTTTGGAGTTCTCTGGCGACGTCGGGGGGCCCTTGGATCTGGCGCCACGGAAAAATCGTGACGGCCTTATTTTTCGCAATTTGAGCCTCTGGAAACCTAGGTGTGGAAACAACAACATGAAGATGTATCCTCACCCTCCGCTGTTATTTGAAGATCGTCAGCAAGTCAGTCACACGAGCAATTCAACCCTTCAGGGCCGACCGACTGGTTTCCAATGCGCATCTGCATCTGCGCTAAACTCGTCAACACGAGCTATTCAACAAGGTGAGAGCGCATTCCAAATCCGCTTGCCTTGGAAAATGCCCAGAAAAGAGGAGGTCTTGACACTTGTTTCCGAAAACAATTCCGGAGACGTGCTCTGACGCCGACCCCCCAAACCCTCCCCCCACCCTGGCGAAAGGGGGAGTGGAGGGTTTCGGATCCCTCCCCGGCCTGTCGCAAGAGGGGGTGGGGTGAGAACCATCCCCCTTCTCGCCGCCGTCGTCGTCATCGTCCCTCGCCGTCGTCGTAGTTTGCAGGCGGAGAAAGGGAGGGGGTCCAAAACCGCCCTCCCCCCTTGCCTTGAAAGTGGGTTTCCGGAACCTCCCATCACCCCTATGCGCCAGGAAGACGTTTCGTGAACCTCAGGGAGCTCCGCCGACGGCCGTAGAGGCAGGGTTCGCGCGCGTTCACCCCACCAATTTCGCACACTTCTGTGACGGATCGTGTCCCATAGGGAGCTCCACCCACGACCTCAGCGGAATTGTTTGTACGCGTCCCCCACTCATGCCGACACATCCACAGATCGTGCATACAGAGGTACATCACCAACGTTACCGAAATCTGCTAGGCTTGGGCTCCTCGCCTAGCTACCTTGTTTCAACGCGCGGCCTCCAGAAGTCTCGACCCTTCCCCCAAGTCTGTCTTTCCATCCAGCCGTTTTTTGACAGCCCCTGGGCCAAACAAGGGCCCCAAGAGGCCGAAGACGGTAAAAACTTCACCTTGCTCTTGCGTCTTACTGCATTGGCGGTATGTGTTCTGCCCCCCCCCCGGCGTGATCGCCTCCTCCGACAGAAGGCAGGCCGCCGCCACGGCGCCGGCGGCGGACTCCTCCAGCGGCGGCTCCTAGCAACGTAGGGGCGAGCAGGGGGCGAACGACAACGCATGGAGACGACAGCAACGGCGACGGACGGCGAACGACGACGGTGACGACGACGGCGACGACGGACGACGGACGACAAGCGACGGACGGCGGACGACGGACGACAGGTGACGGACGCCAGACAGCGGACGACAACGACGACGACGAACGGCGTCGTCGACTCGACGACGGCGGTGAAGACGACGTCGACGTCGATGGCCACATCGACGTGCGCTGCGCGCCGTGCGCCCTCGCAGTCGCTGCGTTCCTCGCACTCGCCCGTCCCCCTCTCTCATCCACCCTCCTCCTCCACTTCCTCCTCATCCTCCTCCACTTCCTCCTCCTCCACTTCCTCCTCCTCCTCCAATTCCTCACTTCCTCCTCCTCCTCCTCCTCTTCCTCCGAACCTTGAAGGGCGGGCCCTGTCACAAATACGTGTTTCGGTGCGGATCGTAAGCGCGCCTCGTCTTCGTCGTCGTCGTCGGCGGCGGCAGCGTCGCCGTGGTGCGTCTTGCTTCCCTTATTCGATGATCACCTGGTACCTTCACCCCTCACTTCCTCCTCACCCTCCTTAGTGCCTTAACGGGGCGGGCCGGCCTGTCAAAGACTAGAGCCCTCATACGCCCCTTCCACCTCGGCCAACCGCCAGGTGGAGGGGTATTTAGCAACATGATTGTCATTATTCGACGCGGAGATCCCCATGCGTGCATATCTTTTCTGACGGTTTCCATGTCTATGACTGCCCGAGTATCAGCGAGTCTGAGTGATTGAGAATTACTGGGTCTGAATGAAAGTGAGTCTCTGTATCGGTGGGCTTCCACTGGCGGGTCCTCCTGCGCATACTCATCGCCTGCTACATCACAGTGGCCATGGGGCTCTGAAAAGACACCTGCCTAAATGCCCCAATCGGCAATTTTGCCTGAGACGAGACGTCCACAAATTCAGGGCACGAACGGGCCAATGCAACACCCCCTGGTGACTCCCCTCTGATAATGCCGTGCCTGCTGCGTCGCGATGATCATGCGACGCTGAAGAGGTACACGTCTACCCCTTCAAAGCGGTCAGCCTGTCTGATAGATCCAAACAATTAGGGCGCGAACGGGTCCGTGCAGAACCCCCTGGTGGCTTCCCACTTCGGGAGGCCCAAATGCCATGTCTACTACATCGCGGCGCTTATGGGGCCTCTGCGAAGAAACTCGCCCACTGAGCCGAAACAGGCTTTTCGCCAAGGAGGTCCCCACAATCTGGGCGCGAACGGGCCCGTGCAACACCTCTAGTCGTCATCCCCTTGGATGGCCCAAATGCCATGCGTGCTACATCACGGTGATCATGGGGCTCTGAGAAGAGACATGCACACTGGGCGAAAACATGTTTTTATCTGATAGGTCCCGGCAATCGAGGCGCAAATGGACACGTGCAACACCCTCTGGCAACGACCACTTGGGAGGCCCGAGTGCATTCCGTGCTACGTCGCGATGATCACGGGCGTGAGTAAGGCTGAGTATAAGTCTGAATGTGAGAGGGTATGGACATCGTTGGGTCTGGATACATCTGCATATGAGCCTGAACGTTTAGTGTATGAGTGTACGTCTGGCTGCGTGAATATGAAATTGAGTGCCAGTGTGCCTGCGTGTTGAATGTTTGCGTGTGAGACGTCTGAGGAAACAACATTGGGTACGAATGCATCCGAATGGGTCTGAGTGTGGGTAAAGCTGAATAGTGGCGGACCAATGTGAGTAACAGAGCATGACGAGCAGAGTATGCGAGGGAGAAGGAAGCGGGAAGGAGGAAGGAGGGGCACGGATACATTACACGAATAGCGCACAAAGCATGCGTATGGTATGAGGGAACTGAAATACCCTTTGCTCCTTGCGAAACAGATCGGATGAGAAAGAAGGGAACGACAACACGGCGGAGACGACAGAAGGACTGCCGGGAGGAGGGGGGACAGGCTGCGCATCGGCTGCGCAGCGGTGTCGGTGGGAGGCCCGAGCGCGGGTTCCACCCTCCCGAGGGAGAGGGAGTGACCCACCTTGGCGCGTCCTCCTCCTCCTCCTCCTCCTCCTCCTCCTCCTAGTCTTCCTGCTGCTGCTGCTGCTGCTGCTGCTGCTGCTGCTCCTCCTCCTCCTCCTCCTCCTCCTCCTCCTCCTTTGAGGGGGGACCCATCAGCCTCCTGTCCATATCCTGCATTAGCAAGGCAGGGATAAATGATGCAACATCGTGGGAGTAATGAGAGCTGTACGGCGAGCAACCTGCGTCCGGTGTGCAGGCGAGTGAGGAAGGTTTGGCGGGTAGTACGTGAGGTGTGCCCGCAGTGCGGCCCGAGCGGGAACCATACTACCTCCGAGGGGGGGGGGTAGGGGCCCTCCTCGGCCTGGCGCTTGGTGTCTCTCCGCTGCGCGGGACGGCCGAAAGCGAACTCCATGACAGCGCCTCACCCCCAGCCGCCCCTCAGGTCAGCACACGCCTCCCCTTCCCGTAATTAGCGCCGAGGAGCGCAGGATCAGAGGTGAAGTTCAGAGGGATTGGCGCAGACCAGAAGATTCGGAATATGGCAGTCGCGGTAACCACTGAGAGTTGAGAGAGGTCGGTGGCGCTGGCGTATCAGGGAGTGGCGTGGGTGGCGCTGCGTGGCAGAAGCTGGAATCCGCCGACCCCCGCTTGCCGGGGGTGCAAAGGCGTGTGAGACAATTTGCTCGCCCCCCTCCCCCTGTCCACCTCCCCCAAGGCCCAACATCTTGTTTAAAGCGGGGTGTATCCGAGCTCCTTGGCGCACCCTTAGAGCCTCCAAAGCCTCCAAATCTACATTCCGTGGCCTCTGCGACGTTTCCGCATCGCCGAACGATCGGGACAAGACACCTAAGATAGCTCCAAGACGGCCCGAGAAGTCGAGAAGCCTTCCAAACGCTCCCAGACAGGACAAGGACTCGTCCCAAGAGGGCCCCGAGCAGCAAAAACAAATAGTTGTCCTTAGGTTTTTCAATGCTTGCAAGCTTCTCGCCTTCTTGAGTTTCCGACGCTCCAAGACGGCCACAGTGGCCCCGTAGACCGCTCGAAGACTGCCCAAGAGGGCCCCAAGAGGGACCAAAGACAGACAATGCTCGCCCCGAAAGGGTTCCCCAAAAAGCCCGAGGGGGAGCACGAACCGGAAATCCGAGCTTTCCGCCCCAAGAGGCCCCGAACAGGCCCCACGAAGCCTCCAAGCCCCCCGAGAGGCCAAAAAGAGGCTCCAAGAGGCGTCCAAATGGCCACCAAGACGGTCCTAAGAGGGCCCCGAGTAGCAAACACCAATGGATTACCACAAGCTTCTCAATCCGCCGATCTGGCGTGTGAATTTGAAAGAGCGTGGGCTTGAGCTTCGCTCGAGCTCTGCTCTGTGGGGGGGGGGGGGGCGGTGCCCGCTTTCCGCTCTGTCGCAGCTCCGCTCTTTGTGTAAATGTGTGTGTGTGTGGTGGGGGGGGGGGTGCGATGTGCTCCGCTTTCCGCTCCGTCGCAACTCCGCTCTGTGGGGGACGGGGGGGGGTGCGATGTGCTCCGCTTTCCACTCCGTCGCAGCTCCGCCCTGTGGGGGGGGGAGGGACGAAGGAGAAGGAGGTGGGGGGGAGGGACGAAAGGGAGGAAAGAAATGACAGGCAGGGGGGAAGGAGAAGAAACGCACAGGACTGCTGCCAATAGCAGCGGGAGCCCCCCAGATCGGCGGCACTGGCCTGAGGCCAACACAATATTTGTTGCGGTTCTGACTCGGAACTCGGACTGACTTTTCGAGCCGCCCCCCCTCAGAAGAGAACCGACGAAACCGCCAAATGGCGCCCAAGAGCCCTCAAATGGTCCCCTTGAGAATCCCAAAAACCTCCTCACCCGCTCTTCGGGGGGTCGGCGGAATGGCGTAAGCCACTTGAATAGAGGTAGTGTTGCAGTCGATGCCGTAGAGGCCGCTACGGCGGACGCCCTGCTGAGTGTTCAAGGTGTGCGTCGAGTGCCTCGACTGCCCGCAAACTGTGCAGGAGGCAGGGGTAGCCTGCGGCGAAAGCGGTCGAGAGGTGGTCGTTTAGGAACGGCTGCGGGATCGGAGCCGCGCTCAGGAGTGGCATCTGCACCTGAACCTTGCTGGTGGGTGTCCAGCCTGGCGATGGGAGTGATCGGCGCGCCTGCTCGCAGCGGTGGGGCATGGGATGTATGAGTTGGCGGCAAATTCTTGGCATAATAGTATGCTGGCTCGCCCTCTGCAAGTAGGCCCGCGCCACGAGTCCAGCAATGGAGTGCATCGGTAATTGTCCGAGGTCCTCCGAAGAGGTGGTCGTAAACAGAGGGGACGGGGCTGACGTGCGTTAACGGCCAAGCCAGCGCGGAAAAGGAGGAATCTGGAGGATGAGGAGGCCAACGACTATGAAACAACTCGCGCGTGCGCAGACTGCTCAAGGAGGACCGCTCTCGCACCAAAGCCATCGCGAGGCCAGTCGAGATAGACGAGGCTCCTCCTCCTCCCCCTCCTCCCCTCCCCCTCCCCCTCCCCTCCCCCTCCCCTCCCCCTCCCCCCCCCTCCCCCTCCCCCTCCCCTCCCCTCCCCCTCCCCCTCCCCCTCCCCACTCCCCCTCCCCACCCCTCCCCCTCCCCCTCCCCTTCCCCCTCCCCTCCTCCCTCCTCCCTCCCCCTCCTCCCCCCTCCTCCCCTCTCCTCCTCCCCCTCCTCCTCTCCTCCCGCCTCCTCCTCCTCCGCCTCCTCCTCCGCCGCCTCCGCCTCCGCCTCCCTCCGCCTCCTCTCCCCCTCCTCTCTCCTCTCTCCTCCTCCTCCTCCCTCTCCTCCCTCTCCTCCCTCTCCTCCCTCTCCTCCCTCTCCCTCCCCCTCTCCTCCCTCTCCTCCCCTCTCCTCCCTCTCCTCCCTCTCCTCCCTCCTCCCCTCTCCCATCTCCTCCCTCCCTCCTCTCTCCTCCCTCTCCTCCCTCTCCTCCCTCTCTCCCTCTCCTCTCTCCTCTCCTCCCTCCTCCTCTCTCCCTCTCCTCCCTCCTACCTCCCTCTCTCCTCCTCCTCCTCCTCCTCCTCCTCCTCCTCCTCCTCCTCCTCCTCCTCCTCCTCCTCCTCCTCCTCCTCCTCCTCCCCTCCCTCTCCTCCTCCTCCTCCTCCTCCTCCTCCTCCTCCTCCTCCTCCTCCTCCTCCTCCTCCTCCTCCTCCTCCTCCAAGAGGGGAGCGCAAAAAGCAGGAGAAACCACGACAGGCTGGAGCCCGACATACGGCGTACGACACGGCGACCGCAGGCGGTGGCTCACGCGGGCCTCCAGCGCGGCAGACTGCGTGGAGAGGAGGGCGCTCACGCGCGCCATTGCGCGGGCAACTCACGCGCATGTGCACCCGGCTGCCTGGCACTGACACGGCCCCTCTTCGGGTCAAGACTGGTCGAGCCTGGACTTTTGCCAAGTTGGCCACCGCCCGCTCCTGTGCCCAATGGCCCCGCCCTGTTGGTGGGGCGGCGGCGGGGGGGGCCTCCGTCGTCACGCTGGCTGCGCTGGTGCTGCAGGAGGAATACGCCTGGATTCCGAGCTTTTTTTGCACGTTCGACCATGGATCCCTCGCCAGCCATCGGCCTTCAGCGGTCTTCGGCGGTCTGTCCCTGCTGGGCATCTGCGCTAAAGCTCGCTGGTTTGGTTTCCCAAGGGGTCCATGATCGGACATCTGGGGTCCTCCGCCGCCGCCGCCCTCGTCGTCGGAGTTGTCGTCGCCGTCGAAGACGACGACGACGACGACGGCGGGCGGCAGCGGCAACGGGCGCTGTGGAGGAGGGAGGAAAAGGACGAGGAGAAGGGAGGAAGAGGATGAAGGAGGAAGGAAGAGGAAGGAGAGGGAAGGAGGGAGGAGGGAGGACAAAGAGAAGGGATGGGAGGAGGGAGTAGGGAAGCGGAAGAGGAGGGAGGGAGGAAGGAGTGGGGTGGGGGAGGAGGGAAGAGTCGATCGTCGCCGCCGTCGTGGTCGACGACGACAAAAATCACCCCCCACAGGCGGCGCGGAGGCGGTCCACGCGCTGCCTTGGTGCGCCCCGCCCGGGCGCCGCCCCCGCGCGCGGCCGCCTTCTCCAGGCCGGGGGGCGCGCACATGGCCTCGCGTCGACCGGTCCAGCCACGCCACGAAGGAGGGACCGGGGATGGAGGAACATCGAGGATCGGGGCGGCCGCCGAGCGCGCCCCGATACTCCTCGATCCTCGATGGACGCCTCCGGGGCCCCGAGAATCTCGACAGGGACCCAAACTTCCAAACCCTCGTTCTTCGACGCTTCCTGGAGGAAGAGGGGGCGGGAGGGGGAGGGGGAGGGGGAGGGGGAGGAGGGGGAGGGGGTGGAGGAGGAGGAGGAGGAGGAGGACGAGGAGGAAGAGGAGTACGCAGCATAGAAGGGAACCGTCGCGCATAACACAAACGGCCACTTTCAAAGGGCCCACTGCCTTGGCAGCGGGCCGAGCGCTGCTCGCGGCACCACTCGGTGCCCACCCAAGGGGGGTCGCGGCGGAGAGGCGCCACAACGCAGCTGTGCAACAAATAAGTGAAAGCGAAGAGCTTAGATTTGTGATGAATTCGCGAATTAATCAACATGCATTAGGCGTCTACGCGAAGCCAGGCGACCTCTGGGTCGGCAACTTGCAAACGTCTCTGCCCCGAGATGCTCTCAAATCGGTGCAGATCGGCAGGATGCCTGTTAGTATTAAACCTGTGGATGTGGGAATGACCTCGCTTGGAAACTGGGGGCGGGGGGCACGGGTCCAAAAGTGAGGACGCTCTCCCCATAGAAATCCCTCCACACAACAGACAAATGACAACCTTGCCTGGGGCCACGAAGAGTTCGTGCCCCCTGGCCGCGCACGGAGGAAGGTCACCTTGCTCGGGCAGCTCGGCCACGGGACGCGCACTCGGCGCAGTCGAGCCCCACGAAGGGGCAGGCGGCGGGCCTTGCACGGCGGCTTAGGCTCGTCGGAGGAGCGAGGGTGAATTCGATCGGCAGCAGCAGAGGCGGCAGCGTCGACGTCGCTTCGGAAACGCACCCTTCTCTCGCCTGCGAGCGGAAAAGCATCAGAGGCGAGGCCAGCATGACGTATGCGCGGGGGGAACTCTCTCCGCGATCGGCTCCGAAGCGGCTCTGGGTACCCTTCGGGGGGCCTCGGGCGCGCTCGGATCCCGTCCGCAACTCCTTCCCGCGAGACCCCCCCGCCCAATCTATCGCGAGCAGCGAGCTTAGCTGGACAGACTCGGCGCACCAGCATCTTGCGTTGGGCCTCGGAGCAAGTGTTGCGGCCGCAAGTGAAACATCTCCAACCACCACGCACAGCATACATAGTATGCAAACAGTTTTGAACTTGACCAGCACCCCCCTCCGCCCGCGACAACCGAAGGCGACGACGTTCGTGGAAACGTTTCTGGCCAGGGGGGGCGGTCCGTTCCATGTATAAAGTGTGTGCTTTGGCCATCAAAACAAACGTTTTCTTGACTGACAACGCTGAAACGAGCTTTCACGGCCTTCACCTGGGCATGCGGAGCCGCGTGGAGGCCCCTGCCTTGGACGGCAGCAATATCGGCCCACCGATTCCCTCGGGCCTCAACAGATCGACCTGTCTGATGGCATGGCGTGAAAAGAATCTTCAAATCTGGGCTCAGTCCTCCAAGATCCTCTATTCTCGTCCAAGTCTTGGTCCACAGATCTGCGCCCGGTCGGCGCGGCCAGCAGCGCAAACGTTTGCCTCTGGCAAGACCCTGTGGCAGCTCGATGAAGTCGGCCCACACTGACACTGGAAACAGAGCCACCTTGAGGAGCTGGGCAACCGCATGCATCTCGGCTCGCGGGCTGCTCTGTATTGGGCCAGGCAGAGCCCCAAAGACGCGCATCTCGACGGTCGATTCTGCGACTCGGGCGAAGCCCCACCCCGCGCGGGTGGCCTCCTTCCAATAGTGGCACTTGTGGCACGCCCCGCCCGTAAAGGCAACTCCTGACACAACCGAACAATCCCCGCATATGGAATGCCACCCCTTCGGGTTGTCACGTGGCGGTACTCCGGGCAGAAGAGCCTTGGAGTAGAGGCCGCGATTCCAAAACCAAGCAGTGGTGGTAGGATATGGCAAAACCTCGATGTCTGCGCCGTTGTAGAGCGAGTTCCCCCCGTCCCCCGTCGCATCACATACCCAAGGAATATGGAAGCAATCAGCTACAATGCGGGCGTCTAAAGTACATGTGGGGCTGTCAACATAGCCGAGGGAATGGCGACGGACAGGCGGCCAGAATCCACCCATGGCCAATGCGCGAAGTGCGCCCGCCTGCTGGAGAGACAGAACGCGAGGGCGCTCGGGGCCCTCATTTCCACGGGCCCGTTGAAGGACGGCCAGTGCAGGGTCCAGCCAGTAGCCTGTTGGTGTCTTGGAGCCCAGGTGCTCAAAACCTCGGTTGGGCCCGCTGGCCCAGTCGATCCACGACCCCCGCGCTGCGGCTTCGCAAGCAAGGTACTTGAGCGCACGGGGAGAGAAAGTCCTCGGGTCCAAAACGTCTCCAAGGTCAGTCCGAACATGCAAGGCCGAAGGCGCAACCCATCCAAGCTATGTCATAGCAAGTACCGCGGCCCCTGCAGGTCCTCCAGCGCGCCCCCAAGGATGAGCAGATTGCAGCACCGCTGGCGCCGTGCGCTGCCACGCCTGTTGTAGAGTGCCGTGGTGCCCCGAGTCCCAACATAGAAGGCCCCGCTGGTATATAGGGTCGACCCAAGCCGTGATTGAGGGCCCTGCGATCCCCCACTGCGAAGGAAAGACGATAGCCAAGCAGAGCCCCCCTTCCCAGGTGCATACCACGAGCCCCTGAGGGCCGCGCGCATAGCCCGTGCAAATTGCGGCGGCGCTCCGTGTGCGCCCGCGCCATGCGTCAGAGCAGATGGGATCGCAGCCTTAGCACATCGGCAAGCCAACTGTCCTGCCCTCTTGATACGTCGGAGTCGTGTTTGGCGCCTCTGCATCTTGCGTAGTCGACTACGCAGGCGTGAGAACTTGAGAGATTTCCCTGGTGATGCCTCCACGCCGAGAACCTCCAAATAATCGAGGGAACGATTTCCCAGATCAAACAATACCCGACACACCCGCTTCGCAATATGCATGTAAGTTGCTGTGACTGTCATCTTCCTCTTGGCGGGAGCCAGTTGTAGATGCTGCAATGCATCGACCACCCCTGGCAAAACCTGGCAGGCATGTTTCGGCATCCGTTCCCGGCTGGCCACGATCTGCATCGTGAGACCGTCAGCGCACACATGCAAAGCCATATCGACCGAGACCGAGGATGTCGCCAGATCGCCGAGGGGGGTGAACATGACCAGCTATAGCATGTACATCGCCAAGCTACACCCAGGCAAGACTCCCCGATATGCCCAAACACCTCCCGAGTAAACTCCTGACCACGAAAATCTACGAGGGGCGACATACATATGTAAAGCGAGAACCAGTAGGGGCCAGGGAACCCGCGTTGGAGCCCCGCGCGCACGATGATAGCGCACCCCACGCGACCGAAGCACTTCTCAATGTCAACAGTGGCATGTACACACACAAGGTCGTCGCAGCGCATATTTTTCTGAAGCGGGCGCGCCTCTCCATGAAGCAAGACCCGCGCTGCAACGTCTGTCGTCGCACGGTTGGCGCCCAGCGCCAAGTTGTCACGACCGAGCAGATTCGCCCAGTCTCTCACAAAATCCAATCGGGCCTTGGCACGCAGGCGATATGGCGAAACCAATAAGGCGATCGGTCGGTAGCCACCTACAGGCTTCTGTAGTAGGACTATGTGCACCTGCTGCATGTATCTAAGCCATGCTCCCCACTGTTCACACACGTAGAAGAAATGCCCCGAGACTGCCAAAGCCTGATCCGACACAAGGGCCCAATGAGGAGGCCTCCAAGAGTCCGCCCCCGCAGCGGTTCTGACGGGGCAGGACTCGGCGGCCTTGCGGAGCCTGGAGGTCCCAATGGGCGGCGCGCGAAGCCCAATATCCCGCAGACGGTTGGGTTCATCTTGCAGGGGCTCAAGCGAGGTCGGTGCACCTCCCCCGCCCCAGGTGCCCCCCAAAAAATCTCGCTGCGCATTGGCCACATCGTCGTCGTAGTTGGAAGGGGCCCAAGGAGGTGTGTACCTGGCTGAGCTGCCACCCTTTCGGTTTCGTCCATCTATGAACTGGCTTCGGGCGATTGCTCAAGCTGTCGCGTAGCCACTGCGAAAGAAAACCCTTGCCACGAGCGCGTGCCACGCGTTGTTCCCCACTGACCCGCCAGCGTCGCAAGGCTCGCTGCAACCGCTCGAAGCGCCGGAACATGCATCCAAGTGGGTTGCGAAAAGATAACACTGAGGTAGTATGCAAGCTCGGCCAGGCGCATTGCTGGCATCACTTGCGCCAAACGCGCAAGCCGTCCTTTCCCAGCAATGAGATCTCGTAGCGGTTGCCACGCTGAATGATGCTTGGCTTCGGGAATCGACCCGTGCTTGCGCGCCGCGCGGGCAAGGTCCTCAACTCGGCGCTGTAGCGTCAGTAGAACACGAGAGTATGTAGTGCCAGCAGGCTTGTGCTGCGATAAACTTCAGCCAGCGATGCTGCGATGGTATTCGCGCCCACTTCCGCGCCCAGCATGCTTGGAAGGATCGTCGCACGGGAAGAGCGGGAGCAGCTCCTTCCCTACCCCACGGCACACTGCTTGACACATGTTATCAAGGCGATCTTGTCTCGCATCATCCGTCCCAGAGATGTGCATCGGCCTCCGTGAGTCCCATCCAAGAACAACCAGGATGCCCCAGCTCAACCGCATTCGCAAGAGGACCGTCGTCGCTTTCCAACAGTGGTAAGCATGCTGGCTTTGGCGCGCATAGGCTCGGGGCCTTGAGCCCGACGACCTGCGGGGCTCTGGGTCGGGGCCCGACGCCCACGGCCATCGGGTAGCGCGGGCGGGCAGGGCAATCCGCAACCCGGCGAGCGCGCGCCATCTCCGCCGCCAGGCTGCTGCTGGCAACCCAGTAATCTAGAAAAGTATGTTCACCCGTCTTTGCCACTCTGAGCGAGCTCTGTGAAGCAACGACCAGATGGCCGTCAATCTTCTCAACAAAATTGGACTCGCTCAGCTTAGTCGGGCTCATGTTCCAGTCCGCCGCGACATGTACGGGGCGTGGTAGTAGCATAGCACCAAGCCTCTCCGGTCGAGAAGCATTGTCCCCTCGCAGAGCTAGGCCTTGCTCTAAGTAAAGAGAGCAGGCCACAAAACCGCCGCGAGGGCCTGCGTGGACAAAAACACCCACGCACCAGCTCGGCACAATCACATGTCGAATGCCTGCCATGGCGTCGAGGTAGGTCGTGCCAATGTGATGTCGCATGAAACAGCCTGCACCAGCCATCGGCTTACCAGTTGGGCCCAACACGCAATCAATAATGAATGCCTTCCGACCGTGGCGATGACACCACTCTTCGGCTTGCAGCTCAACACCCCCTGCGAGGCACACCTCCTGAGATGCCACGAGTAAAGGGCCACCAGCACCATCCTCCAGGTAGTCCTCGAGGCGTGCCCATCTATTGGCGTTGTAGGTGGAGCTGGTAAATTGTCTGCGAGACGCCGTCCTGGGAGCGCGCCGTGCAGCTCTCGGCGGCATGCGTTGCGCGGAGGCCATAGTAACTGAAACCTCCCACCCACCACGCGGCATCCAATATCTGTGGTAAGTGAATGCCCAATCAGCTTCCTATAGTATCCATCGCACCGCCTGAGAGCACCGTGCCCCATGGGTGTGGTTGAGCGTTCGGATCGTGAGCCGCTCCTGCGGGGAGCGAGGCGACGTCGCACGGCGTCGAAGGGGTTGGCGTTGGAGTAGTAGCCGCCGCTGTCGAGGCGCCCGCTGATGATGCAGCGCCCGCTCCGCTGCCCGCCGGTTCTCTCACGCTCGCCACCGAGCCCAAGAGCTCTTTGGCCTGCTGCTCCAAGGCGCCGAGCATGGCTTGCTGGTGGCCCGCCAGCAAAGCTCCTGGAACACCTTGGGCCACCGTGACCAACCGCTGAACTGCGCCGGATAGTAGGCGTGGGGGGGGGGGCCACCGTGCTGGATCCTGTTGACGCCATGGCCGCAGCTTGTGCCAGGTGACCCTCCTGCTGGATGGCGGTGAGCTCGGCTTTGGCCGTCTCCAGTAGTTTCCGCTCTGCGGTGAGCTTGGACTCCATGTCGGCGACGCTGGCAGTGCGCTCGTCCACCTCCTTGGACTTGTGGTTGGGGCGGTCGAGGCTACGTCGGAACATGTCGTCTGGCGTGCGGTGGGACTGCTCCTCTGCCTCGGCCGCCTGCAACTCCTTCTTGGCCTGGATGAGGAGCGTGGAGTCGTCGGCCAAGCCGAGCTTTCGTAGTGCATCGAACGCCCGACGAGCCCTGACCACCGCACCTCCTGCTGAGATGTCGGCGGCATCTTTGTCGTCAGACTGTCGCCCTTCCGCCCCTGTAGCTCGTGTGCGTGAGGGAAGCCTGGACGAGGAACGCTGCTTCGGGATGAAATTGGGATCGGAAGCGCCTCTCTTGTCACGCCCGCAACGGTAGCAATTAGACTGGCTTGATTTAGGGCGGGGTTTTCGGACTCAACTGACTCAACCTGTTTTTGCATCATCGTCATCATCATCGCCATCATCGTCGTCATGATATTCATCATCGTTCGCGTCATCGCCAACATCATCACCATCTCCTCATCATCGTCATCATCATAATATCCAGCATCATCTCCTCGTCATCGTCATCATCATGTAGTGATGATGATGATTAAATCAAGACCCGCATGACGATGATGCTGATGATGATGATGACGATGATTATGAAGCCGATGATTGCGATGATGATGGCGATGAAGATGATGACGCGGATGATGCTGATGAGGATGACGATAACCTTCTTTCGGACTGCGCGGGCCGTGCTGAGTACTAATCGGAAAGCCCCACAGCCTCCGTGGAAGCGGGCCACCGCATTTCGTCAAGCACCTCCGTGAGGTCGGGCAGCGCCACGGGGACCCGCGCCAGGTGATCGGCCACGACGTGGTTCACGGGGTTGAAGAACTCCTTCGGGCCAGGCGTGGCGTCGATCCTGCGCGCCCTGAACTCCCGAAAGACGTCGGAGCGGATCATGACGGCGATCTGCAGCCTGCTGTCGTCTACGCGCTGTTGCAGCTCGTGGTGGGTCGCGAAACAGTCCTGGCAGTCCACGGAGGCGTGGTGGTGCACGTTGTGCTCGAGGGAGGACAGGGTGCCCATGTAGAAGGGCCCAGGCTTTTGCTCGAGGGTGACGACCCTTCCGCAGGAGGCTGTGCTCGAGGGTGACGCCCCATCATGTGCTCCCAGGACCCCTGGGATCCTCACTTGCACGGAGCGCGTCCCCAAAATCGTCACGGCCGAGTGCAACAGGGAGCATCCGCCATCTGTGTGCCAACCATCGTCCAGTGCGCCTGGTTGCATGAGCTGGATCGATGCGTACGCGAACGCGTTGTCGGCGAAGTGCTCTGTCATGATGGGCTTTCCGTTCTGCTCGACGATGGCAGGTGGCATGCCGTCGGCTTTGACAGCCTCGCGCATTTTGTCTCCCAGCTGTTGCAGCCACGGGCGCATCTTCTTCCGCAGCGCTCGCGCGAAGGCGGCCATGTGGGGCGAGGGGGTGATCTGCAAATTCCCGTCCTTGTTGAGGCTGCGGCACTTCGGGGGGCTTTCGTCGTCCACGATGCCTGCGACCTCTGTTTTCAAGCCCTTTGCCGCCTCGTCGCCTCGGACGCATTTGGAGACGGTTGTTCCCGTGTCCAGGCGCTCCTCGGCCAAGTTCTGCCAGCACGGGTCTCTCTGCAAGAAGCGGAGCAAGTCTTGGTCCAGCTCCGCCCCCGCCATCGTGCCCGTGCCGTTTTTCCCCTGCACCATGGAGATGCGCACGTCGAGCTGGGCGCCAGCCGGCTGCAGGAAGCGACGAGCCCTTAGACGACTGATTGTCGCTCTGGCGCCAGGGTGCCAAAGCAGGCAGCTCTCGGCGGCCTTCAACAAGTCTGGGGGGCAGTCTGCAAGTTCGTCAACGGGCCAGCGTCCTCGGCCGTCGAGTGCCTTCGCCGTTTCAGCCTTTAGCCAATCCTCGCCCGACCGCTTGAACCACTTCTCAAAGAAAGGCAGGTTGTCCAGCCACGGGGCGGGTTCCTGGTCCTCGTACTTGTGGAAGTCTCCCGACCTGGCTCCTTGCCTGGGATCCCCAAGACCTCCCTGCAGAAAACCACGAAGTCTTTCGGGTGCCCCCCTGGAGGATGCCCGAGCGCGCCGCAAGGCTCTGGTGGTTGGAACAACACCTTGCGCGTGTACAACTCCGCCATCAGGCACCCGATGGACCACATGTCCAGGTCCTCTGAGTAGCGCTGGTTCCCCAAGAAAACGTACACCGCTCTGTAAGTGGGCGCGCATACTCCGAGGTCATCGCAGGTCGGGCTGTAGCGCAGTTTCCTCTTCAACCTGCCGTGGGGATCCGCCATCTCCACACAGCCGAGGTCGGCGAGCACCACCTGCGGAGAGGGGCGGATGGAGGAGAGGGGAGCTCTAACATGCTATGTTAGAACTCCCTGGGAGCTCTAACATGGCACGTGATACCATGTTAGAGCTCCCAGGGAGCTCCTTGGAGCTCTAACATGGCATGTGAGAGCTCCCTGGGAGCTCTAACATAGCATGTTAGAGCTCCCTGGGAGCTCTAACATGGTATCACGTGCCATGTTAGAGCTCCATGTGAGCCCTGACCACTCGGGATCTTAGTCGAAGGAACGACGATGATGACGAGGATGGCGACGACGACGACGAGGATGACGAGGACGACGATGATGACGAGGACGACGAGGACGACGACGACGAGGACGAGGAAGACGACGACGAGGACGACGAGGATGACGAGGATGACGAGGACGACGAGGACGACGACGACGACGAGGACGAGGAGGACGACGACGAGGACGACGAGGACGACGAGGGCGGCGAGGACGACGAGGACGACGAGGACGAGGAGGACGAGGAGGAGGAGGACGACGACGACGACGGCGACGACGACGGCGACGACGACGACGAGCGCCTTGAAGGAACTCGGGGTCTGCCAGTCGAACTGCAGCTTGCTCTTTGGGCACGGCGCGACGGGATCCCATTCGCCAAGCTCACGTGATACAAGTGCCTGCTTCTCGAAGCAGCCGCGCGTCTGCGGCGATCCTCGCATCAGGATGTTCGCGGGCTTGATGTCGCAGTGAATGAGGCCCCTGTCGTGCATGTGCTGGGGCCCTTCGAGAACGCCGTTCAGGACGTTGCGCATCCTGTCTGCGTGAAGGAGGACTTCTTGAGGAATTGGCGGACATCGATCTCGAACAACTCGTACACGAGGCCGATGTGCTCCGTCTATTTCCAATCTATCCTTGGTACTGACTGTTGCAGTTCTCGGTGTGCTTTCTTCGGGGCCGTTGCAGTTCCTGGGCGCAACCTCCTGAGAAGGCCCACGTCGAGTAAGCGAACGAGACGCGGGTGCGTGCCCACAGCACCGTGGCGAATGACCTCATCCAGAGCCCCTCCGATGGCATCCGCATTGAACCCCTTCTGCGCATCGCTGGGGTCGCCCCGCAGCATCTTGATCGCAAGGCCAGTCTTGTCGCCCCGTCGCGTGCCCAAGTAGACCTTGCCGAAAGAGCCCTGACCGAGCTCCCCTCCTTCCCACTGCACGTCGTTCTCGAGCGGCAGGTCCTCGCACTTGCCCTTCTGTTTGTTTTCGTACGCGTGCCCGACCGCGTCGAGCTTCAGTGCAAGTAGATTCACACGACCCTCGTCGTGGGACACCGCTCTCGGACCAGCAGACCCGCGACGGGCAGCTGCCGGTGGCGTAGGCTCCGATACCCCGTCCGCGGCGGGAACGAGCACCTTCCCCAGCGCGTCCTCTAGGGTTTCTCCTGCGACACCGTGGCCCTCGGCGACAGCTGGCTCATCTTCTGCAGCGTTAGATGTTCCAGCCCATTTCGCGCACCCTGGCACCCCCGCAGGCTTGCTCACATAGTCTTTCCAGTTGGCGCCCAGCGCAATGTTGAGGAGCCGCGTGCAGGTGTCATGCGAAACTGGCTTTGGCCACGCCAACACACATTTGTTCTTCGTTACCTTCTCCAGCGTCACTTTTGCGGTCGGGGCCCCTTTTGCCACCCTGGCCATGCTATTGCTGCAGGTCTCCCTCAGCTTCTTGTTGATCTTGTCGTTGTTCGACCCGTCACCCTGCAGGTAACAGCCCCACTTATAGAAGAGAACCTTGTTCCTGTCGCGACCGCTGCCGCCCGAGGCAGCCATCGCCGCGGAGGCCCGCTGACGGCAGTGTCGTCCCTGCGGGCCCCTCCTCCGTCCTCCTCCCCCCCCTGCGGCCGCTCCTCGGAGCGTTGCTTCCCGTGTCTTCCCTACCCTGCTGCATCCCCATCCTGGCCCGCCCCTACAGAGCGCCGTAAGGATGCAAGGGCCTTGGCGGCATGGTATATGTTGTTTATCCAGCTCCCCAGCTTCGGAACGGAAGCCGTAGGATGCAACGAGGGTACCCTTTCGAAAGGTAAGCATCCTGACTCTGCGCCTTGCCTGCGCCGTGGGCCAAGTGCGACGGATGGCGACGAAGGGGTGACGGAGGACTATGTTCCTATCCGTACGCAAGGTGCCGTGTGCTGCACAGGCCAGAATGTGGCGCGCGTCCCATTGCGAGAACGGAGGCGACGCCGCCAGCGCGCGACTGTTGCAGTCCAAAATCAAACAAGTGGCAGCTCCACGGGAACAGGAGCGGGCGGGCTGGCTCCTGCGTCGGAGCTGTCGAATTCTGTTGCAGCCTGTGCTCAAGCCTGTGCTCTGTTTCAGCCTGTCTTCGGCTTCTTCTTCTTCGAGGCCGAGGAGTCGTCTGAGGGCGAGGAGTCTGAGGTCGAGGACGCGTCGGCGTCGCGCTTCTTACCCTTCCTACCCTTCTTCTTTTTATCATTAGTGTCCTTATTCTTATTATCCTTCTTGTCCTTTTTCTTGTCCTCCTTCTTGCCCTCCTTCTTGTTGTCGTCCTCCTTCCCATCCTTCGGGTCCTCCTTCGGGCCCTCCTTTGTCAGGCGCAACTGCGCGGAGCGTGCAAGCAGATCCTCGCTCACGAACACCATAGTGCTGCCCCCGAGCATGGCCTCGACGGCACGCTCCACGAGAAACGGCTCGAGCACTTTCGCGTGGTGGTCGTCGAAAGTCAAGGCCAACACACTGCGCCCGCTCTCGATGCAGCCGTGCATGCCTGCGCCGCCCGCAGGCGTGCCGAAGTGCACCCACCTGGGCTTCCCCGCCTCGTGGCAGAGCTCCTTGAGGAGCTCGATGTCGTTGTCGTGCGGGAACCACGGCACCTCCGTTCCCGTGAGCTGGCGGTAGAGTTTCCGCTTCTTCACGGCCGCAGTCACGAAGGCCTTCTCGGGGCGGACGGCTGTTGCAGCTTCGTCGCGCGCCTCGGCGCCGCAATCAGCGGCCTCGTCCTCCTGGAGAGGGTGGCAATACCCCAGCTTCTCTCGATCCTCGGCCGCCACCTCGGCGACGCACTGGCCGACCATGCTGGCCAAGCTGGTCTCCCGAACCTTTTTGGGCACGAGGGCGTGGCTCTTCTGCGGCAGGACAGGCACGTTCCTCATCACTTCGTTGAAGAGGGGGCTGTCCGCGTCCACGAACTGCCTGATCTTGGCCATTTGCTTCGGCTTCCTCCCCTTGTAGCAGAGCAACATGACCTCGTGCGAGCGCGAGTTCGCCAGGCCTCGCTGCCTCTGGAAGTGGCCGTACTGCTGCATCTGCTTCGTGTTGTAGGCGAGGTGGCATGTGACCGTGCGGAACTTGTTTGCGGCGAGGGTCTTCTGGATCTTCGGGGGGTTCGACTGCGCGCGGCCCGTCAGCACCCACAGCGCGTCCCGTCCACCGACCATCAGCGGTTCCAGGGACTTCAGGTAGCGTGTGAAATCCAACTCGTCCAGCGCGGGCTCACGGTGCGTGAGGCCTTGCCCCTCGAAGACGCAACGCAACTTCGCATTCTTGACATCGTAGAAGCCCATCAATGATGCATTATCTGTGAGGTTCTGGTATAGGCGTGTCTTAGTAACCGGAGCGTTGATATCCATGGCGCTGCCCTCCGCCGCGATCATGACGACCCGCGTATCCAGCACGGTAGAGCACTGCTGCTCGCACAGCGCCTTGAAGTTATTCACGTCGCTCGGGGAGACGTCGATCTTCTTCTTGTCCTCGGAGGCCGCCTCCGCTGTTCCAGCGCCGCCCGCTGTTGCAGCACCGACCGTGTCGCTGTCTGCAGGCTTTTCCTCTGACGGTTCCTGGGGGTTTCCCACGAGGGAGTCGTGCGCGATCTGGAACTTCTCGAAGAACCTCTTGTTCACTCGCACGCTCCTGTGGAACTTGTCCACGTTGTAGCGCTCGGCGCACGGCTGGGTGAGGTCGCCAGAGATCTCCTGCTTGTAGAATTCCTGGCCTATTTCGAGGAAGTGTCATCGCCAGGCGCAGCGCCTCGGTCGGCAGTGACTGCACCCAGGTCGGGTCCTTGTCAGGCCCCTCAGTCTTCTCGAAGAACTTGAGCGGCGAGTCGAGGCATTGCCTCGCCATGACCATGACTTTTCTCTCGGCGGCGTTCTCCTGTGTGTCTGTTGTTTCAGTGCTGTTGCAACCAGTGCTCCCTTTGAACAAGTCTGGGCACTGTTTCAGAAAGTTCGCCACGTACTTCTTCGCCCACAAGATCTCGCCCACTACCTGGCCGATGGTGGAGGCGCTGTACGGGTCCTTCACGCTCTTCCGCCACATCCGCGTGTACAGGCTTTCCAAGACGTACCCCAGCGAGGTAGCGTCCGTCTTCGCGATGATCGTCCCAAGCTGTGTGGGCCTGTCCAGCAGATTGTCTCGCCCCCAACGGTTCACGGCGGCATCCAAAAGCAGCAATGCCCCCGGGCACTTTTCGAGAGCGAGCCAGTTGATCATGTGCGTCTTGACGGTCCTCAGGGTAGGGCAGTGCATAAGTCACCACTTTATGTTTTTTCTCCAACCACGCCTGCACCTTCTCTGCCGAGGGGTTCCCGCCACCTGGCCCGCCGCTCTTCAAGATTTCCGCCGCACGTGCCACGATGCGCATGAGGTTCTGGTTCTCGACCCCGAGGACATCGCGCAGGCGCTCGTGGCGGGCTCTCTGGTTGACAGGCCACTTGAACTTGTTCTCCTCGACCTCCTCAGCCGCGCGCCCCGGGATCAGCACGAAATCGAAGGGCCAATCCAGAATCAAGTCCTCCACCGCTTCTACGGCCTGCCTGTTGCCTTCCTCTTTCGCCTAGTAGTAGGCCAGCCAGACAGCGTTGACCACGACGTCACTGCCCAAACGCTTGAACTTGCCGATCTCGGGCACAGCGGTCTGGTTCACGTTGGTGATCATGATGGGGACCTCGAACCCTTTCTCAACCTGCTTCGGGATGTTCCAACGCCTGCCACCCTTGACCTTGCTTAGCGTCTCCACGATGCGCCGCTGTGGGTTACCCTGGGCTGTGCACTCGACGTCGCCAGCGCCCTCAAGAGAGTCGTTCGCTGTTTCAGCCGCGTCGTCCGTCGGCACGTTCCGCATGAACGTGTCCGCAGCCACGTTCTCCACCTTGCCCGCCGTGATATTCTCCTCCAGGAAACTGTTGTCGATGGGCGCCGTATACGCCAGGTTCAGATAGGCATTCCTGCGCTCGCCCTTCTCGTTGCACTCCTCGATGATCCTGGCGAGCTTCTCCTGCAAAGGAGTTCTCTCCTTGCTGTCCAGATTCGAGATCTTCTTCGACTGGCCCTCCTGCGACTTGTCTGGCTTCTCCCTCTTCGGCTTCTCGGCCCTCTCGGCGACGCGCTTCGGAACGGTCTTGAGAAGCCGTTTGAAGTCAATCTCGATGAGGGGGGGAAACCTTGTCGGCCCAGAAGTCCTTGAACGGCTGCGCCGCGAAGCCGCTCGTCGCGCTCAGGCGGGCTGGTTCAGCTGCGGGCTGGCCGTTCCGCCTCGCGCGCCTGTTGCAGGTCGGGCAGGAGCCGTGGTGGGAATGGAATTGGGCAATGGTGGAAGAACAGGGGCCGTTGTAGCCGATGGAACGTCCAGAGGGCGGATAGGAAGCAGAGCGAAAATAGCCGCAACCAATTCTAGACGAACTCACGGATGTCGGAAGTCGCCCATTCCCTCGAAGCAATGCGAAGATTAATGCATTTTCAGCGAGCGAGGGCGCCAAGAGCCTGTCGAGTTCTCCCCAGATGGCCTACCAGCTCTCGATGGGTGGGCCCAGAGATTTTGCAAGACCCCAACGGCACCAAGAAATTCTAACTACCCTAAGGGCCTCAAGAGGAGATCCCAGAAATTCTATCTCCCCACAGGGCCTCAAGAGAGATTGCCAGAAATTCCTCGCCCCTCAGGGCGTCAAGAGGAGATCCCAATCTTCAACGCACTCATTTTTTGAGTCCTAGTAGATCCAGAACCCCATAAATCTGTTATGCTTTCGAGATTCGCTGCCAGGCCGAAGGTTTCGACTGACTGCGCTAGCCGATAGAACAGAGAACAGCTACAGCGCGCCCCCCCCCCCCCCCGCCCTCGCGGCGGACAGCGTCGGATAATTCATGTAGTCGGGGGGGGGGGGGGGGCCCTGGGGGGCCCTGGAGCCATGGGGCGTTGATCCGATCGGCATAAGCCCGACACTTGCGCAAACGTCCAGCGGTGCCAGTGTGGGGGGGGGGGGGGGGGGGGGCGCGCTGCGGGGCGGGGGATGAGACGGCGCGCATGCTGCAGCCCGCGCGGCCTCGCATGGAGCGCGCGCGTGGCATCGGGCCGACGGACCGTGGGAAGCAGCCGCGGGGGCGGCGTCCTGCAGGGCACAGAATGCAGATGAGGCCTAAGGATTAAGGGCGAGTCGGGTCGGGTCGTCGTCGCGTCGTCGTCGTCGTCACGGTCGTCGTCACGGTCGTCAAAATCTCTGATCATATCGCCTCGCCCCCATCTCCCCCCACCCCTCCTCCCCCCATTTACTCCAACGCGCGGCGCGTGGCGGGCCCTCACCACGCTAGCAGCCCGCAAAATCGCGGTTAGTTTTGGGGTGGTGGCCGACGCGCATGTGAAGAAGGTTGCGCCTGCCATAGTGATCACTGCGGATCCCTGAACAGGGCGCGCAGAGCTTCCTGGAACATACACGCTCAGAGAAGCCGCCGCATACGGTGCAGATGTCAACGCTGCGATAGCGGGCCATCACGTGGCTGCTGTGGTACCCGAGCGCGCCAGCCGCGAGGGGCAAGATCCGGCGGAAGTGCGGTGCGATCCACGGCGCAGTGGCTGGCCAGCCGAATTCGTTGGCCTCAGACCCCTCGGGCACCTCCAAGGCTTGCCCCGCTGGTGCCGGTGGAGGCAGCCCAGGCCGCCCAGGCTGCACAGCGACAGGAGGAGGCTGCCCAGCGGCAGCGACAGGAAGTGCTGGGGGTGGGAGTGGGAGCGCGGCCCCTGCGCCACCCGGAGCTGCAGCGGCGCCCACAGGGCCTGCGGCCGCAGCGACACCACCACCAGCAGCTGGCACATGAACCGCATGCTGGAACACGGCGGCGGCCCCTGGGGCGCGCTGGTCGTCGCCGCCGCCGCCCGCCACGACTCCATCTCCATTGTTGATGGTCACACCGCCCACCACGACTCCATCTCCATTGATGGTCACACGATGCTGGAGCTGGATGTGAATCGTCGTCGACGGCCCAGATGCTGCCATCGCGGCCATCGCGGCGAGCGTCGACGCCGCGTCGACGCCTGAGTCCGAGGCGGGGGGGGGTCGCCTGCTCAGGCTGAGGAGGAGTACAGCCGAAACACTGGACCTTCGCACTGCAGACGGCTGAGGCTGAGGGAGCGACGCCGACGGACGGCGACGACGACGACGGGTCACGGGCCATGGGCCACCGGCCACGGGGGAGACCGTCGGACCGTCAGGGGCGCCGCACGATGACTCATCTGCGAGGGCCCTCCGTCGGGAGGCCCCTCGACCACTCGGCCCTCCCGACGGGGGTCGACAGCCAGGGCCCGAGAATCCGATCGTATGTCAGAGCTCCAATGGAGCTCTAACATCGTATGTTAGATTATGTTAGAGCTCCCTGGGAGCTCTAACATCGTATGTTAGAGCTCCGTGGGAGCTCTGAGGCGGCGGCGGCGGGTAGGTTAGAGCGACCAGGGAGCTGTAACATAGCATGTTAGAGCTCCCAGGGAGCTCTAACATGCTATATTAGAGCTCCCATGTTAGAGCTCCCTGGGAGCTCTCCCTGAGGAGCTCGAACATGGCATGTTAGAGCTCCGTGGGAGCTCAAACATGGCTTGTGGGAGCTCCAACGGAGCTCTAACATAGCATGTTCGAGTATGTTAGAGCTCCCTGGGAGCTCTAACATAGCACGTTCGAGTATGTTAGAGCTCCCTGGGAGCTCTAACATGGTATGTTAGAGCTCCGTGGGATCTCTACCATGGCTTGTTAGAGCTCCAACGGAGCTCTAACATAGCATGCTCGAGTATGTTTAGAGCTGCAAGCTCCGAGAGCTCTAACATAGCATGCTCGAGTATGTTAGAGCTCCCGGGGAGCGCTAACATGGTATGTTAGAGCTCCGTGGGAGCTCTAACATGGCATGGTCGAGCTCCAACGGATGTCTAACATAGCATGTTCCAGTATGTTAGAGCTCCCTGGGAGCTCTAACATGGTATGTTAGAGCTCCGTTGGGAGCTCTAACATGGCTTGTCAGAGCTCCAGCGGAGCTCTAACATAGCATGTTCGAGTATGTTAGAGCTCCCTGGGAGCTCTAACATAGCATGTACCAATATGTTAGAGCTCCCTGGGAGCTCTAACATGGTATGTTAGAGCTCCCTGGGAGCGCTAACATGGTATGTTAGAGCTCCAACGGAGCTCTAACATAGCATGTTCGAGTATGTAAGAGCTCCCTGCGAGCTCTAACATGCTATATTAGAGCTCCCATGCTAGAGCTCCCTGGGAGCTCTAAAATACCGAGCTCCAACGGAGCTTTAACATAGCATGTTAGAGCTCAGTGGGGCCCCCTGGGAACTCTAACATGGCATGTTAGAGCTCCAACGGAGCTCTAACATAGCATGTTCGAGTATGTTGAAGCTCCAACGGAGCTCTAACATGGTATGTTAGAGCTCCGTGGGAGCTCTAACATGGCATGTTAGAGCTCCAACGGAGCTCTAACATAGCATGTTCCAGTATGTAGAGCTCCAACGGAGCTCTAACATTGCATGTTCGAGTATGTTAGAACTCCCAGGGGGCTCTAACATGCTATATTAGAGCTCCCATGTTAGAGCTCCCTGGGAGCTCTAAAACACCGAGCTCCAACGGAGCTTTAACATAGCATGTTAGAGCTCAGCGGGAGCTCCCTGGGAATTCTAACATGGTATATTAGAGCTCCGTGGGAGCTCTAACATGGTATGTTAGAGCTCCAACGGAGCTCTAACATAGCATGTTCCAGTATGTTCGAGCTCCCTGGGAACTCTAACATGGCATGCTAGAGCTCCGTGGGAGCTCTAACATGGCTTATTAGAGCTCCAACGGAGCTCTAGAATAGCATGTTCGAGTATGCTAGAGCCCCCTGGGGGCTCTAACATGCTATGTTAGAGCTCCGTGGGAGCTCTAACATGGTATGTTAGAGCTCCAACGGAGCTCTACCATAGCATGTTCCAGTATGCTAGAGCTCCCTGGGAGCTCTAACATGGTATGTTAAAGCTCCGTGGAGCTCTAACATGGTATGCTAGAGCTCCAGCGGATCTCTAACATAGCATGTTCCAGTATGTTAGAGCTCCCTGGGAGCTCTGACATGGTATGTTGGAGCTCCGTGGGAGCTCTAACATGGCTTGTTAGAGCTCCAACGGAGCTCTAACATAGCATGTTCGAGTATGTAAGAGTTCCCTGGGAACTCGAACATGGTATGTTAGAGCTCCGTAAGAGCTCTAACATGGCATGTTAGAGCTCCAGCGAAGCTCTAACATAGCATATTCCAGTATGATAGAGCTCCCTGGGAGCTCTAACATGGTATGTTAGAGCTCCGCAGGAGCTCTAACATGGCTTGTTAGAGCTCCAACGGATTTCTAACATATCATGCTCGAGTATGTTAGAGCCCCATGGGAGCTTTAACATGCTATATGAGAGCTCCCATGTTAGAGCTCCTGGGAGCTCTAAACTACCGGGCTCCAACGGAGCTTTAACATAGGCTAGAGAGCTCAGTGGGGGCTCCCCGGGAGCGCTAACATGGCATGTTCGAGCTCCAACGGAGCTCTAACATAGCATGTTCGAGTGTGTTAGAGCCCCCTGGGAGCTCTAACATAACATGTTCCAGTATGTTAGAGCTCCCTGGGAGCTCTAACATGGTACGTTAGAGCTCTGTGAGCCCCATGGGAGCTCTAACGTGCTATATTAGAGCTCCCATGTTAGAGCTCCATGGGAGCTCTAAAATGCCGAGCCCCAACGGGGCTTTAACATAGCATGTTAGAGCTCAGCGGGAGCTCACTGGGAGCTCTAACATGGTATGTTAGAGCTCCAACGGAGCTCTAACAGGGCTTGTTAGAGCTCCAACGGAGCTCTAACATAGCATGTTCGAGTATGTTAGAGCTCCCTGGGAGCTCTAACATAGCATGTTCCAGAATGTAAAAGCTCCCTGGGAGCTCTAACATGGTATATTAGAGCTCCGTGGGAGATCTAACATGGAATGTTAGAGCTCCAACGGAGCTCTAACATAGCATGTTCCAATATGTTAAAGCTCCCTGGGAGCTCTAACATGGCATGTTCGAGCTCCGTGGGAGCTCGAACATGGCTTGTTAGAGCTCCAACGGAGCTCTAACATAGCATGTTCGAGTATGTTAGAGCTCCCTGGAAGCTCTAACATGGCATGTTAGAGCTCCGCGGGAGCTCAAACATGGCATGTTGGAGCTCCAACGGAGCTCTAACATAGCATGTTCCAGTATGTTAGAGCTCCCTGGGAGCTCTAACATGGCATGTTAGAGCTCCGTGGGAGCTCTAACATGGCTTGTTAGAGCTCCAACGGAGCTCTAACATAGCATGTTCGAGTATGTTAGAGCTCCCTGGGAGCTCTAACATGCTATATTAGAGCTCCCATGTTAGAGCTCCCTGGGAGCTCTAAAATACCGAGCTCCAACGGAGCTTTAACATAGCATGTTAGAGCTCAGTGGGAGCTCCCTGGGAGCTCTAACATGGTATGTTAGAGCTCCAACGGAGCTCTAACATAGCATGTTCGAGTATGTTAGAGCTCCCTGGGAGCTCTAACATGGTATGTTAGAGCTCCGTGGGAGCTCTAACATGGCATGTTAGAGCTCCAACGGAGCTCTAACATAGCATGTTAGTATGTTAGAGCTCCCTGGGAGCTCTAACATGGTATGTTAGAGCTCCGTGGGAACTCTAACATGGCTCGTTAGAGCCCAACGGAGCTCTAACATAGCATGTTCGGTATGTTAGAGCTCCCAGGGAGCTCTAACATGCTATATTAAGCTCCCATGTTAGAGCTCCCTGGGAGCTCTAAACTGACGGAGCTTTCGTGGGAGGGATAACAGCTTCGTGGTGGAGCTGGGAGCTCTAACATAGCAGTATGTTAGAGCTCCCTGGGAGCTCTAGCATGGCATGTTAGAGCTCCGTGGGAGCTCTAACATGCTTGTTAGAGCTCCAACGGAGCTCTAACATAGCATGTTCGAGTATGTTAGAGCCCTGGGAGCTCTGACATGGCATGTTAGAGCTCCGTGGGAGCTCTGCATGTTCCTGTATGTTAGAGCTCCCTGGGAGCTCTAACATGGCATGTTAGAGCTCCGTGGGAGCTCTAACATGGCTTGTTAGAGATCCAACGGAGCTCTAACATATCATGTTCGAGTATGTTAGAGCCCCCATGGGAGCTCTAACATGCTATATCCGAACTCCCATGTCAGAGCTCCCTGGGATCTCTAAAATACCGAGCTCCATCGGAGCTGTACCATAGCATGTTAGAGCTCAGTGGGAGCTCCCTGGGAGCTCTAACATGGTATGTTAGAGCTCAAACGGAGCTCTAACATAGCATGTGCGAGTATGTTAGAGCCCCCTGGGAGCTCTAACATGGTATGTTAGAGCTCCGTGGGAGCTCTAACGTGGCATGTTAGAGCTCCAACGGAGCTCTAACGTAGCATGCTCCAGTATGTCAGAACCCCCTGGGAGCTCTAACATGCGATGTTAGAGAGCTCTAACACGGCTTGTTAGAGCTCCGTGGGAGCTCTAACATAGCATGTTCGAGTATGTTAGAGCTCCCAGGGAGCTCTAACATGCTATATTAGAGCTCCAATGTTAGAGCTCCCTGGGAGCTCTAAAATACCGAGCTCCAACGGAGCTTTCACATAGCATGTTAGAGCTCAGTGGGGGCTCCCTGGGAGCTCTAACATGGTATGTTAGAGCTCCGTGGGATCTCTAACATGGCTTGCTAGAGCTCCAACGGAGCTCTAACATAGCATGTTCGAGTATGTTAGAACCCCCTGGGAGCTCTACGTGGCATGGTAGAGCTCCCGGGGAGTTCTAACATGGTATGTTAGCCTCGAGCTCTAACATAGGATGTTGTTAGAGATCCCTTGGAGCTCTTCTATCATGGCATGTTAGAGCTCCCATGGAACTCTAACATGCTATGTAAGAGCTCCTTGGGAGCTCTAACGTGTTATGTTAGATTTCGGTGTGAGGGTTGTGAACTCTAACATGCTATGCTAGAGCTCGATGGGAGCTCTAGCATAGCATGTTAGAGCTCCCATCGAGCCGTCCCCCCCGCCGTCGTCGTCGTCGTCGTCGTCGTCGTCGTCGTCGTCGCCCCATCGCCCCCCCCCCCCCCCCACACACGCACACCCACCTACCCACCCCCCTCCTTTTAAGCGCACATAAGTAAGGAAACATGTCCGAACACGGCCGCACTCTCGCACGCACTGTTGCCCTGTCCTCGACCTCGAGAACGAAGGCCCCCCCCTTGGAAGGCGGGGGCGCAGGGGTGGAGCCCTGTCTTCGACCACGGTGAAACATGGGGGTGGGGCCCTGTCTTCGACAACGGTGAAACATGAATAGGGCGCGGCCCTTCCCGCCCTCGCGGGGCGGCCTTGCCCCCTGGGGCGCGGTCGGGGATCGGTGGCGGAGGGGATTCAGGGACTTCTGAATTAGAACTAGAAGGCGGGGGGGAGGAGGATGATGATGATGATGATGATGAAGCGCCTTGAAAGGTCGGTTCTCCCAAAACACAAACCTGAGAAGCCACCAATACGCCAAATGCGTACGGTAGAGAAAGAGAGAAGCGGGGGGGGAAGCGGGAGAGGGAAGGGGCAGAATAAAGATGAAGCCCAACCCAAGATTGAAACCCATGATACTGAAAGAAATCATGAATGAAAGACTGTCCGATGTCCCCGAATGAAACCCACCACAAGGACCCTCTCGCTTTGAATGAAGATGAGAGCAATGAGAAACGTAATGCAAGGTAATGGATAATGCTCAAATTGATCAAAATATCTTTAATGACTTGAGTAACTCGAGTAACTTAAGTAACTCTTGAAGCCAATCTTGAGGGCATGTGTTCCCACGACCTGAAGTGGTTAAGAAGTGAAGAGAACTTTCATTGAGTCCCATGAAACCCAATATACATAAGTGGCAACCCAGTCGGAAATATGTAGTGAAAGAAAGCCTGACATTGAACTGAATGTCCCAAGCACGCAATGATCCCAGAAGATACGGAGGCATACAAAAAATGAACTGTAAAGCCGAGTGAGAGCCCAACCGTGAGAACCCACCCCAGGTGAATCAAGGCATATGAAGTAAGATTGAATTCGAACAACTTTGACGCAAGAAGGCTGGGAATGTTTATGGCTTTGTATTTGCCAACCGCCGACGTTGAAGAGCATGCAAGGGAGATTGAAGGGGACTGAGAGACCTCCAAAAGCCGCAGGCCCATGCACCGCAGACGCCAAGAGGTTCAGACTGTGGGAGTCCAAGGAGAAGCCTTCACGGATACTTCCAACGCCACTTTTCCACAAAGAAGTCTCCGTCCCGCCAGTAGTCAGACAGGTACCACACCACTGGGTGGGGCCAGCCAGATTCGGGGTCGAACCACGTGTCATAGTACTCCGTATACCAGACTTTGGTGTAGACTTTTTCCTCTTCACGGTAGTTCCACATTCCACCTGGGCCGTGTGTCCACTTGAGACGCTTCCTAGCTGCTAGCTTGGCTGGAAGGCTACGTTTGGCCATCCCCTGAATTGTATATGGATGTTTCCCAGCCGTCTCGGACGAGAGTTCCCGTCAGGGTTTGAGGCGAAACGGCTACTGATTAACAGCCAGTTCTTTCCAAGGGACTCTCCGAACCCTTTCGTCGGGACCCCGAACGTTGACATACAGTCTATTAAAGCCGCTGTCCCGACAAGCTTTGAAGAGCGGGATTTTGCACCAGTCATATGTGAGATGTGGACCACCAAGGTCCGATGGTATAAGAAACCGAGCAGGCAACTTGACCACCCTTTGGAATAGCAGCGTAGAGCAGTATGAGAGTGCTTCAAGGTCTTGTTTGGACAGGAAGCAGACTTTGCGTTTAGACCTGCAAAGCTTCCCCTGAAAGATAACGTAAGGGTCTGACGCCTTGGGAAGTAGCATACCGAAAGCTTGAGCCCGAGACTGCAGGAGCCGACAGGAGGCAAGGGACGAGGGAGGGCTCACCCGAGGCAGACAGAGGAAGTCGGGATTGTTGCGAAGCCACGGTGTCCCTAAGATCGCAGAGATCAGGCGGGTCCCAGATAGAATCGCACAAGTGACATCTCCTGGTGTCAGCCAATCCCTTAGGCGAGAGGCAAAGAGAGAGGAGAGAACACAATGAGGTCTCGAAACAGACCCAAATGTAAATTCCGTGGGGTGTCAAAAACCCCCGCTCCATTAGTATTGGAGCCTGTTCTCTGAGGCTGCAATTAGGTAAGATACCCATACCTCTGAGGATTCCGTAACATTAAATTTGTGCACTTGCATTCCGTAACATTAAATTTGTGCACTTGCATTGAGGAGGAGGAGGAGGAGGAGGAGGAAGGCTTCACCGCCCTCCACGCACCGCCTACTTTCATATGTTAGATCCCCCAGGGAACTCGAACATAATCTAACGACATGTTATGACAGAGCTCCAACGGAGCTCTAACATGTCATGTTACAGCTCCCTGGAGCTCTAAAATCATCTAACCGCCCTAAGGGCCCCAAGAGGAGATCCCAAACATTCTATCTCCCCATAGGGCCCCAAGAGAGATTGCCAGAAACCCCTCGCCCCTCAGGGCGTCAAGAGGAGATCCCAATCTTCAACGCACTCATTGTTTCAGTCCTACTAGATGCAGAACCATATAAATATGTTATTAGTTCGAATTCGTTGGCCCGCTGCACGGGCGCACCGCGTGACCGCGGCGAAGGAGCCAGCGCGCGAGCCAGGCTGCGCGCCTCCGACATCGGCTACCAGACGCCCATGCGAGGTCACTTGTCCTGCTGCTGAGCTCACTGGCCCTCCTTCTTGTCCTGCTGCTTGAGCTCCTCCACTTTCTGATCGAGCTCCTCGACTTTCTTCTGCAGGTCCTGGGGCGCCTGTCCCTGTGCCCGCAGGAGGTCCAGAATATGATCCATCTTCTCGGCCATGTTGTTCTGCGCCATAAGGTTTGGAAAAGCGTTGGTCAAGAATTGAGCATCGATGTGATAACGGTGGTTAGCCCGTCCTGCTGCTGCTGCTGCGTAAGCTTCTGCTGCCACTGCTGTGCTCCTGCTGTTGCATCTCCTGCTGTTGCAGCCCCTGATGGCGCAGCTCTTGGGCTGTTCCAGCTTTTCCAAGTGTTCTCTCCTGCAGCTGTTCCAGATTCTTGCTGATGGCCTTCGCTTTGCCATTGCCACTTGGGCTTCTTCGACGACCTCCAATCATCCGCTTCATCGTTGTTCCGGTTCGGGGCGTAGCTCGAGTGGAGCACCACAATGTTCATGATCTTAGAGCACCATGCGGCCTTCTCCTCATCAGGACCCTGTGGACAAGCATTATGCCACCAGAGATGCTTATTCTTTACATTCTTGATGTGGTCCGCCGAAATCTGGTGCGTCGGGGCTGCTCATTTCTCGCGCGGTAAACAGAACCACCAGGGCCCCTTAGGTTCTCCACTCTTCTTCGGAACGTACTCGCGAACTTCTAGCCATGGCGCATCAATGGGTCCAGTGTCAGGGTCCATGATGACGGTTTCTGGACATGGGCCAGGCCTCCCTGCGCTGGCCCCCATTTCTGGCATGGCAGTCTGCAGGCGCTGCAAGAAGGAATGCCTTGAGCCGAGGTGCCTGCGCTACAGGAAGGCTGGGTGATCTGATACATGGAACCAAGAGGGGTCCAGGAGGCTATTTTGTGGGTTCCCGAGGGGCAGGGCGATTTGAGGGATCCCCCTTCGTTGATCGATTTCCCTCACATGGTAGAGCTCCCAGGGAGCTCTAACATGGCATGTTAGAGCTCCCAGGGAGCTCTAACATGGTAGTTTAGAATAGCTTCAGGGAGCTCGAACAAGCTCTGTTATATCTCCCTGGGAGCTCTAACATAGGATGTTGGAGCTCCCGTGGACCTCTGACATGCTATGTTAGAGCTCCCGTGGAACTCTACCATGGCATGTTAGATCTCCCATGGAGCTCTAACATGCTATGTTAAAGCTCCCACGGAGCTGAAACCTACGAAGTTAGAGCCCACAGGGAGCTCTAACATACTCTAACATGCTAAGTTCGAGCTCCCACGGAGCTCTGACATGCGATGTTAGAGCTCCCAGGGGGCTCTAACATAATATAACATGTTATGTTAGAGCTCCGTTGTAGCTCTAACATACGATGTTAGAGCCTCCAGGGAGCTATAACATAGCATGTTAGAGCTTCCACGGAGCTCTAACATACGATGTTAGAGCTCCCAGGGAGCTCTAACATGCCATGTTCGAGCTCCCACGGGGCTCTAGCATACCATGTTAGAGCTCCCAGTGAGTTCTAACATACTCTAACTTGCGATGTTAGAGCTCCCTGGGAGCTCTAACCCGCCCCCGCCGCCGCCGGCCACGCCGCCGCCCTTAACCGTTTGCGCAATCGATTGCGCAACGTAAGAACCCCCCCCCCCCCTCTCGCCAGGAAGGGGGGGCTTAACCGTGCCACAATCGATTGCGGCAAGGTTAAGCCCCCCCCCCCCCCCCTGGCCGAGAGGAGGAGGGGGGGCCTCAAACGTTTCGCAATCGATTGCGCAGCGGTTAAGGCCCCCCGCCCCCTCTCGCCAGGGGGGGGGCTTAACCGTGCCACAATCGATTGCGCAACTGTTGAGGCCCCACCCCGGCGAGAGGTGGGGGGGCCTTAACCGTTTCACAATCGAGGCCAACTGCGAGAAGTCCGGGGGGGGGCTTAACCGTTTCCACAATATCGATATACGCAACGGTTAAGGCCCACCCCCCCTCTCGCCGCCGCCGCGCCGTGACCGTTTCACAATCGATTGCGCAACGGTTAAGCGCCGCAGCCGCCGCCGCCGCCACCGCCGCTCCGCAACCGCTTAACCGTTTCACAATCGATTGCGCAACGGTTATTGCCCCCCCCCCCCCCTCCTGGCGAGAAGAGGGTCTTCAAAAAACCGTTGCGCGATGTCGAATCCTGGTTAAGACGGTGTCTTAACCAAGATTCGAATCGAACGCGCAAGGTTAAGACACCCTCCCCCCCCAGGGGGGTGGGTGGGGCCTTAAGCGTTGCGCAAATCGATTGTGAACGGTAAAGAAGCCCCCCCCCCCCCCCCCTCCCCCTCCCAACTCGCCAGGGGGGGGCCTCGACCGTTGCGCAATCGATTGCGACACGGTTGAAGGGACCCCCCCCCGCCCTGGAGAGGGAGGGGATCTAACCGTTGCGCAATCGATTGTGAAACGGTTAAGGGGCGGCGGCGGCGGCGGCGGCGGCGGGTTAGAGCTCCAGGGAGCACGAACATAGCAAGTTAGAGTTCGTTAGGGCTCCCGGGGTGCTCGAACATGGTTTGTTAGAGCTCCGTGGGAGCTCGAACATGGCATGTTCGAGCTCCCTGGAAGCTCTAACATCGTATGTTAGAGCTCCAATGGAGCTCTAACATAGCATGTTATATTATGTTAGAGCTCCCTGGGAGCTCTAACATCGTATGTTAGAGCTCCGTGGGAGCTCTAACATGCTATGTTAGAGCTCCAATGGAGCCCTAACATAGCAAGTTAGAGTATGTTAGAGCTCCCTGGGAGCTTTAACATGGTTTGTTAGAGCTCCGTTGGGGGCTCTAACATGGCATGTTAGAGCTCCATGGGAGCTCTAACATAGCATGTTATATTATGGTAGAGCTCCCTTGGAGCTCTAACATCGTATGCTAGAGCTCCGTGGGAGCTCTAACATGCTATGTTAGAGCTCCCAGGGGGCTCTGACATAGCAAGTTAGAGTATGTGAGAGCTCCCTGGGAGCTCTAGCATGCTATGTTAGAGCCCCCTGGGAACTCTAACATCGTATGTTAGAGCTCCATAGGAGCTCTAACATCGTATGTTAGAGTTCCGTGGTAGCTCTAACATCGTATGTTAGAACTCCGTGGGACCTCTAACATGTCATGTTATAGGTCCCTGGGAGCTGAAACATGTCATGTAAGAGCTCCCAGGGAACTCCCTGACACCTCTAACCTAGCATATTAGACCTCACAGGGAGCTCTAACATGGCATGATAGAGCTCCAAGAAGTTCTAACATGTTATGTTGGCACTCCCAGGGAGGTCTAACATGACATGTTAGAGCTCCAGCGGAGCTCTAGCATAGCATGTGATAGTATGTTAGAGCTCCATGGGAGCTCTAACATCGTATGCTAGAGCCCCATTAGAGCTCCAATGGAGCTCTAGAGTAGCATGTTAGATTATGTTAGAGCCCCCTGGGAGCTCTAACATCGCATGTTAGAGCTCCGTGGGAGCTCTAACACGGCGGCGGCGGTGGCGGCGGGTAGGTTAGAGCGACCAGGGAGCTCTATCATAGCACGTTAGAGCTCCCAGGGAGCTCTAACATGCTGCGTTAGAGCTCCCATATTAGAGCTCCCTGGGAGCTCTAACATACCGAGCTCCAACGGAGCTCTAACATAGCATGTTAGAGTATGTTAGTTAGAGCTCCCTGGGAGCTCTAACATGGTATGTTAGAGCTCCGTGGGAGCTCTAAAATGCTCCAACATGCCATGTTAGAGCTCCCAGGGAGCTCCAACATGGCTTGTGAGAGCTCCAACGGAGCTCTAACATAGCATGTTAGAGTATGTTAGAGCTCACTGGGAGCTCTGACATGGTATGTTAGAGCTCCGTGGGAGCTCTTACGTGGCATGTTAGAGCTCCTGGCCTCCTCGTCGGAAGCGGCCCCCTCGACTGGTTGGGATTAGGGCTGGTTTAGGTTGATGTGTTTGATGTGTTTTTGATGTGATTATGGTCTTTCCTGTTGTTTGATTTTTTTTTTTTGATTTCGATTATGACGATGTCATGTTTTTCTGATTGTGATGATGACGATGTTTATGACAATGATAATGATAATTTCGAACGGCGACCATCATCACGACGACGACGACGACGATGGCGGGGGGACGGCACGCGGACGCGCCCAATGGGACGACGACGACGACGACGACGGCGGGGGGGACGGCTCGATGGGAGCTCTAACATGCTATGTTAGAGGTCCCATCGAGTATGGGAGGCATCTCTAACATGCTGTTAACATAGCAAGTTAAAATATGTTGGAGCTCCTTGGGACTTCTAACATCGTATGTTAGAACTCCGTGGGACCTCTAACATGTCATGCTATATATAGCTCCCTGGGAGCTGAACCATGTGATGCCAAGGAACTCCCTGGCACCTCTAACCTTGCATGTTAGACCTCCCAGGGAGCTCTAACATTGAATGTTAGAGCTCCAACGGAGCTGTAGCACGTTATATTATATTAGAGCTCCCTCCTGGAAGCTCTAACATGGCATGTTCGAGCTCCAGTGGAGCTCTAACATACATAGCATGTTAGATTATGGTAGAGCCCCAATGGAGCTCTAACATCGCATGTTAGAGCTCCGTGGGAGCTCTAACGTGATATGTTAGAACTCCGTGGACGCACGAAGTCAGCGCCCGAAATCAATATAGCAACACCTGCTCCCAAAACGAAGTAGTCGAGGATCGAGCTCGAGGTGGGGCTCCGACAGGTGGGCGCTGTGGGGGCCATAATGAGCACACCCAATGTGCGAGCAAATGCAGAACCTTCCAAAACTTCAGGAGCCATATTCCAGCCCCCATGCGCCGCGTCAGCGCGGCGAAAGAGCCAGCGCGCGAGCCAGGCTGCACGCCTCCGACATCGGCTACCAGACGCCCATGCGAGGTCACTTGTCCTGCTGCTGAGCTCACTGTTGCTGCTGTTTGTCCTTCTGCTTGAGCTCCTCCGCTGTCTGGTCGAGCTCCTCGGCTTTCTTCTGCAGGTTGTCCTGTGCCCGCTGGACATGCACGGGCATCTGTCCCTGCACCCGCAGGAGAGCCAGAATATCATCCATCTTCTCGTCCGTGTTGCTCTGTGCGTTGGGCAAGAAATTGAGCATCGTGGTGATAACGGTGGTTAGCCCGTCCTGCTGCTGCCACTGCTGTGCTCCTGCTGTATCAGCTCCTGCTGTTGCAGCTCATGATGACGCAGCTCTTGAGCTGTTCCAGCTTTTCCAGTTGTTTAGAGCTCCTGCAGCTGTTCCAGCTTCTTGCTGATGGCCTTCACTTTGCCATTGCTCTTCTCTGCCCTCTCTGGCCTTGACCTTGGCCTTCCTCATCGACCTCCAGTCCTCCGCTTCATCGTCTTCCCGCTTCTTCTGGACGTAGTTCGGGTGGAGCTCCACAGTGTTCATGATGGTAGAGCACCATGCGGTCTTGTCCTCATCAGAACCCTGTGGACAAGCACCATGGAACCAGAGGTACCTATTCGTTACATTCTTGGTGTGGTCCTGCGAAATCTGGTGCGTCGGGGCTGCCAATTTGTCGCACGGTGAACAATGCCACCAGAGCCCATTAGGTTCTCCACTCGTCTTCGAAACGTACCCCTTAACTTGCAGCCATGGAACATCAATGCGTCCAGTGTTGTCAGGGTCCATGATGACGGTTTCTGGACATGGGCCAGGATGCCCCCCTGCGCTGGCCCCCATTTCTGGCATGGCAGCCTGCAGGCGCTGCAAGAAATTCCTTGGGCCGAGGTGCTTGCGCTACAGCAAAGCTGCGTGTGCTCTACTACTGCAGCGGCTGTCGCAGCGGCTGTCGCAGCGGCTGTCGCAGCGGCTGTTGCAGCGGCTGTTACAGCGGCTGTTGCAGCGGCTGTTGCAGCGGCTGTTGCAGCGGCTGTTGCAGCGGCTGTTGCAGCGGCTGCTGCAGCGGCTGCTGCAGCGGCTGTTGCAGCGACTGTTGCAGCGACTGTTGTAGCGGCTGTTGCAGCGGCTGTTGCAGCGGCTGTTACAGCGGCTGTTACAGCGCACTGGCGATTCTGTCACTTCTGCATCGCAGCCTAGTCGTCCCAGAGGTGAGGTCGAAACGGGAGATCGTCCTCACGCTCGCCAGTTTCTGGGTTGAGCTCTACTACTGCAGCGGCTGTTGCAGCGGCCGTTGCAGCGGCCGTTGCAGCGGCTGTTGCAGCGGCTGTTGCAGCGGCTGTTGCAGCGGCTGTTGCAGCGGCTGCTGCAGCGGCTGTTGCAGCGGCCGTTGCAGCGGCTGTTGCAGCGGCTGTTGCAGCGGCTGTTGCAGCGGCTGTTGCAGCGTACTGGCGATGCTGTCACTTCTGCGTCGCAGCCTCAGTCGTCCCCACCACGTACCACGTCTGGATAGTGGCCACTGCACGCACAAGACAGCGGAGCTGGGCAGCTTCGCAAATGGCGCTCATAATGTCCTACAGACATATAGGAAGCTGCATGCGCAGTGCCTGACCGCAAGCCCCTGCTGCGACGCGACCTTGTTGTCAGCGCGGGGGAAGTGCGCGATCACATGCTTCTCAACCTCTCCGCATTGTTTGTCGGGGAAGGACGCGACCACTTGCATCTCATCGTAGCTGAGCTTGCGCCTGCGCATGAAGCTTCGGTCGTTTCCTCGCCACCCCCACCCTCCATTCCATCGCCATGAAGGGTCGCTCGTCGTGCCGATGTAGACGGAGCGCCCAGAGGCGATGGCACGATCGTGGAGGTGCCGCACGCGCTTCATCACTAGACCAACGTCGATGTCGACGAGGGGCTGGTGCACAAACATCGATTGCATGCCGCAGCAATCGCTAAGCACCTGTCGAGCGTCCTCCCGGGCGCCTTCCCACATCATCTTAAGCCGCGTCTCTCGGCTGCGCGAGCGCATGCGACGCCTGGCAGGCGCGGTCACTCTTTTGCCGTTGTCGTCGAAACAGGCGACCTTCGCGAACTGAAATGCGCTGCCGCCATCGACCCCTGCAAAGGCCCTCGGGCTCCGAAATCCAGAGGCCTTGTCGCCACCGTCGCAGCATCCTGCTCGGCCCTCGACAGCGTCGGCAGGCGGTCCCCCGCGTGAAAGGTCGAGCCCCCGGCGGTCTGTGATGAACGAAAATGCGTCATTGTTCCCATTGCCCATGCCATCGGCGCTGATGGTGTCATTGGCCATGACCTTGACCTTGACGTTCACGCCGCAAGGCCCTCGAGCTGCTCCGCCGTCTCCGACGCTCCCTGGAGGAAGCGACGATGCTGATGCTGGATGCACCTGTGATGGAGAGGGCGATGCTGTCTGGATCTCGCAGGCCCTGATCTCTGGAGGCGATGCCGACGGCTCTTGCAAGCCCTTATCTCTGGAGGAAGCGATGCTGTCTGGATCTCGCGCTGCTCTGCGGGTGCCGCCAGCGGCGCCCACGCCCGCTGCAAAACCTCCCTGGTTGGCTTGTTGCGGACTCGCAGCGGCGGCGGCCACGGTCCGAACGTCCACGGCAACTCTGGCTTTAACATAGAGCGTCATACCTTCAGTGGCCTCGTCATCCGAGCCGCCGAACATGTCTCGCAGAAGGCAGGCAGACACCGACTGCGAGTCCGCGCTGGGAGACCCCTGGGATGAGGTGCTGAATAAAGGATCCCCCATGGTTCTTGCCCCAGCCATGGGGAACTAGCTTGGGCCAACCAGATGTAAGGATGCGAATCCTGTCGCGGATCTGATGGGGTGCTCGGGGCTATGTGGGGTCCTGGGCGTGGTGCCCTAGGGCCCTAGGGCCCTCTCTGGTGGCCTCTTCCTCCTCGCATGCTGCGTCCAGCTGGTGGCGACCAGGGAGGTACTGGGCACCAGAAGGCCGCAGGCTAGAGGCTAGAACAATTCGAACCGGGCAGCCCAAGCATCCAAGCGCTTAGCGCCTAGCGGCCTGGAGAGTGAGACAATCTGCATAATAAGGAATGCAGTTGATCTGAATATGGGCGTCTTTCTCCTCATCTCTGAGCTCAGGGGTGCATGGGAGCGCCTGCGCTCGCTGTTCCAGCCATGCGAAGCACATGCGCAGAGTCCTATCGTGGGCCTATTCCCACTCGCGCCAGTAACAGATGCTCTCGCGGGCACCTTAGCTCAGAGCATGATGCGCTCCACCCCCCTCCTCCCGCCTGGACTCCTCCTCCTGCTCCTCCTCCTAGCCTCGTCCTCCTCGTCGTCGTCATCCCGGTTCCCCCACGTGGGCCTGCGGGGGCGCCGCGGCCGCCCGCGGCGGCGCCGCCCGCCACCAGGGACCTGGGGGGTGGGGAGGCGCAGGAGCTGTTGCAGCGGAGGCGCAGCAGACGGCGAGAGGAGACGAGTCGGAGAAGCTCGCCGTTTTGTTGCCACGCTGCTCTGCATAACTTCAGGTCACCCGCGCCGAAGTGTATCTGACAGACAGTCACCACCCGACGCGACTGGAAGCACTTCGCCGACTGGGTCAGGCGCTCGAGAACTTGCGGTGTTCAGTCATGCTAGCCGCCCACAACCCCACTCGAAATGTGTGCGGCTGTTGCAGCGGAGCGCTGGCCACAAAGACTCTGCCGATTCCGCACAACCGTCCCCATCCCAGCCCCTTCCCATTCCCCTCACCACTGCCATCCCCCTGAGTAAGTCAACTGGCAACCTGAGGCCAGCGAGCTGGATGCCAGGGTCCCTGAACGAGTGGCACGCTCCTAAGATGAGACGCACGAGAGGACAATACCACACACAATACATGTACTTCGTGTTGATATGTGTGCTAATCAGAAACAAACACACACACACACCTCAGTCGTGCAGCCAAGCCGGCTCAGCATCAAGGAAAACCGCAAGACAAACCCAGTCCGCACAGCGTCAAAGCGTATGCGGGCGGCCGCACAGGCGTGCCACTGTTACAGTATAAGGCAAACTTCAGGTCACCCGCGCCGAAGGGTATCTGACAGACAGTCACCACCCGACGCGACTGGAAGCACTTCGCCGACTGGGTCAGGCGCTCGAGAACTTGCGGTGTTCAGTCATGCTAGCCGCCCACAACCCCACTCGAAATGTGTGCGGCTGTTGCAGCGGAGCGCTGGCCACAAAGACTCTGCCGATTCCGCACAACCGTCCCCATCCCAGCCCCTTCCCATTCCCCTCACCACTGCCATCCCCCTGAGTAAGTCAACTGGCAACCTGAGGCCAGCGAGCTGGATGCCAGGGTCCCTGAACGAGTGGCACGCTCCTAAGATGAGACGCACGAGAGGACAATACCACACACAATACATGTACTTCGTGTTGATATGTGTGCTAATCATATACAAACACACACACATACACACCTCAGTCGTGCAGCCAAGCCGGCTCAGCATCAAGGAAAACCGCAAGACAAACCCAGTCCGCACAGCGTCAAAGCGTATGCGGGCGGCCGCACAGGCGTGCCACTGTTACAGTATAAGGCAAACTTCAGGTCACCCGCGCCGAAGGGTATCTGACAGACAGTCACCACCCGACGCGACTGGAAGCACTTCGCCGACTGGGTCAGGCGCTCGAGAACTTGCGGTGTTCAGTCATGCTAGCCGCCCACAACCCCACTCGAAATGTGTGCGAGGGTGCCGCGTACTCGAATTGCGTGCGTATCTGTTGCATAGCGGAAGGCAGGGCTCATCCGAGAGGCGCATCTGTGCAGGTCGGCCAAAACTGGCGCTGACAGAAGCAATGCCTAAACCAGAACTGGCGTGTCGCAGTCGACTGTTGCAGTCTACCAGAAGCGCGCCCGGAGAGGCCCCGCGATTTACTGTGACAGTCTGTGCAAGCTGTCAGCTGCTCCCAGACGCGGGCTGGTCCCACCGAGGCTCATCGAGTTGCTTTGCCTCGTCAGGGTTCGTGTAATAAATGGGCGCGACTCTGTCGTACATCGTTTTTGGGCGCGGGCGACTGTAGTAGTTGCCATGGTACTGCACCTGCACGTCCACGAGGATCCCGAAGATGTGCTCCCTGAAACAATAGCCATTGATGTTCTGCCTGATGCCGCCGATCCAGTACTTGTAATCGCGCCTGTGGAAGTCCCATTCTGCCTTGATCACAATGTGCGCGTAGTATTGGTGCTGCGGTTGCACCAGGCAGAAGACGATGCCTTCTTTCTGCACGGTGGACGCCTCCTTCACGACGCAGCCAGGGCCCGCTTCCGCTGTTACAGCTTGGATGGGGTGAAAGGTGCAGAAGTCGTGCGACCGCGCCAGAGGCCACATGGAGCTTCCCGAGCTCGGGTACCACACGGGGAAGCCGGCTAGGAGGTACTCATGTATCATATTGTTCCTCTCTGCCCGCAGCTTTAATTCCAGAACGAGCTTGTCGGGGTCCGACCATGCGCCCTCGACCAGCGTCCAGTCCTTGTGGAACACGGGAATGGCCTCGTGCGGGGACGACAAAACACAGGGTGGAAGGCGCTTCGGCTTGCTCTGCTCGACGACTGCGGCCTCCTCGGGGGGCAACTTGGCCATGGACTTGTAACATTTGGACTGCTCCGCCGTCTGACCGACCTTTGCACGTAGTGGGAAGGCCGACATGGCTCTTGCAGCTATGCGGGCATTCGTCGTCTGTTCCGCCTGCCGCTTAAGAAGTTCCCCGCGCTCGATAGGCTCCTCGCTGTGCTTCATGGTGGCAGAAACCGTCGTCGGTGTGGCTGACCCACGTGGAGCCTGGGATAAGAGCTGGCGCCGCTCAGCCTCCATGTGTTCCTGCCGCGCTCGCTCTGGCTCGGGCTTGTAATGGTCAGCCTCTTGTCGCAGCTGCTCTCTCGTCATCGGCGGCGGCGGCGGCGGCGCGACCCTGCCCGATAAATCGATTGACGTGGCGGGCGGGAGGGCATCCGTTTCGGAAGAGGCTGGCCCTCCGCGGGCGCGTCACTGACCCTCTTCGCTGGCGCGTGCTTGGCCCACGGAGTCTTTTGTCTCCAATCATCCTCCTCCTGCCGAAGCGGAGACGTGAGAGGAGCACCCATCCCGCGCCGTGCGTGGCTTTCTGTCCATGTCCGTGCCGTGACAGGAGCATCCCGCGCCGTGCTGCGGGTGCGCTCTCTGCCTCTGCGGGCACGGTCACCAGCCTCTTCTCGGGGGGAGCCGCTGCCGGAGATCACAATCGTGTGGTGCGGATCACCCGACTGCTCGGCCTGGGCCCGCGCGCTGTCGGCCTCCGACGGAAGCTCCGTCAGCCTGAGCCCGCTCCTCGCCGCCATCGGCGGGCCACTAGCGCCTGCGCCCCCACGAGCTGTTGCTGCCTCTCGCCGCCCGCTTGATGACGCTGTTGCAGCCAACTGGCGCTGGCGCGGCGACGCCTCTCTCTGGCGACTCTGGGCGTTTGACAGGCGCCGCTGCTGCCTCACCCACCGCTGCAGATCCCAGTGGTACCGTACACAGTCTTCGATCCCAGTCGCCCCTGGCGGGTTCCGACGCTCCCAGTCTATCATCTGAGTGTTCCACCTGATCTCCTCATCGCTCAACTGCCTGCGTGCGGTCGCGTCCAGGCATCCGTAGGGTCTCTCCTGGCCCTCCCAGACTCCTGGACGGTCGAAGATCATCATGCCGTCATTGTCCAACTGCTGCTGCTTATGTTGGACCCAGCGCAGGCGGCGCTCATGATCCAACGCCTCATCGTGTTCGCCCTCCTGACGCGCTAACTTGATATTCAACTCGCACCGCTCCCTCTGGCTCCGCAAGCCTTTGCGCTGGTTGAGCAAGTACTCCCAGGTGCCGACCTGAAGATGGGAGCTCTACTACACATGGTATGTCAGAGCTCCCTGGGAGCTCTAACATCCTCTAGCATGCCATGTTAGATCTCCATGGGAGCTCTAACATGGTATGTTAGAGCTCCAATGGAGCTCTAACACCCTCTAACATGCCATGTTAGAGCTCCCAGGGAGCTCTAACATGGCATGTTAGAGCTCCCTGTGAGCTCTAACATCATGTAGCATGCCATGTTAGAGCTCCAGGTGAGCTCTAACATGGCATGTTAGAGCTCCAATGTAGCTCTAACATCCTCTAACCTGCCACGTTAGAGCCCCATGGGAGCTCTAACCATGGCATGTTAGAGCTCCATGGGAGCTCTTATCAGACAGGGGGGGGGGGTACTACAGCTAGCCCAGATTTGGCTGGTCTGACCTGGCGCCCTTTGCCCTTGCCCTTGCGCCCCATTTCTGGCATGGCAGCCTGCAGGCGCTGCAAGAAATGCCTTGAGCCGAGGTGCTTGCGCTACAGGAAAGCTGGGTGTGCTACTACTGCAGCGGCTGTTGCAGCGGCTGTTGCAGCGGCTGTTGCAGCGGCTGTTGCAGCGGCTGTTGCAGCGGCTGTTGCAGCGGCTGTTGCGGCGGCTGTTGCGGCGGCTGTTGCAGCGGCTGTTGCAGCGGCTGTTGCAGCGGCTGTTGCAGCGGCTGTTGCAGCGGCTGTTGCAGCGGCTGTTGCAGCGGCTGTTGCAGCGGCTGTTGCAGCGGGGAAGACGGCCTCGTCGCTGCTCCTGCCTCGTCCTGCTCCCCCCTCCTCCTTCAGCCCCATCACCCCCCTCATCCCCCTCCTCCTGAGGGCGGCCCTGGGCGCCCGATGCTTCCCACCCCCGCCCTCCCACCCTCGCCGCCGACAACCGCCGCCACGGGCAACAGCAGCCCCCCCCCCCCCATCGGCGACCTTCAGGTCCCCAGCGGCGGGCAGCGCCGCCCGCGGCAGCGGCGCCCACTGAGGGGCGCAGGGGGGGAGGTAAGGTCGGACGACGTTGGGCGGCGCTCTTTTTCAACAAACTTATGGCACGGCCTTGGTGCCTGGGCACAGTGCTGCGACCGTCGCGTCGAAACGCAGAACCCAGTTCCCCGGGCTGCTGTAGAGCTGTTCGACGGCTCTGCCGGCACCCGCTTCATCCCCCGAGCGGCACAGCACGCAAGTTCGCTGCACCAGGCGGGGATTGGCCTGCCTCTTGAAGAACTTGCAGAGCTTCCTGGGGCTCTTGTAATAGATCACACACCCACTCGGCGTCTGGGCAAGCGCTCGCAAAACGTGGGGCAGCGTAGGCAGGTCTTCCGCGAGAGCCTCTGTTACAGCCACGTGGTAGCTCTTGCGCGAGTTCCGAAGCTTCTCCGTGTACTGGATGCCTTTTGGAGAATCCTCCCGTGCAAAGTCAGTCGGCGTTGTGAAAAAAAGCTCCCGTGAACGCTGCCACGATCTGGGCGGCGATGCAATGGTCGGTGTCAGCTGTTGGCGCCAAGACTACGTGCCCCTTCTTCTTCCCCTGGGCCGTGTGACTGGCAAGATAGTCCAGGAAGTCCACGGGGTCCTGAAACACATTGAAACGCAAGCGCTGCGCCTCGCTGCGAGCGCCCCCATCTACCATGCGAGCCAGCATGAGCCCAGCGGGGCGCGGGGGGGGCAGCAAGTAAGCGTCGCGGCCCGCAGCTGGCCTGGCACTGCGCAAGACTTTCTCCTTTCGGGTACCCCTGGCCTTGGCGGCGGCCTTCGCCCCCCCAAGATTGCGCTCTCGGATCTTGGCCCCCCGCTTGGCGACGGCGGCGGCGACTTTTGCAACGGGCCCGACTGGATCTGCGCCGCTCGCCTGGGCCGCCTCCTGAGCCAGCGCAGCGAGATCGGGGGGGGCCCTCGGCGAGAAGGCGGGCGCGCTTGCTCGGGGAAGCGGCCACCATGGCGTCGACGGCAGCTGCTCGCCTGCGCCCGAAGCCTACCTCTGTCCGACGTGCTGCCCCAGGCTCCCGCGTGCTTCCCTTGTCGCGCCCCTCGGCCCTCCTCAGCGGCACGATCTACCCCTGCGCGACCTCATGTAGCTTGGGCACATGCCTGTGCCAACGACTGGCGGCAGAGCTGCTCTCGTCGTTGCCACCCAGCCACGCGCGCAGCAACCTGCTGGAGGGCGCCTGGTCCACGAGCGTGCACTCCTCGACGGACATGTCGAGGAGCCGCGCCCTCTCGGGGCAATGCGCTTCCGAGAAACGGCGGAATCGCCTCTCCAAGTTGCCCGTGCTCGTTTTCCATACAAGGAAGAGCTCCACGAGGCGACGGCCGCTGGGGAGCTCGGGCCACTCCACCGCAGCGCGGCCCCAAGCCTGCCGCGCGGTGCCCCCGTTTCGACGATGCACCTCGGCACGGGGCAACATTTGCTGCAGCTGGGAGATTGCCTTCTGATCGGGGAGGTCTGCCGCCTGGCAGACGCGCTTCAAACGGGCCTCGGCTTCTGTTGCATGCTCTGCTGTTGCAGACAGGGGCAGGGGGGAAGGCAAGCGAAAGGCTGTAAAGGCGTGCAACCAAGAATGCTCTGGCCGATATAGCTTCATGTTCTCCTTCACATTGGCCGCGATCCCCTGCGCTCGTCGAAGAGCCGCGTGGGCGGTTTCGCGGGCTCGGGGCCACGTGCTCCAATCGCCGATGCCAGCGGTCTGGGCGCCAATGCCGCACGCGAACCGCTTCGCGGCCTTCAGAAACTTGAGGGTGACGCCAGTAAACGTGTCGGGGATGGCCAGAATATTCCCCTGGACGAAGAATGTATCCAGCTTGGAGAGGAAAGCGGCGGCCCTGGATTGAACGCTGGCAGCGTCGGGGTTGCTCTTGCCTCCGGTGGCGACCCAGGAGTAGCGCTCCGCGCTCAAGTCGGCCAGCAACCCCCCCAGGAGCAGGCGCGAACTGTTCTCGCCCCCGAGCCCTTCCAGAATATGTCGGGCGAGAATGCGCCGATCTTTGTCATTCCCCTGGGACTCCGCTCCGAGCGCCTCGAGAATGACTTCCCAACGCCGACTTTCCCGCGCATAGGGCCTCGCCCGACTGTTGAAACGCTGGGGGGCCCAGCCGAAGTTTTTGACGAACGCGGCGCCGTCTTCCACCAGCTGCTGCCCCCCGAGTGTGTTGCGGAACACGGTGGAGGTAGTCAGGAACTTGGCCAGACTTGGCGGCTTCTTACCCGGTCGTTATTTCGCTGTCTCCTTTCATCGAATTGGCCAGAACCTTCTGGGGCGAGTGAGAATCGCCCCACGCGCGAAACGCCAGCCCAGGGAACGTAGCTGTTGCAGCCAGGGGTACACTTAGATCCGCCCCATCGCTGCGCCATGCCCGAGTCTCCTGTCGCACATGCTTGCGCAAGTCCCCGCCCAGCCCCCCGCCTGCCGCCTGGCACGCGCGACGGACGCGCTCCTCCAGCATGGAAGCCTTGCCGTCGCAGCCCATGCCCCGCGGGAACTCCCGCATCCCGATCACCCGATCCACGATCCAGGGCCCTCTGGGGCCCAGCTGTTCCAGCCAGCCTGCCTCGAGGCCGTAGCTTGGGAGGAAGTCCAAAGCCTTCGGGATCGACCACAGCACGGTGCCAATTTCGACCTGGTCCGCGCGGTCGAGGCCGTCCGCAGCCAAACGAAAAACAGCACCATGTTTGAGGACCCTCTGCGTGATGATCTTCTCGTGCTGAGCCATGGTGGCCACCAGCCCCCGGCACTGCCGACTAGACTCCAAAACTTGGCGGTCGCCCCCAACGAAGGCATCCCGCCACACGTCGAAACTACTGAAGGAAGTGGTTGTCTCCAACATTGCACGGGTGGCGACCACTGCGCGGCAACCAGGGCGCTGGTCGGCGTTGCGGACGACGGCGGGCGCAGGCGCCACGGCTGTTGCAGCTGCTGCAGCCGTTGTTGAGAACGCAGACACGGGGAGACCCTGGTGCGCACCTTCCGCTCGAATCCGCTCTTTCCACGCCGCTTCTGCCGCCTGGTGCTCCTCGCACTGTGCATGGCGCACGGGGTTTTCCTTGCGTTGGAAACTCGCGGATCCCTGGCCTATGGTGGAATGGCAGCGAGCGCCCTTGAACGCCGAGCAGAACAAGCAGACTGCAAATCTACCACCAACGCAGCCTATCCAAGTTTCACTCTTCAGTGTTACTGGATTCGTCGCAGACATCGAGGCGCCCCAATTCTCCTTGTTCTTCCAAAATCTGCAGGCGCCGCAGGTGGAGACGTGCTTTGGGTAGTCGTGGCTGGCGACGTGCTCCTCCAGGGTCATGGACAACGAAGGCGGGAACTTCTCGACTACTTTGCTCGGGGCGGCCTTCGCCTTCGCTCTTGCAGCCGCGGCTGCCTCGCTGCTGGAGCCGCTGTCCTCTTCGGAGCCGCTGTCGGAGCCGCTGTTGGAGCCGCTGTCCTCTTCGGAGCCCGCTGCGTCGGCAACTCCGTCGGCGCCGTCGGCGTCGGACCCTACGTCAGCATCGGCGTCCGAGCTGTTGCAGCTGCCACGGCTTGGCGAAGCTGCCCTCGACGAGGCCGCAGGGCTCGGGCTCGGGCTCGGCGAAGCTGCCCTCGAAGAAGAAGCAGGGCTCGGCGAAGCTGCCCTTGAAGAAGAAGCAGGGCTCGGCGAAGCTGCCCTCGAAAAAGAAGCAGGGCTCGGCGAAGCTGCCCTCGAAAAAGGAGAGGGCGACGAGGCTGGAGGGCTCGGGGACACCGCCCCAGCGGACGACGACATTATTTTGAGCCAAGTCCTACGGACCACAATGGTGACAATGGTGATGGTGATGGCGATGCTGATGGTATGGATGGTGATGGTGATGATGACGATGACGATGACGATGGTGATGATAATGATGATGATGATGATGATGATGATGATGGGGATGGTGATGATGGTATGGTGAGGGCGGTCGTGATGGTGATGATGGTGATGGTGATGATGGTGATTCTGGATGTGATGAGCACCACCATCATCACCATCACCATCGCCACCACCATCAGCACTACGATTTGATAACCACCATCATTACAATCGTCGTCGGAATCAAAACACAAAAACACTCAACTGACTCAACTGAAATCCGCCCTAAATCAAGCCAGTAGTATTGCTGTGATAATTACCCGAGAAACCACATTGTCGCGTAGCCACGCAAGACTATTTGGGCTCCTTTTGGATGGTCGATCTCTTCTGCGAATTGGCGGTGCCATCGCCTCCCATCACAGGTGGCAGAGATCCGTGATGCTGATTCAGAATGTCCTTAGCCTGCTGTATCCTCAGAAACCTGCGAGCCGTCGAGCGCCGTCGGCGCAAGGATCGGTGCCACGCAGGAGAATGTGATCGGAGCGAAGGTAACCGTGAGCGGCCATGCGCCTCGGGGGAAGCGGGCACGGACAGGAGGAGGAGGAGGAGGAAAACAGGGCAGGAGGGGGCAGGGAGGGAAGCCTCCCTCCCACCTCCTCCCTCCTTGCAGATTTACTAAAACTATGGTAATGAGGACTTGGCTCTGTTTTACAATCAGCGGTCGACGCAAAAGTACGAAGCTGTGCCACGCCACCTGTACGGGTTGCACGATAACCTCAGGGTCTACATCGAAACACCCCCCCTCGACCTGAAGACCCAGGTCGAGCAAGTTACGCGCAAAATGTCCGCCGACCCCCGCTTGCCGGGGGTGCATGGGCCTGTAAAATGACTTGCCCTTTTGCACCTCCCCTGGGATCTGAAATCCGATTCGGGGGGGGTCTCCGAGCTCACCAACTCTTCTCCAGCGCCTCCGGAGCCTCCGTTTCTACACTCAGCGGCCTCCAAGATACCTAAGAATCGATCTACGCTTGCTCAAACAGGGTTCCTGTGCCGAAGTCCTGAAGACGACCAAGATAGCCTCAAGACTGCCCTGGAAGCCTCAAAGACGCCCCGCGATGGCTCCAAGACGACCCCCGAGAGGGCCCCAAGAAGCAAGAATCGTCCAAATCCCCAGTGGAAACGTGTGACTTCAACATATTGCCAATTTCAATCTCAGCAACGTGCAGGACAGCTGAAGAGGCCCCCAAGATCATTCCAAGACGGTCAAAAATTAGACTGGCGAAGGACCCAACCATATGCAGTTGAGAGTACCGCAATTGTGAATATCTTCTTCGGTGGCGCTCCCTATGGGGCCACGGGCCGTATGAGGGGTGTGCCGAAATGCGTGGCAGTGTACACAACACGAACGAAGACGATAGGTCCGAATATGAAAGCTTGAGCGCGTGCGAGTCGGATCGCGAGCGAGTCTGATTATGAATGAATCTGCGCGCGATTGATTCTATTCGCATGAATGCGTGCATGGATACGCCCAGTGTAAATGTATGTATACGACTGTGAACAGTTTGGGTCTGCGTGACTCTCGGTACTCGTGACTCTGAGCGTCGCCTCTGCAGGGGGCTTCCCTGGGAACCCCGACGGCAGCGCCCGCGCGCCGCGACGCCCATGTCGGCACGCCACACACCTGGTGTGCGGGACGCATGCGGACGGCAGCACTGGGGCCTTCGGTGGAGCTCCCTGTGGGGCCACGAAACGTGTGAGGGGTGTGCCCTATGGGGCCACGAAACGTGTGAGGGGTGTGCCGAAATGGGTGTGCGGGACGCATGCGGACGGCAGCACTGGGGCCTTCGGTGGAGCTCCCTGTGGGGCCACGAAACGTGTGAGGGGTGTGCCGAAATGGGTGTGCGGGACGCATGCGGACGGCAGCATGGAGCTCCCGGGCACACGTGTGATGTGCGAAATGGGTGTGCGGGACGCATGCGGACGGCAGCACTGGGGCCTTCGGTGGAGCTCCCTGTGGGGCCACGAAACGTGTGAGGGGTGTGCCGAAATGGGTGTGCGGGACGCATGCGGACGGCAGCCATGGGGCCTTCGGTGGAGCTCCCTATGGGGCCACGAAACGTGTGAGGGGTGTGCCGAAATGGGTGTGCGGGACGCATGCGGACGGCAGCCATGGGGCCTTCGGTGGAGCTCCCTATGGGGCCACGAAACGTGTGAGGGGTGTGCCGAAATGGGTGTGCGGGACGCATGCGGACGGCAGCCATGGGGCCTTCGGTGGAGCTCCCTATGGGGCCACGAAACGTGTGAGGGGTGTGCCGAAATGGGTGTGCGGGACGCATGCGGACGGCAGCACTGGGGCCTTCGGTGGAGCTCCCTGTGGGGCCACGAAACGTGTGAGGGGTGTGCCGAAATGGGTGTGCGGGACGCATGCGGACGGCAGTGGGGCCTTCGGGGGCCTACGAAACGTGTGAGGGGTGTGTGGGGTGTGCGGGGCCACGCATGCCGGACGGCAGCACTGGGGCCTTCGGTGGAGCTCCCTGGGGGAAACACGAAAGTGCATGAGGGGTGTGCCGAAAATGGGTGTGCGGGACGCATGCGGACGGCAGCCATGGGGCCTTCGGTGGAGCTCCCTATGGGGCCACGAAACGTGTGAGGGGTGTGCCGAAATGGGTGTGCGGGACGCATGCGGACGGCGCATGCGGACGGCAGCACATGGGGCCTTCGGTGGAGCTCCCTGTGGGGCCACGAAACGTGTGAGGGGTGTGCCGAAATGGGTGTGCGGGACGCATGCGGACGGCAGCCATGGGGCCTTCGGTGGAGCTCCCTATGGGGCCACGAAACGTGTGAGGGGTGTGCCGAAATGGGTGTGCGGGACGCATGCGGACGGCAGCCATGGGGCCTTCGGTGGAGCTCCCTATGGGGCCACGAAACGTGTGAGGGGTGTGCCGAAATGGGTGTGCGGGACGCATGCGGACGGCAGCACTGGGGCCTTCGGTGGAGCTCCCTATGGGGCCACGAAACGTGTGAGGGGTGTGCCGAAATGGGTGCGCGGGACGCATGCGGACGGCAGGAGGAGAGGAGGAGGAGAGGAGAGGAGGAGACGCGGGGCACCGTCTCTTCAAAACGAGGACCCAACACCACAGGATGGTTGGGAACAAGAGGGTCCCGACGGCCCAAGAGGACCCCCAAGATGGCCCAACACAACCCCAACAGGGCCCCACGAGGGGCCCATGAGAGAAAACCCGAGCTGACATTCCGAGCCCTCCGCCCTAAGAGGACCCCCGAGACCGCCAGCAGACGCCCAAGAAACTGCCAAGAGGTCCCAAGAGGCCCCCAAGAGGCCCAATAGAGACTTTCTAAGGGTCCCCAAGGGGCCTCACCCGTTGACTTCACCCCTCTTCTGAAAGTCGGCGGAGTGGCGCAAGCCTCTTGAATGACCTAGCTAGCTACAGGCAAAAACTGGAGCTGACTCGACAGCACAAAGGCTGTAGCAAGGCAAGTAACAGAAAGTGTGACAACTGCTCACAGAACAACATTCAAGATGTGTTGCGCAAAGCGGGCGCAGCTTAGCAGAGCAAAATGTGACTTTGTTGTTGGCGGGATTGCAGCGCCATTGATACTCCCCATACATTGTTTTCACTTTGGGGGCCTGCTGAACGCGCGTGCGGACTGACTCTGCCGCGCTGCGACGTCAGATGTCTGCACTTCGAGATTATACGAAATTGGGCAGGTATGCCGATCTGGCGGCTATGTAGTTGCCGTCGCCGCCTCGTCGCCGCCCGTCGTCTGGGCCGGTGTGCCGCTTTGCTGGCTATGCAGTCGCCGTCGCCGCCCCGTCGCCGCACGTCTTCTGGGCCTGTCGGCCTGTCTGGCGGTTATGTGTCCGCCGTCGCCGCAGCATCGCCGCCTCGTCGTCGCCCGTCGTCTGGGCCTGTCTGTCGCTCTGGCGGCTACGTTGCTGCCGTAGCCGCCCCGTCGCCGCCTCGCGACCTTTCGATTCTCTCTTTTGAGACTAGGACCCACCACCCTCCCGATGCCGGACTTTTCTGCCCCCCTTGGGGATGCGCAACTTACATATGATTATGCCTCATCGTTCATTCTAAAAATGAACTCATACGATCCCAGCCAAACCAATATCGACACCCCCTCATCCCTTGCAGAGAGATACTATGCGCGCGCACTTCTTCATCGCCAAAGACTTTATGTAAGACTCCTCTTCGCACAAATTGGACGAAGTGCGCACGCGCGCGTCGTCGCGCGCGCATCCCGAAATCCATCGAAAACCCTTCGAGCTCGACTTCGTAAGGATTTCGAAGTCGCGTGCCCCGAAAACAAATTCGCCGGCCCGACGGGCCACAGGCGTGCTAAGATCTCTAATAGCTGGTCACCAATCTTTCTAATTCGCGCGCGCGGGGCGGGCCCTGGGGGTCCCCGGACGAAAAGTACCCCGGCAGACTCCCGGCAAGTCCTGTTCAAGGATACTGGAACTCTTTTTCGGAGCCCCAGAGGGCTCCAAATCGGTCCAAGAGGGCCCCAAGAGGTCCCCCAGACGGTCCAAGAGGCCCCCGAGACGCCCAAAGAGCGCTCCAAGACGCCGATGATGACCCCAAGACGGCCCAAGCAAGTGGCCTCCAAGAGGCCTCACAAGAGGGCCGACAGGCCAAAATTATAAAGCACAACCAGGCGGACGATGGATGCCAGACAACTTTTATGAGAACTCCGACCGCAGGCGACATCAGCCATCCATCCCGGGCCCCAAGGCCTAGGGCGAGACACGGGATCACAGGCCAGATGGCAGCAAATGAGATCCCCAGACAGTGCAGCACAAAGGATGCAAGCGACAGGGAGGGCGGGAGGGAGAGCTTGAGCCGCGTGCCACGGATAGCACACGGGACTGTGAATTCTCACATGCGGCATCCTTGCGGCCATACCCTCCTGTGCTTACAGATCTAAAATCAAACAGCACAACCAGGCGGACGATGGATGCCAGACAACTTTTATGAGAACTCCGACCGCAGGCGACATCAGCCATCCATCCCGGGCCCCAAGGCCTAGGGCGAGACACGGGATCACAGGCCAGATGACAGCAAAGGAGATCCCCCGAATCCCGCAGGAATGACTGGGCCACCAAGGCCGAACCAAAAAGTCAAACTTAAAACGAAACACAGTGGTCGCCCACAGCCCCCAAGACGCACCAACAGGCAACAGTGTCAGCACCCCCCAAGAGGATCGGTACCAGCGGCAACCCGACCATCAGGGAAGTACACGACGCTGCTACCTGCCAGGCAGCTAGACATCGAGTCCAGAGGCGAGGGCCCGCAAACGACGAATAGCGATTCGCATTGACCCATGGATCGTTAACTTCGCAACGGACTGAGCCAATCTCGGCGGATACGAGGCAGCTAAGGCGGTCCAGTTCTTGCCGCCAGGAGCCTTTCCAGTCAAGACAATGTGTGGCTTCTGGGTCCTACTGCACAGGCCGTGGCGACAATTGCATTTCTTCTGGAGTGAGTGGAGAGAGGGAGAAAGCCAGGCAGAGATACGAGTGGGCTTCATCCATCGGGTGCCATACTGACACATGTGGAAACAACTGACTTATGAATAGGGTTTTGGCACTGCTGTAGCATGCGGGGCGCAGACCACATCTGGGACAGGGCTGGGTTCTCGATATATACTGGAACACCGCACTTGATGCATAAATCAACTACTCGGCAACTGAAAGTGAAAGTGGCACTCCCTGCCGCCAGCCGCCCTTGCTCGGCCTGTGAGAGCAAAGCGGCAGGGGTGCCCATCGGGTGGTCGCGCGAGCGAAGTGGATGACGGAGGGCCCTGCTCCAAGACGTGCAAGGGGTTCCCAAGAACACCCCCGAGACACATCCACTAGAGATCCACCCACGAACGAGATTGATGAATGCAGGGCGCAGGTGATTCTCACCAGCCGAATTTTTAGAATCCAGGTCAAGGGCAGAAACGCCCAGGCCCCGAAGGGCCTTCGAAAGGGACCCGGACCCGGCAAACAATTCAAGAAACAACCGATACTGAGACGGATTATGGGACCCCTTTTCCCCTATGTAACTCCTCCTTAAAACGGCACTGCAGGTGGGCGCGAATTTCAGAGGCACGGAGGGAGTAGGAGGGTCTCACTGGTGGCTTCTGTGATCTCCTGATGGGCGCAGCCTTCGGGCAGCTCGCACCGCCAGCACGAGCGTCGCTGGGATGAGGTGACCGATGCTGGCCTCCAGGGTCCCGTCTGCCATGACCACCGTCCAGACATGCTCCAACTTGAGATGTCCGAGACGAAATACGCCGCCGTGCGCAGAGCGGATCTCCGGCAGCAGCTTTGTCTCCTTGCCGTGCCGTTCTAAACTCTTCACGGATGCCAGCCTGCTCTGAAGCTCCCCCTGGAACGCGTTCCTTCGGCGACTGACCGAGCCGTCCAACGCACCCCCGCGGCGGAGGCCGCGCAGGTGGTCCGAGACCTGGGGGAAGCACAGGAGGCTTAAGCAGCGGGGCCTCAAGGCCTCGACCGCGAACGACCACAGGCACTTGAACGTCTCGCTGGGCCTCAGGTCGGCAACGAACGACAGTGCGACCCAGACGGCCATCCAGGGCGCACCCGCCTCCACCAGCATCAGGCACATGGCCGTGGCTACCGCCTTCGGCAATGGCAGCTGGGGCCCCACAGGCACCCTCCGCTTCCAAGGGATCGAGGCGCGAGCAGCCCTCGGCCACTGCAGCTCCCACTGCACCTGCAAGCTCGGGTAGAGATGCGCGAGGCCGCCCAGCCGCTGCGTGCCGTGGTCGGACGACACGTTGTGGTGAGAGCAATCGTCCATGTGCTGGGCTAGGACCGCGCCCATCTCCACGACGTCGTGCCAGTCCAGGCCCAGCTTGGCGCACAGGTCCAGGATGGCTGTCGCATTTTTCTTGTAGAGAGCCTCCGTCACCAGGCGGATCGCAATCTGCTCGAGACCCGTGAGGGGCCCCAATGGCTCCCGCTGTGCGGTCAGGCGCTGGGCGGTGGCAACACGCGTATCGCGCTGTGCTCTGGCCCGCCCCTTCGCCATTCCAGGTGCGGCCCGCGGCGTCGCCCGCAGGCGGCAGGCGGCGCGCCGCGCGGAAGCCTGAGAACCATCCGAGATGGCAACGGGAGAGGCGATCCGACGGGTTCCTCTCACTGGAGATCCAACGAACGTGCAGACGGCATCCTGAAGCCAGTGACAACGAGGCCAACTTCAACATGACAGACTGAAGGTGAACTGATTTCGCTCGGCCCTTGCAGCAAGCCAGCGCCAGACACATGTTATCGACGAAGGCAACCACTCGCCGCCCCACGGCAGCACCAGCGCGCAGGATGTGCTTGTAGGCCAACACGAGGGCCTCACCCTCTAACTGCATGATATCGGCGTCGTAGCCCACTCGAACGGCCAAGACATCCTTCCAATCCTGGGGCCTCATGAGGTCCGCGGGGATCTCCTCGAAGAGCAGGGGGTCCACGTCCATGAACCCGAGGGGCATGTAGTCCGGCGGGCGGGCGGCAGCCTCCGCGTAGACGACGTCCCGAGAGTCCTCGAAGTCCCTAGACTCCCGAAGTGCGTTGAGGCGAGCCTTCTCCGCGCCCTCCACACGATATCTCACTCTCTCGCTTACTCGACCGATCTCTGCAACTTGATCCTCAGAAAGTGACCGATGGCAAACTCCAAGACCGAACTCTGACGCGTCCGAGGCACAGATCTGCGGATGCCACCCTGCACACATGTCCGTTGTGAGGAGAGGGAGAGTAGCAACAATCCTACGAAGCTCTAATGCCACCTGAGGCCAGAGGGGGGTCACCACATCCTTTGCCGTCTCAATGAACGCGTAGCACGCATTCAGGATGGCCAGAGCTTCACGACGGACCATCGAGGACCACGTGATATGTCCCACAATAACTCTGAGCAGAACACCGCTGGCAGAACCCCTGGCCAAAAGGCGCTCAATGGCGAAGCGCAGGCGCCAGAGGCTCCGAGGCTTCACAGACAGCCAGCGGCCGGCGACGACGAGAAAAGGTCGAATCCCTAGACGGCTCACAGACTTCATGCACGAGGAGACCAACAGATCTGAGCCTAGCGCTAATCTGGTCAAAAGCAGCCTTCACATTTTTCTGAGACTGGCCCAGCACGAGAAAGTTATCAACGTAGCCCGCAGCAGCCGTATCATCGGCTGCCCTAAAGAAGACGCCGGGCTCACCGTCCGATATGACGCGACTCGGGCTGAAGCCCGCCTCTTGGATAGCGCTTCGCATCGCAGCCTGACAAAAATGAAGGGCCCAGGAGAAACCCATCGGCATCACAGTTATGCACGGAAGGAGGGCCTGTCCCGCCATCTGAGGAACACCCTCCAGTCCAAAGGACACGAGTAAACCCGAATCGATGGGCGGCAAAGAGAACCATTCTATCATGTCAGCGGGAACCCGCATGCGATAAAAAGGCACACTGAACATCACCTGAAGCAGCAAGACAAGGGCCGCCTCTCGATTCGATGGCAGAGAAGGCGGAAGCCGAGGGGAGTCGAGTAGAGGGGGGGGCGTTGAAATAAAAATTGGCAACTCTAGTGTCGAAAATGAGACGTAATTGATCAGACTTCTTGGCCGCGCAGAATACTCCAAGGAGGCCCTTCCTACCCCGCGCAGGCTGAAAGCAACATCCCGCGCCGGGCCAGACAGGCCAGAAAGTCAGCGTAATTACGCGGAGGGGGAGTGGGAGAGGATAGGGTCGATATAGGCTCCTTTGGGACAGGCCTCCTGCACCAAAACCTGGGCCTCAGTTGCTGGCCTCAGCATGTGAGATCTCCAATCCTTAAGCCAGGAGGAATCGGCCTGTGAGAGCAAACGATGAAGGTCAACAGGGACCGTGCCCTCATCAGGCCACGCAACGAGGTCACGCGAATAAGAAGGGGTGGGGCCCGCATCCCCGTACAACGACTGGTTGCTCAGAAGCTCGCTGAGGGCTCCCTGAGCGAATCCCGCCTCGCTGGGAGGAGGGCCCAGACGACAGCAGCAATCGCTGAAGCGATCGAGTACTCTTTTCTGAGCAAGAGAAGCGGGGGCCGGCGCAGTCTCCTTATATCCTGACATCTGGTTGAGGGCCTTCACAGCATCATTAGCCCAATTGACTGAATGCTGGAGGCGAAGGCGGCGACGGCGCACGGCCCTGCAGACACTCGCTGGAGCATCGGAGCGAGGGCCGAGGAGAGGGAGCGGGAAAACGTCTCTCTGCCGGTAGCTGCCACCAGAACGGGGATTCAAAAAGTCGCTCGAGCCCGGGCCCCCATCTCCCGGGCTCGGGGGTAACTCACGTCCCACCGCCGGGCCCTGAACCATCCTTGCCGCCTTTCTTGGCGCCTTTCTTGGCCGGGCCCGCTCCCCTCGCGCCTTGCGGCGCTCCTTCGAGATCTGGTACTCCTTCGAGAGTTGATCTTTGACGAAATCGGCCAGCTGGGGGCTCACGCACACACATCCTCGAATCATGTCCGTCCCCATGTACAGGTGGTTGTCGGCCACGCTGTCCGATCCGCCGGCCTATCACGGTATCGTTCTTCCTGCACTTGAATCACACGGCACATCGATTCGGCACACGCCAGGTTAGTGACCATGAGCTGATCGTAGAATACCATCTGCTCCAACATCCGACATGCTCTCTCATGTTCGTCAACCCCCACGTCGGACGACGACAACTTGGCCTCGGTCCGAAATCGCATATGACGGCCCATGGGCCAATGGGGCTTCCTCCATTTTGTTACATGAACTTCAGCACCCATAGGACGGTCCGTGGGCCTCGGATTGGCCAGTCCGGCCACGCGTCCTCTCGCATCATCAGAATGGCGTCGCGGAAGGAGCGGTGGCGGTTGCCCTGCACGTCAAGCGACACGGGCTGCACGCGCACGTCGCTGATACCCTGAGGAGCAGCGGGAGCAGGTGCAGCACCAGGGAGCAGGGCCGCGGCGGCGGCGGCTGGCGCCGGGGCCAGAGCCGGGGCCGCCACCGCGGGGGCGCCCGCGAGACCCACAGGGCCCGCGGCGCCCGCGGGGGCCAGGCCCGGAGCCACGGCTGCTGCCGGCGCCGGTGGCGCCACGGCAGGAGGCAGCAGGCCCCCCCCCCGGCCCCGCAAGGGCAGCTCCCACGGCGGCCAGCGCGGCCACGGGGACGAGCCCTCCACCCGGTGCTGGGCCGTCGGCCGCGCCACCTGCTCCACCGCCTGCCGCAAGCGCTCCTCCAGGCGCTGCGGGCGCGGGCACGGCCAGGGCTGCCGCTGGGCCAGCCGCGCCTCTGGCCCGACAGCCCCGACAGCTCCAGCAGCGGGCATCGGCATTCCAGCGAAACCAGCACGGCCGACTACGTTCACCGCGAAGCCTGGGCGCAATGGCAGGCCAAGGCGAGCTGCAGCAGCGTCTCGAAGTCCCTGCATTGCCGCAGGCAACGGCACATTCCGAAACCTGTGCACATGATCGGCCCCGACGGGTCCAGCATCTCGTCCGAGCGCCCCGCCCTCCAAGATCGCGAACTCCCGGATGTCGCCACCAGATGACAGATCCTCCTCGTACTGATCACCGTCCGGGGTTAGAATGCTGACAATCGGCTGGGCCCCAGGAGGAATCAAGAGGATGATCCTTTCATGCCAGATCCGGGGCCCCACCACTCCGTAACGCACGGCGATCACGTCGCCCTCCCACAAGCCCAAGTGGGCCAAGGGGTTAGCCATCAGCCCACACGTTGAGTCGCCTGGCTGCGGCTACGAAATCGAGCGGCCTGCTCACGGGCGATGTCCTCGATCGAAAGGGAGATGTCTATCTTGTGCGTGTCGTTAGTGCAGGCCTTCTGGTCGCAGCGGCGCCCAGCCGCGAAGCCGGCCGCGCCCACGATGCTCAGGCCGAGCACGAACCACACCCAAGGGAACGGGCAGCTGCACTCCACGGGCACCAGCTCCTTCACCGCCTCCCCTGGGCCGCACACGAGCTGGGGCAAGCAGTGGCAGTCGGGGCAGGGCGGCGGCGGCCGCGACAGCCCCCAGACCACGGCGGCTGTCTGCGCCGCCCGCGCTACCTCAGCCGTAAAGGCCTCGGCCAGCGCCTGCATGCGCGAGCGGGGCTTTGGGACCGACCACCCCCTCAAGAGTTTGAGCCGCGTGCCACGGATAGCACACGGGACTGTGAATTCTCACATGCGGCATCCTTGCGGCCATACCCTCCTGTGCTTACAGATCTAAAATCAAACATTTTACGATGGTGTTGGAAGGATGTTGGCCTTGTCGCCTTTTCGGCCATCCGATGCTCCAAGACGTCCCAAGAGGCACCCAAAAGCGCCCCATGACGGGCCAAGAGGCTTCCAAGAGGGCCCCAAAAGGGCCCCAAGAGGACCCAAGAGGCGCCCAAGACGGCCCAAGACAGACAGCCCCAAGACGGCCCCAAGAGGGGCCCAAGAGGGCCCCAGGAGGCCACGAGAGGCCCCCAAGAGGCCCCCCAGAGGCCCCAAGATGCCGCCAAGAGGACCCCAAGAGGCCCCAGGAGGCCCCCAGGAGGCCCAAAAGAGGTCCCAAAAGTTCAAACATGCCTCCCAAGCGCCTCCGAACGGCTTCTCAAAAGACCCCAAGAGGCCTCCCATAGAAGCATCTTGACGACGACCCTGTTTGGCCTCAAGAGCAACACAAGATGCCAACGAGAGGCTTCCTCCTCCGCCCCTTCCCCTTCCTCCTCCTCCTCCTCCTCCTCCTCCTCCTCCTCCTCCTACTTAATTATCTTCATCCTCCTCTCCTTCTCATCCTCTCCTCCTCCTCCCCTCCCCTTCCCCATCCTCATCTTCCTCCTCCTCCTCCTCCTCCTCCTCCTCCTCCTCGGCGGCGCCACAGTGGCCCTGGGCCCACGGCGAAGCAGTAGCGATCATGCAACATGGGCCGGCGGAATGAGCGAAGCGATTGAATAAAACCAAGCGGCTTCGCAACAAGACCTTTCAAACAGAGCCCGCGCTCGCCTCCAGAGGAACGAAGATCGGCGGAGGAACAGGAGGGAGGGAGGGGGAGCAAGGGACGGAGGAAGAGGAGGCAGGGAGGGACGCGACCGTCTCCTCGACCGTGGCGACCGACGACCGTCCGCCCAGGAGGCCTCCCGGCCAGCCAGCAGCCCCACGGAGGGCGGCACGGGGAGCCCGGGCGGCAGGTCGAGGCCTCTCGGGGCGCTCGGCGGGCGGCGCGCTCGGCTGGCCGCCGAAAGCGCCGCCCTCGATCGAGGGGCCGATGATCGGAGCTCGATCCTCGATCGAGCCTTGATCCTCCTCGATCCTCCTCGATAATCGTCGATCCTCCTCGAGCCTCCTCCTCCTCCTCCTCCCTCCTTCCCTCCCTTCCTGGGATCCTCGACCCTCGATCGAAGGCAGAGGACCTCCGCCCTCGATCGAGGGCCGAGGATCGGACCTGGATCGACTGTCGAGGATCGGACCTCGACCCAGGATCACGGATCGAGGAGGATCTAGGATCGAGGCGCATCGAGCATCGAGGAGGTCCGTGCCTTGATCGAGGACCGAGGGAGCATCGGGGCAACCTCCTCCACAATTACTCAATTATCCCGGCAAAGCAACCTAACAGCGATGTGTAGAAGCATATCTGAAAGCATTCCCCTTAAGATTCAGACGAAAATCCAGTTGTCGAATTCTGCTGTTCTCGCAGTCGTAGTAGCATTCGCGATGACAGTCGCAGCGGCAACGGCAGTCGCAGTCACAGCCTCAGCCTCAGCCTGCCTCCTCCTCCTCCTGCTCTTTCTCCTGCTCCTCCTCCTCCTCCTCCTCCTCCTCCTCTTCCTCCTGCTCGTCCTCGTTCTCGTCCTCCTCGTCTTGCTCGTCCTCCTCCTCCTGGTGCTCTCCTCCTCCTCCTCCTCCTCCTCCTCCTCCTCCTCCTGGTGGTCCTCGTTCTCCTCCTCCTGGTGCTCTCCCCCCCCCTCCTCCTCCTCGTCCTCCTCCTCCTCCTCCTCGTCCTCCTCCTCCTCCTCCTCCTCCTCCTCCTGGTAGTCCTCCCCCTCCCCTCCTCCTCCTCCTCCTCCTCTTCCTGGTCGTCCTCGTTCTCGTCCTCCTCGTCTTGCTCGTCCTCCTCCTCCTGGTGTTCTTCCTCCTCCTCCTCCTCCTCCTCCTCCTCCTCCTCCTCCTCCTGGTGGTCCTCGTTCTCCTCCTCCTGGTACTCTCCCCCCCTCCTCCTCCTCCTCCTCGTCCTCGTCCTCCTCCTCCTCCTCCTCCTCCTCCTCCTCCTCCTCCTCCTCCTCCTCCTGGTACTCCTCCCCCTCCTCCTCCTCCTCCTCCTCCTCCTCTTCCTGGTCGTCCTCCTCCTCCTGGTCGTCCTCCTCCTCCTGCTCGTCCTCCTCCTCCTCCTGCTCGTCCTTCTTCTCCTGCTCCTCCTGCTCCTCGTCCTGCTCCTGCTCGTCCTCGTCCTCCTGGTCTTGCTCGTCCTCCTCCTCGTCGTGCTCTTGCCCCTGCTGAAAATGTGGCCCAGGAATGGGAGTTCTGGGAAGTCGAAGAGCACGAAGTTGCCTACAGTTGGCTACGGGCATTCAAAATGTGGCCCGGGAATGGAGTTCTGGGAACTCGAAGAGCACGAAGTGGCCTACAGTTGGCTCCGGGCATTCAAAATGTGGCCCGGGAATGGAGTTCTGGGAACTCGAAGAGCACGAAGTGGCCTACAGTTGGCTCCGGGCATTCAAAATGTGGCCCGGGAATGGAGTTCTGGGAAATAGAAGAGCACGAAGTGGCCTACAGTTGGCTCCGGGCATCCAAAATGTGGCCCGGGAATGGAGTTCTGGGAACTCGAAGAGCACGAAGTGTGTGACAGTTGGCATCCGGTTATTCCTAAATGTGGCCCGGGAATGGCGTTCTGGGATCTCGAAGAGCACGAAGTGTGTGACTGTTGCATCCGGGTATTCAGAATGTGGCCTGGGAATGGAGTTCTGGGAAGTCGAAGAGCACGAAGTGTGTGACTGTTGGTGAAAAACGAGCCCGGCACCCTGCCGCCCGGCAACTCCCCAACACCTGCCCGGACCCCCCTGTGGAGTGATCTGTGAGCTCTTTTGAATCAACTAGAAACCTATCAGTTTTCGCTGTTAGGTAATATGAAAATACTCTCCCTCTTCCCCTGATGGCGTCCGGGTGATGGCCGCGCACCCTCCGCGTACTGTTTTTTACACAGGATGCCCGGGAAATCCGGGGAAACGACTCTCGCTGAGGCGCCGGCGTCATTTTTTCCCAAAATGCTGCTCTCGTTGAGGCGCCGGCCTCATTTCTGCTCCCGAATCGTTCCGAATCGTGCTCCCGCTGCAGCGTGGGCCTCATTTTCGGATCGGTGTTTGGCCTCCGTCGTTCAGGATGGCGTTCTCGCCCCAGCGCGGGCCTTTTTCTCGCGCGCCCATCCGCCCGCCACCACCGCGCCGCACCGCCACCACCACCACCACCACCAGCACCAGCACCAGTACCACACCACCACCACCAGCACCACCACCACCAGCACCACCACCACCACCACCACCACCACCACCACCACCACCACCACCACCACCACACCACCACCACCACCACCACCACGACAACCACGCACACACGCACGCACGCACGCACGTGCACCACCACCCACTACGCACGCGCGCGCGGAGCCACAGGTCCGCTACGACACGCGTCCGCGGATAGAGAAAATCAGCGCCATGGTAAGGGATGGGAGGGAGGGGTAGGACGTCAGATATGACGCGAGCGCACCTAGCTTGTCCTCCCCCCCTCTCCTCCTCCTCATCCTCCTCCTTCTCCTCCTCCTCCCCCCCTCCCCCTTCCACACTTCCTCCCCATCCTCCTGCTCGTCCTTCTACCGCCCCTCCTCCCCCGCAAAAAACAAATCCGCCGACCCCGTCGGCGGGTGTGAGGGGCTTGTCTGTTCGAGTCGTCGTCTCCGTCAATCGTCGTCTCCGTCGTCCCCTGTCCCTGCACTCTCCTCAAGCGTGTCAGCAAAGGAAGAATCTAGCATTGTCGCAACCGAGTCGAAGGAAAGCCCCTTCCCTTTGATCCCTCCCCCGGAAGGGGGGGGAGGGGGGTCGCGGTGGGGAGGGGGTCAAGACACCCCCCAGATAGCAAGCCGTCCCACCCGCCCTCCCAACACCTAAGTAGCACCCGAGCCGCAGCGCGTTCAGCGGTCGTCTTTGGATGGGCACATATTGGGAACCAAAACCGACCCCATGTACGCGACGCTAGGGCGAGGTGCGCCACGCGCGCCAGGCACCCCTTGGGCCCGAGCGTGCCAGGCACGCCTGGTGCGCCAGATGCGCCAGGTGTGCCGCATACTCCAGCCGCGCCAGGTGCGCCACGTTCGGGGCACGCGCAGAGCGTGCCAAGTGCGCCTGCGCACGTGACAGCACACATCAGGAAACGTCGCCCCCCACCATCCTTGTCGAAAGCCAATGCCCATCATTGTGTCTGGTGGGCCTGCGCACAGCAGGCCATACGCCATCAACCCCGCCGTCCCTGTCAAAACCACTTGGCAGTGATCGCGGGGTGGCCGTGCATGATCCAGATTTAGCAGCGAGGTGCATGTTGTATTGTTATTGTGTTAGGGATGGTAGCTCTGCGCGCAGCAGGTAATATGCTGACACCCGCGCCGCCCCTGTCAGAAAAGTACAAAGTGCTCGCGGTCCTCACGAACATGACTCAAGACTTTGCCCCAAAGTGTACTTTGTGTGGTTTTTTGACAGGAAGGTGGGGGGCCGCATCGGGTTGGAGGCACTGTCACATGCTCCAAGTGTGGTTGCAGAGTGCGTGATGTATTTTTCGGGGGCCAGGGATGGTGGGGGGGGGGTGAGCATGGAGTCCTCATGGTTCCTGGTTGGCTGCCGGTCGCCTGGGGGAGGGGTGTATATCAACAGGGAACAATGATCGAGGGGGTCCCGAGGGGGGTAGCCTCCCCGCCCGCAAGCCGTCTCGCTCACTCCCACCCGCCCTCTCAACACAGAAGTAGTAACCCGAGCCGCAGCGTGTTCAGCGGTAGTCTTTGGATGGACATCTACTGGGAACCAAAACAGACCCCATGTGTGAAACGGAGGGGCGATGTGCGCCATGCGTGCCAGGCGCGCCACGCACGCCAAGTGCGCCAGGCACCCCTGTGGCTCAAGCGTGCCGGGACGCCTGGTGTGCCTGGTGCGCCACGTGATCCACGTGCGCCATGTGTGCCGCATGCTCCAGCCGCGCCAGGTGCGTAACGGTCGGGGCACGCGCAGAGCGTGCCAAGTGCACCTGCGCACGTGGCAGTACACATCGGGAAACGTGTCGGCCCCCACTACCATTGTCGTGCGCAATCGCGGCGGGGTTGCTGTCATAGCGTCTGGTTGGTCTGCACGTAGCAGGCAATATGCCAGTACCCCCGCCGTCCCAGTCTAGAAAACAATGCACAGTGATCGCGGAGTGCCCGCGCATGATTCAGATTTTGCCTGTAGGGTGCATTTTGTATATTTTTGGGGAACAGGGATGCTGGCCCTGCGCGCAGCAGGAATTATGCGGGCACCCCCACCGCACTGTCAAAAAAAACGAAGTGCTCGCGCCCCCCCGATCATGACCCAAGATTTTGCCCCAGTGGACTTCACATTGTCTTTTGACAGAGATGGGGGAGGGTCTCATTGGTCGTGGTTGGCTGCTGGTCGCCTGGGGGTGGGGGTGTCTGTTAATACGTTAACAAAGAACAGTCATAGGGGGAGGAGGGGGGAGGTCGGATACGCATCCCCCTGCCATTGTGCTTCCTTGCCTTGTGCGCGGTGTGCTCTCCCTCTCGCTCCCTGCTGGACTTCCCCTCCCCGTCCCCCCGTCTGTCGGCCCGGCCTGTCTCCTCCTGTCGTCCCCCCTCCTCTCCCCCTCCCTTTCCCGCTCCTCGGCTCCTCGATCTCCGGCCCGTTTCTGTTCCTTGCCTGGCCCGCTTTTCTTTGCCAGCCTGCCCCGTGGTCCGAGTAAGAGTTGCGGTGGCCCGCACTGCCACGCTGGCGAATATCGGTGGCCCTGCTTCTTCAACATCTCAATTTTCAGAACCGTCGGCACGCATTTGGCGTGTCGTGGTCTCTTCGTTTGGAGTTGGCTGTCGCATCCCCCCTTGGGGGCTCTGGGGCTCAGAAAGTACCAAGACAAGCCAAGAGTGCCCCAAAAGGCCCCCGAGACGGTCCAAGAGGGTCCCCATTCGCCGAGCAATCGGTCCCAAAAGCCTTCACGCCCTCCAGACTGCCCATGAGGCCTCAAGGAGGCCCCAAGAAGCCTCCAAGAGAGCACTCCCGAGAAGAGGCCACATGCACAAATTTTGCGTTGGTGTTTAAAGAGTTAGGCGTTCTCGCTTTTTCCACTTCCCGCCGCTCCAAGACGACGCAAGAGAGATCGCTCTAAGACGGCCCACGAGGTCTCGAAGGAGGCCCCCAAACAGCCTAAAGAGGACCCCAAGACAGCCCAAAACGCCTCCAAGACGGCCCAAGAGGTCCCCAAGACGGCTTCAAGAGCGTGCCCAGACGGGGGACCCGAACGGACATTTCAAGCCCTCGACCCCGCAGAGGTTCCCAGAAGGCCCCAAGAGGTTCCCAACAGGCCCTAAGAGGCCCACAAGAGGTCCCCAGGACACCCGAAGATGCCCCCCAAGAGGCTCCAAAGAGGCCCCCAAGAGTCTCCCAAGAGGCCCCAAAATTCCTCCCCAGGGGTCCGCGAGAGCCGTCCGAAGAGACTCTAAGAAGCATCCCTGAGGACCCTGGCCAACGTCAGTGTCGTCGTCGTCTCCGCCGCCGCTGTTGTCGTCGCCGTCGTCGTCGTCTCCCTTCAGGGTCGGAGGCACCGGCCGTAAGGCCTTCGCAGTAATAAAAAATATGGGTGGGGGGTCTCCATTTTTCTTGTGAGGGGGCGAGAGAATAACACATCCTACTTGTCCTACTCCTCGTACTCCTCCTCCTCCTCCTCCTCCTCCTCCTCTTCCTGCTGCTCCTCCTGCTCCTCCTGCTCCCCCCCTCCCCATCCCGCATCCCCCTCCTCCCCCTTCCCCTCCTCCTCCCTACGAAGGATTCCCTGCCTCTGTTTACCAAGGCATAGTACGGCTTGAGAGGTTTAGCAAAGCTCACTGAAGGCTTACCACAGCTTCCCACGGCTTCGCAAAACTTACCAAAGCTGAGCAGAACTTGGCTGGGCTTAACCAGGTTTAGCAGTGATTCGCAGAGATCACCAGGGAATAGCTTACCAAGCTTACCTGAGCTTAGCAGAGCTCACCAGGGCTTAGCAAAGCTGGCCAGAGCTTAGCATTACTCAGCAGGGCGTACCCTGGGGCTTTTCCTCTAATAGGTGGGGAGAGAAGCGCTTTGTGGCTTACAGTGTTCGACTCCGACGGCGTCTACGTTGTGTAGTTACAGAGGAGTGCCACAACAGCGACTAAACGCAGCCAATTCAGTCCCCAAGCGCGGGATTCATGCGCAGAGGCGTCATTATTTCGCATGGTGGCTGGCGCTTCAGAACTTGTTGTTCAATTATTATCGTGTGGTGGAGACCATGGCTTTCAGAGCGGGTGCCACTCTTGTGGGAGCCGACATGCCATGCGTGTCTCATGTACGATGGCTGATTATGGTACCCTCTGGCGTGCAGACTATCACTGTCCTCTTCTTTGTCCTTCCCATGGAACTGCCTGGGCAATATGCTGGCGGCTAATTGGGATTGTGCCTTGTTGCCCACTTCGTGTCACCTCTCGGCCTCAGCTGGACTCTCTTTGCCATCTATTTGCTGCTGGACTTTCCACTGTATTAAAGGCTATCCTCTTCTACGGTGTGGAGCGTGCCTGCTGGCTACTTGATTGTGCCTGTCGGCTACTTGTTCGTCTACTGAGGCGTACTGTTGTGCAAGACCGACAGCGCAGACGAGATGGCCCACTGCTCTACCCTCGGCTCGCTGTGTGCTCATTTCTGCGGTTGACTTGTCCCGCCGAGAATGCTAACCCAAGCAAGCAAGCAAGCAAACCGTGCATCATGAAGACGCGTAGGCGGAGAAATGACTACAAATTATGGCGGTGCGCCAAGCGCGTCCCGGAAGCAGTCCGCCAAACGGTGCTTGCTGGCTCGTTTTTTGTCTTGGTGCTCTCCAGGCTCTACCTCTTCTTCTCCTTGTTCCTGATGATCTCCTGAAGCGTGCTGTCTCTGCCCGCGTCGGCTCGGCACTGCCCCTCGGGCATCGTGGCCCAGGGGCAAACGCGGGGGAGCGTGGGAACTGAGTCCGTGGGCCGCCTTCGGACGCCCTCGGGGCTCATCTGAGGTGGGCCGAGCCGTCCCGAGGACACCCACGGCCCCCTCGCCCGCCCTCCTCGGCAGAGGCATTTCTCCAGGTGGACCAGGAGCCCCTCGAGGGCTGCAACTGGTGTTAAAACCACGTCCTACAGCAGGGCGTACCAGGACTCAGCAAGACTTGGGAGAGCTCAGCAGAGCTTGCCAGTGTTTAGCAGTGCTGAGCAGGCTCAACATGGCTCAGCAAGGCTTACAAGGCCTTGGCAAGGCTTACCAAGGCTCAGGAAGGCTTACCAGGTCTTAGCAGGGCTCAGCAAAGCTTGCCAAGGCTGAACAAGGCTCAGCATACCAAGCTCAGCTGGGCTTGGCACTGCGTCCAAGCTTAGCAGGGCTTGGCACAGCTTACCAGGGCATCGCAAAAATTACCAGAGCTCAGCAGGGCTCAGCAGCTAGCAACGCTTACCAAGCTTAGCAGTGCTGGGCCGGCTCAGTAGGACTTAGCAAGGTTTACAAGGCCTTGCCAAGGCTCACCAAAGCTTCGCAAGGTTTACCAAGTCTGAGCAGGGCTTTGCAGGGCTCAGCAAAGTTGAGCAGGGCAAAAGGCTTTGCAAGGATTTGCAGGGCTTAGCAAAGCTTGCCAAAGCTGAGCAAGACTCAGCAACGCTTAGCGGGGCTTAGCAAGGCTCGCCGAGCTCAACAGGGCTTCGCAGGCCCTCCAAGCTTAGCAGGGCTTAGCAGAGCTGACCTGGGCATAGCCTGTCTTACCAGGGCTCAGCAGGGCGTGCCAAGACTTAGCAGGGCTTTGCCAAGCTTGCCAGGGCGTAGCAGTGCCTAGCAGGGCTCAGTAGGGTTTAGCAGGGCGTACCAGAGCTTAGCAGGGCATACCAAGGCTTAGCAAAGTTTAGCAAATCTTAGCAGGGCTCAGCAAAACTCAGCAGGGCTTCAAGGCTCCGTGAAGCTTAGCAGAGCTTAGCAAAGCTTGCCAAGGCTGATTGAGGCTTAGCAGGGCTTGACAGAGCTTACCAGGTCGTAGCAGGGATGGCCTACCAAGGATCAGCAGAGCTTACCAGGGCCGAGAAGCGCGCGGCAAGGTCTACTCAGGCGTAGGGGCTTAAGAGGCTTAGCAAGGCTTAGCAAAGCTTCGCAGGAATGAGCAAAGCTTACTTAGCAGGGTTTGGCAAGGCAGACCAAAGCTCCCCAGAGCGTAGCGGGGCTTAGCAGACCTTGGCACAGCTTAGCAAGTCTGGGCATGGTTTAGCACAACTTAGCAGTGCTGGCCAAGGGGGCACTAAAGCTTAGCAAGGCGTAGCAAACATTACCAGCGGGTGGCAGGGCTTACCAGGGGTGAGCAGGCCAAAGTGACAAAGTAATGGCAAGGTGAACTGACTAGTGAAGATGTTGGCAAACTGACTGTATAGCTTAAGAGTGAAGAGAGAAAGCGCGAGAGAGAGAGAGAGGGAAAGGTTAATCATGAAGAAGAGAGAAAACTGCGAAAACTCCCCTGGAACACACAGAGGTGTTCCACAATCCCCCGGCCTCGTGGACCGGGGGCGGGGGGAGGATGGATGGAGGAAGGACATGAGGGGGGAAAAGGGAAAGAGGACGTAGAGGGAGGAGGAGGAGGAGGCCCCGAGGGCATCGTCGTCCACGCCGTCGCTCGTCCGGGGCGGCCCGGCCTCCGGGCGAGTCCCAGTCGGCCGGAGCCTCGAGCCCGGGCGGCGCGCAGATGCCGCGCGCGGCCTGCGCGACGTGGCGCGGCTGTCCCCGGCCGCAGATCGCCGTCGGCGACAAGAGTCGACGGTCGTCGTTGTCGTCGTTGTCGCCATCGTCATCGTCGTCGTCGACGACTACATTTGACGACACTCGACGCGTCCGATTGATTTTTCGACACTTGTCGGAAATAATATGATGTTTCTGTCCATTCTCTGTCCCCCCTCCCACCCTCTCTCCTCCACCTCCTCCTCCTTCGCCTCCTCCTAGAATTCCACCTCCTCCTCCTCCTCCTCCTCCTGATCGACAAGGCAGCCCGACACCATCTCTCCCGACAGAACATCAGCGCCAATGCGCCAACGTCCAGATCGACGGGTTCGACGACACGGGCAACTTCGGCATGGGCTCAGGAATGATGCCAGGCTGCAGTACAGGGCCCACATCATTCAACTTCGTCTACGAGAAACCAATCGGGCAATGGCTAGATTCCAAGCCGTTCGCCGCCGTGACGCCCATCACTCACGCCTCTATCCATCAACCTGTACGTGGACGACATCCTCAAGATGCATCTCATTCAGTCGGGGCTTAGCCAAGGACGCCGCCGCAGTCCTCGCCAACAGCAGCACCATCCTCGACTCCGCTCTCGCCAAGTACGGCTTTCATCAGAACAGGGGCAAAGAAGAGATCGTCGGGGGACTCCGCACCAGACGTGAAAACCGAACACTACAACAACACCTATCTGGTCGCGTCTTACGTACCATGAAGTACCTCGGCGGTCAATTCCACCACGCGGGCAGCAACATCATCGAGATCGACCAGCGCATCCAGAGCATGAAGCGCGCATGGCACATCATGGGCAAATTCTGGTACCGACGTGTCTCCTGGCGCCTCAAGCGCATCGTTTTCCTCAACCGCATCGTGGGCGCCGCCAGCAGCGACATGGAGTCCTACTACCTGAAGGACACAGAGTACAAGCGCCTCGACACCGTCATTTCCACGTACCTACGCGTTATCATGCAAGGCAAGGCAACCAACACAGACGAGCAGGGCACCTACCGCACCATGAGCAACATCGAGGTGTTCAAGTATTGCCACATCTCACCAATGTTCATTGAACTACGTGTGAGGCGTTTCCGCATGATACAGGCCTCAGTCAAGCACCCGCCTGACTATGACCAGTGGCTCACGGCGCTCTTCGGATTCACCCAGTTCGAGAACGACGCCAACAGGGAGCAGAACGGAGAGCTGGACGACGAGGGCCGCCTCGTGCCAGAGGCGAACCAGATGGCCAAGCAGTACTATCAGGACATCCTCGCTATCCTCGAGCTTGACAGCGCCGAGCAGTTCGGCTACATGTGGGACGGCAGCATAACGCAACTATATCATGACACAGATGTCTCAACGGTTGTCCTCAAGATAGACGTGGCAGAGCTCCGAGCCAAGGCATCAGCAGTTTCGATTCCTCCGCCAGAGTGCGAGCCACAGCACCCTTCAGAAGACGTACGAGACGGCGATGAACTGGGCTTCTACAAATGTGAGCTACGCAAGGACACAGGACAAGTCTGTGGTCGAGTCTTCTCAACATGGACAGCACTCTGCACGCATCAGACCACAACAAAGGGTGGAAAACACGGGATGCGATCGGCAGCGGCAGTAGTGACCATCACGAATCAGTGTCCTCTCTGTCGCACGTCGTTCCTCGATCGCGCCCAAGCTGAAGACCATCTGTTGAGGTGTCTCAAGCATCAGCGCTGCATTGCCGACAACACGAGATTCAGTTACCCACTACTTCCTGTGGGGAATCCAGTTTGCCAGCTCTGTCCTGATCTGCCGCCGTCTCCACATCTCTCAAGCTTCCAGAGCCACATTTGCGAGATGCACTTGCCATCCGAGCAGCGCGAGATTTCTTTGGACATCGGCCTCTACACAGATGTCTTGGTGCGTGCCCGGCGAGAAAGAGATCAACGACGCGGCCAGCAGCATGGCGGACGCCGAGCGCGCGGCCAAGCAGCAGAAGACGGCGCACCCCAAAGGCGGCAAAGGCAACAAAAAGAAAGGGCCAGATGGCGAGGGCGCCGCGGAGGGCGAGGACGCGGTCATGGGAAACACGCAAGAGAAGGGCGAAGCTGGACCAGCCGACGCAGCATCAGCAGGACAATGCCTTCAGCGCCACCAGCGAGGTGGAGAGGCCTACCAGACGAAGTGCGACCCCAAACTCAAGAAGCTCCTCACGGTCCTCATCAAACAGGTGCTAGCCAACACGCAACAGCTGGCGTGGGTGGTGGCAGCAGTCTACAGCACGTACCTCATGCCCACGCAGAGCAAGGTGATCAAATCCCTGCGGGCTTGCAGGGAGATCCACGCGGACAGACGCAGGGAGGCGGGCAAAGGTCATTAATTCTCTCGGTCCGCCCGAGGGACACATGCACATCACACTTATGTCGACCCTCTGCGCCGAGGACGTGGGGGCCAAGACCAGGGCCATCTTGACGGAACACGGGAAGTTCGTGGACGCCATCAGCGCACCGACGGCCCTCAACACAGTCAAGCACCTGAAACCCAGCAAATGTTTCGACAGCAACCAAGCCAAGCTCACCATATTAATTGAGCAGGGTGCCTGGACAAAAGCCGAAGCAGAGGAGGGCCCGTCCGAGCTCCAGCTGGTGCAGGCCAACATCAAAGACAGCATCCACCGCGCCCAACTACAGGTCGGAGCCACCGCGAAGACGGGCAAGCCTCCAGCGGGAGTCATGGAAGATGAACTGGCGGCATGGCTCGTTGGGATGTGAATTATAACGGGAGTGGCCGAGCAACTGCGCCTCGTTCGGCAAGTGGCGGGTGCAGCGCGGCGCCGTGGCCACAGCGAAGGTGTCGCTCTGAGCGGCGACGGCGGGGGCCCATCCATGCTGCTCTTGCACTGTTCCACCCCCCAATGCCGCTCTATCTATCGATCCTCCTCCTCCTCTTTTCAGGGCGCCCCTGAGGGGGTCGATTGACCCTGGTAGGCTCGGAGATAGGATGTCTACAGAGAGGGATGTTTATCATGACATGCAAAGAACGAAACGTCTGGACGCGCCCTTGAGTGAAACGGTTGCGGCGGGCAGGCGGGCTATACACACGCATGCGCACGCATATACGTGCGCGCGACATACCTACGTATGTCTGCTATCTACTGCACTGCGACTCTGGCATCACTCCTCCTCATCGCAGGCCTCAGACAAGATGAGGTCCGCGAAACACATCTCGAAGCCGACCACGACGTTGCTATTGACATAGCTCAGGTGGTCGACTTCGCACAACAAATATTTGTGGAAATCTACACTGTAATATACATGTCTGGTCATATCGAACTAGCAATCGAAAAAAATACTTCCAGCAACATACCGTAGCCACCCGAAATTCACGACGTCGCTCTCACTGTCCCGGACGTTCGCTCGGGACTACTCCAAGAATATAACTGTTCTCGTACTGTAACCTTCCATGTACCTGTTGAGAATGCTCCGGGGATAACTGCTCGTGCAACTCCGCCTTTTGTGAGAGCGTCACATAACAGATCACGAGTACCCACGCGATATATTGATTTGAGCCGTCGCGCCTCAAGATGTCCACGAAGCGCACGCACTCCATAGATCAGCTGTCTTTCAGTCGGTGTCGAGACTTCTTGCGCCGTAGCTGCATCGAATACTGAGTGGGCTTCCAACGCCAGATGTAGATCCACTCCACAACGTACAGACACAACAGAATGTAGTGGCACTGCCGTCTGAGAACCTTTTCAACCATTCTTCCAGAAATCCATTCAATAACATACCATACTCCGTAGCTTCAATAGCATTGTTAAGCTCTGCGCTGAACGTGCCTCTGATAACCTTTGCCTGCTTGCGTGAGAAATACTCCCATACGTGAAAACATCCTGAGGGTGCTGAGCCAGGAACTTCGCAAAGTCCAATGCTAGCCGCCCTCAATGCTAAACAGTCCACATCATCAGCTGGATAGGCACTATCAGCAATCACCGTCATACATAATGGCGAAGTTGGTCTACTGAATATTATCGTTGAGGGTGCTCTCTTGATCCACTTCAGAACTTTGTTGAGGTCTTTCGAATCCGATATCTTAACGTCCTTCATGTTACGCTGCAGCTTCCCAACATATACCACGATATCTGCCCTCGTCAGAACCATCCATGCCACTCTTCCTAACAACGACATGTAAAGGCTGACCTGTTCATCGTTGGCTTTGTCTGAGTCGGCCTGCCAAACGTTGTCGTGGGGATAGGCTTCAGCTGGCTCACATAATGATTCTGGTCCACTGTACGTTCCATCGTTTTGGGATCCTGTCTGTGCTGGATCCCAACACATTCAAAAGCTGCCTCGATCAGCTCACACTTGCCGTACTTCGCCTCCAGTCGCCGGAACAGCTCCACCCTCGTCGTCTCCTCGCACGCGCCCTTGAACTCATCCACGTGAGTTGCCAACACTCCGAGCGGAACCATTCCATTATCCGTGTAAGGTTTGCCCGTGATTGAGCACATGCCGTCGTTCTCCGTCGCCTTGCGGTGCTTGATGCACAGCTTGGTGTCTGACCTCGCCGGCTGCCAACTTGCCTCCACTAGAGTCTCGGTGAGAGCCGTGCTCCACGACCACGGCGCATCTTTAGTGCCGTAGCCTGGCTTGCTCATATCCAAGACCTCGGTGATCTCGCTGAAGTCGTGAAAGCCCTCGATCTGCCTCAATAACATGTTAGCTCCAGCCGGCAGTTCACATTGAATAGATCTTAATTTGGTGCCCGTTTCACCTGCGATCTGCTTGAACGTCCTCCCTCTGAGAAAAGCCATGGGCATGTCCGTCGACCATAACTTCCACTGGTAGAGAATCGCCATTGAGCATACAGTACGTTGTCCCCATCTCGATGCTGTGCCAGCAAACGTAGTGAGCGATTCGGCCTGTCTGTCCTTGAAGCCACGCACTGTTAGTCTCGCTTTGATCTTGCGAACTCCACCTATCAGCTTCCACTTGAACACATCTGCTGTCTACCAAATTAATAGCTATCTTCCGCGCCATACGAGTGAACATGCCCATGCCGCACCATCGCTGTAACTCCAGCAGGCAATCTTCAACAACATCACGCGCGTACTTCGTAACTCGTCTTTGGTGAGGATGTTCATCTCTCGCTCTATCACGATCTCGGTGTAACAACCCATGGTGTTGTACCTTTGAATCATGCCGTAGCCCTCCAGCACGGTCTCGTCACAGCAGTTCAGGGCCGAGGTAGCGTCCATGCCTAACTCTAAAAGCCCATCATCTTTTTCATCAGCTTGACAAGGTACTGTGGGTAGAAGAAGTCCAGGTACTGGTGCATCAGGAGGTCGCGCTCGCTGGGATAGACCACGCCAGAACTCATATTCGTCCACATGTGCCAAAACATATTCATCAGAGATCTCATCTCTGTTCTCGTCTTCGTCATCAGATATCCTGTGGGAAACATGCGGTCTTGGATTGCCACTCTCCTCCGATCCGGGGGTCAGTGACCGCTTGAATCCCTGAGCGTCAGGCAACCTCCTTGCTAAATGTGGTGCTGGGTTCTCGCTGCCATCGGATCCTTCCGATCGAGTTCTCTCGATGCCATCCCAGCGCGGTAGAAGATAGCCTTCGGCTCGATCAAACTGCACATCCATGCCGCCTACATGTGCTACTCCAGGTGTCTGGCGTCTTGCCTGCCGAACCTCATCCTCACTCACGACCAGGAACTGCAGGAAGGGCGTGTTGGGCCAGATGTCGCCGAACAGATACGCCGTCGATGCCCTCTGAGCTCCCGGCACCTGGATCCATGAGCAGTCTTCGCGTCGCCCAGCTAGCCACCACATAATAATGGACGCCTCGGTGCCCGGTGTCGCCTCGACGCGCCGAACTCCGTGATCAACTCTGATGCCGATGCGCCCAGTCAGCTGAAGGTGACATGATGCCATCATGACTGCTGCTCGCAGTGGCCCAGGAAATCGTTGTCCATCCTTGCTGATCATCCATCCATGCTTGCTCGAAAACACACATCCAGAGTAAAGCGATCCCTGTTCGATGCTCTCCGCGAAAGTCATGATGTTTTCCGCCGGGAGCTGCGTCGAGTCCTGTGCATGTGGTTCCGTCAAATCCACATAACCACTGCGCGTCGTATTTCAGGCAACCTAACCTGCATATTTCTGCCTTGCCATCTTACTCCAATAGTACCTTCTCGAAGACGCGTGAGATCAATAACTGTCGCAAGTCCTCGCCAGCCGCTCAATTCTTTATCCGGAGGGTCGCGGTAGATGTCGACCTCGTCGCTATCTTGAATTCTAGCAATTCTCCTGCTGATCGGGTTCGTGAGTTAAGGGCTCTCGATAACCTGCCAGAGGCAGCGCCTTGAATAATAGCTGCCAGTGCTGATTCACGAATGCGATGAATGTGACGTGGTACGCCTGCAAGGCCGTCGCTGCTGTCTGACAACTGCGTCTCTGAGCCTGGCTCGAACTCTCGCAACATCGCTGGAGTCCTGCCAAACAAGCCCTTATAGGGCGATACTCCCTGCACTGACAACATGCAGTCCTTGGCCAACACCGCCTCATCGACCACAGCCTGGGGAGGAACTGCGATGCCGTCCCTCTCCATTTGCGCGTTCACCTTGTGCACGGCGTCGCGCAGGAGGGCATTGTGACGTTCAACAACGCGAGCATGTGCGCCACGAGGTCGCAGGTTGAGTCGAATGCCCCAACGATCTGCCCATGCCGATGCCAACTCTGAGTCCAGTGCGCATTCCTTGTCACTGGTGAGCACGCGCATGGGACCAAACATCCTTATCCATGTGGGTGATGCCGTTCAGGATGTCCTGTGGTGTCCGACTCGCCATGATCAGTGCCGTCGACCATCTGATACAGCAATCCACCAAATGCAGGATCGTGTGTGTACTCCAGAACATCAAGTCCACATCGACCTCCATGTGAAAGTCAATCCCGATCTTGGTCTTTGAGATGGGCCTGACTCCGATGTGCTGCCATTGTCGACATACTGGACAGGTATCCACCGCCGAAGCCACGACGTCGACTGCCTCCGGAGGTGCGCCTGCTGCTCTCGTAAGCTCCTTCATGCGTTCGATCGGGGCGTGCCACAACCTGATGTGTAACTTTCGCACCGTTCGGCGCACGACGATCGGATCCAACGACTTGAGTAACTTGAGAGCTCGCCCAGCTTACCAGTCTGACCAGTCTGCTCCAGCGGGGTCAGCCTGGGTGCCTGCCTCGATCCTGGTCGCCGCTCGATTTCGTCGATCAGCTGCATGAGGACGTCCTGCAGGATGAGCTGAAGGAGGTGGCGCTGGTACTTGTGCATCACCTCCTGCTGCTGCTGCTGGTTCTGCTGCTGCTGCTGGTTCAACTGCTGCTGCTGGTGGCGCCTCTAGTGGCGCCGGGGGTTCCAATTCTCTGAGTCGCCCACCTCCGCGCTCAGCACTGGACGGGCCCGGAGCCGCATCTCGAACTCGAGGTTGTCGTGGTGATTCAACAGACGATCCGAGTCCTCGATGTGCGGCTTACTCCCAACGGCAACGTTCATCACCCGTGTGTGAGCTATGCTTCCGTGGTTTGCCAGCCTTACAACCAGGGCACTCATCACCAATACCCTGCGCGTTGGGATACTTGCAGAGACCACGTCGCGTGTGAGTGTGATCATGTGCTGACCTGTTGCTGTTGCACGCTCGGCATACATCTTTGTTCGCTGCCGCAGATCGACTCCCAGTCGCTGGCGCGGCGCCTGCCGCCGGCGACCCCGCGGCCGCCGCTGCCGAGGAAGATGCCGCTGCGCCTGCTGCGGGTTGGGCTGGATCCGCTGCCGATGACGAAGATGCCGAGGGTGTAGCAGGGTCCAAATAGAACATCATCTTCATCTCGATCTCGAGCTCCCGTCGAGACCTCAGGACAATAATATGTTAGAGTCTTTCTTTCCGGGTGTTGACGCCAGCAATGCCGCACTACGCGCGAAACTCCGTGAGCGATATGACCTGCAAACTTCCACGGCCATGCTTGCATCTTTCTTGATATTGAGCCGTCTATGTGCTGGTGCTTGTGACATGCTCGTCTACCTTCACACCGCAGTCGCCGTAAGGAAAAGACCAATGCTTCGCACCTCCCCACGAAGTGCGTCGGTTTCTTCGCAGGCAAACCAGTGCGAGGACATCGTAGGCCACCTTGACATTGATGAATGATGGCCTCTGCGGTGTTCGGTGACGATCTCATCTCAATCCATATCGGTGAGTCGTAGAGTTCAGATCCAGCTGGCTGTTCGTTGAGATGGCGTCGTCCATGTTGAAGCTGATATCGAGCAATTTCTCCGCATAAGTGTCCCAGTGGTTCTGATATCCGTCGTGATGCCCGGTGCTTTTCAGGGTTCATCATCCTGTTGAAGGTAGCCCAGCCTGCCATGCCTTGACAGGGAAGAGACATCACCACCACCACCAGTTGACATAATTCTAGATACTTCCACATACCAGCTCGTTCCTGTGCTTTAAACATAGCCACGCCGCACTGTACGTCAAAATTCTTGCCGGCATGAAGTCCTTCATGGTGCATGCGTCGTGGCAACATCTTCGTAGTGCGTCCTTCACCTCCCATGATCTCCACGATGTCGGTGAAACGATGTGCCTGAGCATCTGCGAGCCAATACTGCAAAAGACCGCCCAGACTGTTGAACCTGAGGTGGACCGCGTCGTGTTTATTATGGGTTATCCTCATACTGATGTCGCCGTCGTCGCCGTAACCATACCACATGCCGTTCTCATCTGCGAAGCACAATGCGGTGCTCCAGTTCATCTCGTGATGTACGCCATCAACTTGCCAACTATACTGTTGAAGATCCCCGGTGACGTGATCCATCCATAATTCTGTAACCTCTAGATCGATGGAGCTCATGTCGTCGCCGCAGTCCGTCCAAACCTCCTCATAATTGCCCATGTTCTTAACCTTCTTGGTATTCGTCATGACCGAGCCGTCAGCTGCAACTCGATATTTCGCCCCCTTCTCCTTCTGTTTCTGCCGTAGCCGTGCCTCGGTAGGGCATTGACCATCGACATCCTGGAACCTCACCATCTTCTGTCGCACAGCGCCCGTGTCCGTAGGAGTGTCCAAAATGTGGTTCATAGTGCTGCGACTCTGGTATCGTCCCCTCGTGTCCGCTATCATCACCCAGTCGACGTCGCTGACTAACTTGACGCCATAGATGTGCTGCCAGTTCCTAAATTATGGAACGCCTTGCCACGAATATGGCTTCTTGATCTCGATGGTGTTCAGCGCCCTGAAAGTGTTGTCCGTGGCCGCAAGTATTCCAGTCGGGGAACTTGATCGTGCTCATGATCTTGGTGGCTTGGCCTGCTGGAAGTTGATCCTGACCGATCTTCACGCCCAGTCTGCACCGTCGCATCGACTGCACCTGAATCTCGGTAACACTCTCCAGCCTCAAGGGCCCGCTCGTCTCCACCATGAGATTTCTTGCGCTGCCGTCCAGAACAACGTCACGCGAGATCTTCAGAGCCTCCATCATCAGCTGTGCCAGATTCCAAGCCGCTCGTCGTTCTCGATCACACATCGCCGCAGTAGGTGCTCCAGGTAGAGCAATCCATAGCACATCAGGCCTGGTCTTGGCCATGTCCGATACTGTACGCTCTAATCTGTTGAGACTCATCAAGCTTCTCGTGTCAGAGTGTGTAATCTGCACACGCCGTCGCGAACCTCGGCCACGCTCAAGTAGAGCTCGCTGACGAATAGAATCAATATCGTCCATGAACCAAGCCCTGAAGATTAGACGCTCACGTCCTTGTTCGTTCGTCGCGGTCACTGTTTGTCCAAAAACACGCCGCGAGGATGCCGAGGATCAGGCTCCGTAGAGGGAGGCCGACGCTCAGCGTGCCCGGGGCCGTCAGCTTTGCAATCAGCTTCGAAAATTACCGATGAGTTAAGTTCAGCTTCTGAATTGACGTAATTATTGGGCGAAGCTCCCCCTGTGCCCGCACGGCCGAGCACTTCGTCTAGCACAAGCTGCCGGTCCAGTGAGGGCACCGACGGAGGTTCCACTTGAGGCTGCTCCGCCAACGCCGTCAACGCCGATGTCGCGTCACCAGCCTCGGCTTAACCCTCAGTGTGCTGTCTGCCGCGATCCTCGATGGACAAGGGAACGATGTCTCCAGGCGGCGGCTTCGCCCGGTCGTTCTCCCTGCCCCCCCATCATTGACTGCAATTGTGGAAGAGGTCGAGCGTCGAAGTCGCCGACGTCGCACCTCCCCCACTGCAACCAGACAGCCGTTGGAACTCGCTGACCGGCAGCATCAAGCGCCCACTCTCTGACTCCTCCCACTTGTACGTCCTCGTGCCCGGTGGTAACTGAATCGTCGCATCGCCCGGCCCCAAGGAGTGAATGCGATCGTTGACGATGTCAAGTATCGTGCGCAGCTGCCTCAACGAACGTAGGCCCAGAAGAGCATATCTCAATCTGGTACGATAAGCGCCGTGTACACCGCGGGAATGCCTGCCAACTCGCGCTCCTGCGCTGGCAGTGCTATCGGAAACCTCCCGAACTGCGCGCACTGCTGCCTGCCGTTGCCCGCGCCCTCCACGTTCAGCACCTCTCGCATGGGACGATACTGCGTGGGAACGCCCGCTTCGTTGGCGAGCTGCTCCTGCCGCGCTGCCCACTTGGATCCGGTGAGGTTGTCATGAACTCCAGGATCCACCAGTAAGCCTTCCCTCTTCGGACCGAGCCTCGCCCTGGCATGCCACGCGCCACGTTTCTCACGCGCTTCCTTGATGCCGTGCTGCTCGTAGGTCGGAAAGAATATTTGGGATGCTCGCTGCGCCGCCGTGCCTGATCCTGAAGTCGCTGATGCTGATGGCGCCGTGCCAGGCATGCCAACAGCCGAAGACGTCGGAGTCCCGAGAGATAGGATGGACGTCGGGTCGCGCACGGCCTGGTCACTCATCCGCTTGATGTCCTGATAGTCACCACCATCACGCTCATCATGTCCTCGATGCTCATCTTGATCATTGTGCTTGCCCTTTCCTTTCTTTGTAGAAATTTACACAAGATGGAGGATCTGGATGGGGCTAGGTCTCTTTCCACCTCAGGCCTGGGCGAACTCCTTGATACAGAAAGGCTATGAATACACACGTGCATGCATGCAATGTTCATTACATCTCGCTCGGGACCTCTCGAATCTCAGCACGCCCCCTGAGGGCGACGTCGGAGGCTCCACGAGGCGGCTGATCAGACCGCGCAACGAGAAACATTCTCTCAACCTCACACCGCTGGAAAACTAGCGGGCTCTGGCGATGTCGCTCAAGCCCTTCTGCTGGCGGTCCTCTTGACCCTCCAGCAGGATATCGCTCTCAGCCCTGACTCACTCTGCCCAGGCACCCTGGGACCACTCTCCAAGAGGAACGAACCGCGGTGTGGCCTTGTGCCAGGAATAGGTCACCTGGCTCTGCGTCGAGATCGTCCTCCTCTCGACCTTCTCCTTCTTGGCCTTGGCGGCTCTCTTCGGAGCCACGTCCTGGACCATCTTCATCTCGCACTCATTCACGTTGTTGGGCCTCATGATGTAGCCCATACACCAGCCCGCGCAGCAACCCGCTGCGCAGAGCAGGATCGCCATGAGGATCACCACCCCGATGAGCAACACACCCTCGAGGTGCACGCCCGTGCCCAGGCGCGTGTCCTTCAGGATGATCTCCTTCTTGTCCGTCTCGTAGCCGTAGACGTCGCACTCACCGTCTGCCTTCACCGAGCCCAGGCTGTCCATGAGGGCTATCAAGGCTGCTCCGACCTTCGCCATCTTGGACGTCGTGTCGCTCACGAAATTGACTCGGATCGCGGTGCTCTCCTCGATCTCGTCTGCGCCCTCTAGCGGGCGCCGCCCCAGCTGCCCCCGCAGCCAGTGGAACCTCTGGCTCGCCAGCGCCTTGGTTCCGATGTCGGCCAGGTTGGTCTCCCCGGCCTGCTTGACCACCGCCAGCTTCTTGTCCCGCACCTTCGCCTGAAGCCACAAGGTGCGGACCTCCAGGTGGCGAATCTTGCCGACCCCGATGCGGTGGCAGATCGCCTTTCCCGCACTCGAGTCCATCCTGACCCTGATCTTCACGTCCATGTCTAGGAACTTCATCACGCTCTGGATATGAATCGCCTCGGCTGCCACCGTCACCGCCGCGTAGTACTCCGCCTCGGCTGAGCTCAGTGCCTGCGTGCACTGGCCGCGCGAGTACTCTAGGAGCGTGCAGCCACCACAGCTCAACACTCCACACGATACGCTCTTCCTGTCGACGGTGTCTCCAGCCCAGTCCGAGTCGGCGTAGCACTCCAGGATATCCACCTCACCCTCTTTGGGGAAGAACAGCCCGTAGTCACGAACTCCAAGTAGATACCTGCCCAGGTGCTTAAGCCTCTTCATGTCATTGACGGTGGGCTTCGACATCCTCTTACTCAACACGTGTACTGCGAACGTGGCCTCCGTGATGTAGTTGATCATGTACCTCGCAATGCCCACACACTGCCTGTAGAGCGTGGTCTCATCTGCGTCCAACGGGTCCTTGAGATCGTCCTCCAGCAGCTTCGTCACGATGGGAGTAGGCGAGCTCTTGGCCTTGCCCAAGTTCAACAGCTCGACGATCTTGTCGGCGTACTTCCTATTGCCAGTCAAAAACATGCCATCATGTACTCTCACTCTCCCTCCCTTCAAGTGGTTGTACTTGTCTCCAACCTTCAGCAGCTTGCTCACCTTAATCTTGACCTTGCTGGCCAACTCCGTCGTGAACGACTGAAGCTCAACATCACCTGCAGTGGCGTAGATGTCGTCCTGGTGGAGCTCCAGGTCCACGGAGTCCCGCTCTCGGCGATAGAAGCACGGCTGATCGGGGCACTGAATGAACCCCATCTCCGACACGAGGGTACCAGTCATGAAGTCGCTGAACCCCCTGCTCGCGTCCCGTTCGCCGTAGAGCTTCTTCTTCATTCTCCACATCGTCCGTGTCGTGTTGCCCTTGAGAGCCTCTGCCTCCATCCACTCCTTGGGCGGCACAACCGCCACCAGCCTGTCCTGCATCGCGTGGAAGTAGGCGTTGACAGCATCAATGATGACCGTGGGTTGGTTCATCTTCACCGCCTTGAAGTCTATGAGCCTCCCCGTTGTGGGCTCGCTTGCCGGTGTGAACAACCCTTCTCGCTCTGGGTCCATGCTCTTGAACTCCCTGGCAACGAATCGGCATCGGATCTCATCACCCTTCTCCTGGTACACCCATTTAGTAGACAGCCACGTCCACGTAGAATCTCTCGTCAGGCGATACTGCCTCGAACACGTCGAACTCCTGCATCGTGTTGATCTCCTTGCACTTGCCAGCCTTGATGAGGTCGATGTCGTACTCGCCCTCGTGCCAGTCAATGTCCATCTCGGGGTCCATGGCGGGCACCGTGTCAACCTCGTCCATCACGAAGCCTTCGACGCCGCCAACCGTGCCCATCTCGACTTCAGGGGACTCGGCTTCGGAAGCACTCCGTTTTCTGGCTCTCGGAGTGGTGGCTGAAGCCGCGGGCTGAGCCTGCTGTGAAGAGGAGCTGCCACCTCCTTCTTGCCTCGGCGTGGAGATCTCTATGTCTTCCATGCAGCCACTCTTGGCACTCTTGTAGCTCTGCCCGTCGTCTGCAATCCCCCCTTCGATCGTGGCGTCTGGAACTCTCTTCTCCTGCTTGGTGTCCTCGACCTCTGCCTCGTCTTGCTTCTCCTCTGGCGGGACCGCTGGAACGACAACAATCTTCTTGCCCTTCGGCCTCCCGATCTGGCCGATGCCTCGATCCCAGGGAACTCCCACCATCTTGGCCACGAGCTCGAGGTCGCCCTGGTTCTCCTCGGGGAGCCTGCGGACCGTCCTGACCAGATGCACCCCGCTGCTCGTGCCCATGAGGAACTCGTCGCTCTCGTAGGTCTTGCCCAGGAAGATACCCTTCTCCCACATCGACTTTGACTTGCGGCTGCGTCTGCCTCCAGTCATGTGGCCACTCGTCGACATGGGGTGTCTGAACATCGCGGCCTCTGCAAACCTCAGAATGACTCCATGATATTTGGTGCCTGTAGCATCTTGATGAGGTGTCCTTCCATTTGACTTGACATGGAACATCTCCGTGATGAAACCAACATGCCTGACCAGCCACGGCCACAACACGTGACTCGGACCGATCTTGATACCCAGCATCTTCTCGGTGGCGGCCCTGATCGTCCTGGTCTGGCCCTGCAGGATCTTCTGCTGCGCCCCCACTGCCCCAAACGACTGGGACGAGTACCTGGGGGTCTGCTCCACCGTGACATTGTACTTGTCTATCTTGAGCCTCTTGGCCGCCACTGCGTTCGCAATGCTGACGATGCTCGGCTCGCCGTCGGTTCTGAGTCTGAGCTTCGTGGCCCCGAGTCTGCGGAGAAAGCTCGCGATCGCAGTCACCGTGTAGTCCTGATTGCCTCCTTTCTCGGGGAGGCTGAGCTGCAGAGGGACGCCCGTGTCGCAGTCAATGACGGCCAGCGTGGTGGAGAATCTATTGGCCGCATCCTCCGTCTCCTCGCCATCGTCCTTCAGGAAATGGTAGTCTATCTGCACGACGGGTACCTCTGGCTCCTTGTCCGTGAGAAACTGGACTCCACGATGAGGTGCAGCATCTCCCTTTCCAAACACACACTCCAGACACCATGGCTCGAACTTCGCATGAGTGAGCTCGTGTTGCCTCACTGTCTCCTCATCTGGCCTCTCAGGAATCTTCAGCGTCCTCGGCACCTCAGGGTCCACGCCTTCTCGAAGTCGTCGTTGACGTTCTTCCAGAGCTTCCTTGACCTTCATCCTTTCGTCCAACTGGTGTTCGCACTTGACAAGTCTCTCCCATAGCTGCCTCTTGGTGCCGTAGATGGCCGCGTCCACGACCCCTAACTTTCTCAACTCCTTCAGGCGCGTCCTCAATGCTTCGACCGACGACTGAGGACCGAGGATCTCTCGTGGAGGTCCAGCCTGTGGTGGTACGGGTACTTCTTGATGATCCTGTGGCGGCACCGTGGGCAGCAGAGCGTGCGCAGCTTGCAGTTCAGGTTGTACTGACGGTACAGCTTGCTCTTGTGCCATCTGATCGACAACTGGTGCCACTCGATGTCGTTGAGCACCTGGCTCCAGCACACGACACTTCGCGTAGAAGCTCTTCCCGATCATCGTCAGAGGGATCTTCCTCTGGGTGCCGTTCAAGCTCGGCGGGGCCATGTAGCTGTTCCCCTGCTCAAGATGAATGACAGCACCTCTCATGACCCTGATCCCGCAGCTCAGTACGGGTTTGCTGAAGTCGCCAATGCGGAACCGATTCGTGGCCATCACCTCCTTGCCCGTCTCGTCCAGGAAGGCAATGCCGACATTCCGCTCGCCGTAGTCCTTGATCTCCTCGTTCGTGGCCGTCCTCAGCTCCACGCTGGTGGGGTCCTCGACGTCGTCGCTCGAGTGACCGAAGCTGAGGGGACATCCGTCTGCGTCCGACCCGCTGTCGATAGAGACCCACACGTACCTGCTGTTGTCGTTGATGGTGTTCACGCTCTCGGTGACGCCCATCACCCACAGCTCGTCCTCATTGTTAACGATCCTCTTGACCTCAGCGTTCTCCGGCTTCGACCTGCACTCCGAAGCCTTGTGACCCATCTTGCCGCACTTGTCGCACTTGATGTGTGACCTACAATCCTTGGCCTCGTGGCCTATCTTCCCGCACTTGTCGCACCTTTTCCTGTCCTTGCCCTTGCCTTTCGGGTCCTTATCCTTTCCCTTACCTTTCGGGTTCTTGGCCGCTCCACCGCCTGGGGCCCAGCAGTCCCTTGCCCAGTGGCCCTTCTTGCCGCAGTTCGCACAAGAGTCACGATCTCCACGGCCTTTTCCTGCGTCGATCCTCGCTTGCTTGCCGAACCCCTTCGGCGGCTTGGAGATGCCACAGACGTCGCCGTTGTCTTTCACCAGTCCGACGTCCATGGGCATGGGGCCATCATTCGTGTACTGGATGCCGTGAGGAGCTCCTGTGGTCTCGTAGACCTTTCCACTCGCGATATAGTCGGTCACTACCTTGGCCAATCTGTTGTAATCCTGGCCAATCGCCCCCAGGGACTGGCGAATCACAGCCTTCACGTCCTCTGGAGCCCACCTGACCACGACGGCAATCCTCGTGCCCTCCGTGACCTTCTCCATGGACTGGGCCTCATAGAGCGAGACACTCTTCTCCCACTCCTTCCAGGCCGCCTCCCAAGCACGGACACCGCTCCTGACGGCGGTCTCCCACTCGGGCTTCAGAACTCCCATCAGCATCGCCGTCAGCCTTCCTCCAGACTTCGGCTCGTACTCCTCCTTCAGTCTCTTCCATCCTATGGCACCGTTGTTCTTCGGCACCATCTGTAGAATCGTGAGGGCCTTGCCCTTCGTCGTAGCGATCAGCAAGTGGTACAACACCTTCATCCGAAGTTGGATCTTCTCCGACTGGGCCGCCCAGCCTAGTTCACTCTCTGCCGTGTCCTCGCAGTGCGTCATGATCTCCTCTAGGTCGACGAGTCCCGCCGTCGACTCGAACACGAAGCACCACTGCCTCCAGTCCTCGTCGTCGCCCGAGAAGACTCCGATCCTGCTGAGGATCTTCGTGTCTACGATGCTCTCGAGCCGCTTGTCCTCCGCCGCCGCAGCCACTCCTCTCGGGCTCTGTTGGCCCGCTGCCGAGAGGGCTTGGATCTGGGCCGCCTGCTCTCCGACGACTCGCTGCAGCTCCTGGAGAGCCGCTTCCATCTGAATCCGTCCAGGAGGGGTCGGTCCTCACGCCTGGCTGCGGCAGATCACGCTCCGCCTACCATGTAGAAATTTACACAAGATGGAGGATCTGGATGGGGCTAGGTCTCTTTCCACCTCAGGCCTGGGCGAACTCCTTGATACAGAAAGGCTATGAATACACACGTGCATGCATGCAATGTTCATTACATCTCGCTCGGGACCTCTCGAATCTCAGCATTCTTGCCTTTTCCTCGTCCACGTCGGTAACTGTCAGGCTCCTGATCATCTCCGTGTCCGTGACGAGTCGAGAAGCTTCCTGTTGCTGTCGTTGCCTGTCTGCTCATACCACTGAACTGGCTTATTGGTGACGAGCGCGGAACATATCCTGCTGAACTCGCACCATCGCCTCCTGCCCAATCCATGGGACTTGATCTCGTCGGAGCCCGATTCGTGTTCGATGTGCCAGTGTACGAACTCCAGGGATTGTCCTCCTCATGAACAGACACCGCTGACCAATGATGATTATCGATCTGCTCTCGGTCGTCATGCGCGCGGCTGGTCATGAACATGCTCGTAGTCCTCGCCACTGACGGTAACTGCGCCACAGCCAGTAAGCCAGACTGTGGAGTATACGTATTTCCCGCGGAAGACTGCTGAGGTGCTGGAACTCCTGACGCGGGTGCCTGAGTGTGATGATGTCCAGTAGCCTGTGGACAGTCCTGAATAAGATGCTGATCCGACTCGCATCTGTGGCAACGCACCGTCTGTCCGTCAGGGCCTCGAGGGTTCGTACGTCGTTTGCCGCCTTTCTTGCCTTGGAAGCCAGCGTAGTGCGGAACAGGATGTGGCGTTCCAGCATGCTGTTCTTCATAGAAACTGCGATTCCAAGCGCTCGCCTGACTAGCCCCGAGAACCCTTTTCCAGTGCCTTGATAACCCTTTCCTGAGTGATGAGCGCCACGTCCTTTTCCTTTTCTGCGTTGATACCGTCGATCATGTCTAATATATGTCTTGGTGAACGTCCTCCAGCGCCTTCTTGTAACCAGAAAGTCCTGCCATAGCGTCTGGGCGCGCATTGACGGGTCCACATTGCTGAGACAAGCGTCGAGCCCTGCCTGGGGAATCTCGTCGCCGCTCGTACCACTGCTGCTCCAGTCATCATAGTCGGTCAGGAACGTGTCTCTGGCCATGCTCTGCTGCATCTGGTACTGGGCGGGGAAGTAGGGCTGCTGCTGCTGCTGCATGGAAAACCGAGCCTGTTGGGAGCTTCAGGACCTCGGCCAAGAACGTCTACCCCCCAGGCCTCTGTAGGGCCATCGTCGAGTCCGTCGTCCAGACGGTGGCGGATTTCGCTTCCCTGGAGCTCGACGACGGATCCGTTGGCCACGAATCAGGTCCTGAGGTGGAGGGTCTTTGGGACTTGTTCGTGGGGTCTGTCCAGGGGGGAAGAGGACGCGGCCCAGTGGGCCCCGGATTTTCGCCGCGCGGACCGTCGCTCTCGCCCCGATCCCGAGAGGGAGCGCTTCCGCCGCCCTCTGGTCCGGGCGTTCTCCCAGGCCGCCTGCCCAGGGCCTGCGCAAGTGCCCGGCAGCCAGGGCCCTAGGACGGAAGGCGCCCAAGAGGACCCGTATGCACAAGCTTCGTTGGGCTCGCCTCCCCCGTCGCCCCCGCCCTTGCTCCGCCTCCTCCCCCTCCTCTTGCCCCTCCCCTCCTCTCCGAGTCCCAACGCAAGCGAATACGAGCGAACCGAGCCGAGGCGCTCGGGAGGAGACACCTTACGAGGGCCCCGTGCGTGGCCCAGCAAGGCTTCGAGTTCCTCTTCTGATTCGCCCTCTCCCCTTAAGTGAAGGGCGAGAACGCGGCCCTCCTCACAAGTGAGGGGCCGTGACCTGTGTGCCTGCGGCGCACGCAGACCATCACCGAGGCCGTCCCTGTTCCCTCCCCCTCCTCCCCTTTCCTCCTTCCTCCCCATCCTTCTCCTCCCTCCTCCCTCATGCCGCCTCCCTCCCTTCTCCCTCCTCCCTCTCCCTCCTCCCTCCTGTCGTATTCCTCCTCCCCCACCATCCCTCCTCAATCCCCCCTTCCCCTTCTCCCCGCTCTCCATCTACCAACCTCCACCCCCACACCAATCCCCAAATCCCCAATTTCTTACAATTCCCCGTTTTGCCCCTTCCACTGTTCCCGGTTTGGCCTTTGATTTTCCGTTTGTTTGGGAATTGCCAAGTTTGGCGCGTTTCCAAATTTGCCCTGAAATGTTCCAGATTTGCCATGGATTTGTTCCCGGTTTGTCCTCCGAATTTCTGGGTTGATTTGGAGTTTCTGGGTTTGTCCTGTCAATTTCGGGGCTACCCACGACAGGTCCCGACCGCTCTGGCAAATTTCAGCCTTCTCAAATTTCTGTTCGCCGCTACCTGTGGAAGGGGCCAGGCCTGCACCGGGTTGGGGCTGGATCTGAACGTGGACGCGAGGTGCTGACAAACGATAGCGCTAAATCTATCATGCTGAGAGGCCTAGGGCGAGATTGATGCTTGGAGTAAGACGCCGCCAGAATCGAACCAACAATCCGCCAGGTCTCTGGGTCGGGAAGGTCCCTCGGACGCCTCTGGAGGCCAGAGCAACATCAAAATCGACCAAACACCTTCATCCTCTGTCCTCCTCCCAGCCCATATCCGCTCAAAATTTATCCGCGGACCTCGGAAATCCATATTGGCAAATCCCAAACCTACTCCTGACAGTCCATGAGCCCGAAATGGGTACGAAAAAGCTTCTCGATCCTTGATCTTTCTCCTCATCAACCCTCCCCATCATCCGGGCCAAAATCAAGGCAGCGCCTCGGTCATCGCAGAGGTGTGCGCTGCCTGCCAAATCGCCTCGCGGCGGTAAGAGGCAACCAAGCAACGCACTCGAAGATCTATCGGCACAACATCCCAAACCTCCGAATCATGTTGTTTCCCCAATCCTGGCGTGTTGCTTTCCTTTCGGACACCCAGGAGCCGCTTCCGGGTCCCAGGAACACTCAAGATGGATCCAGGATAGGAAACTGCTTCCAGGAAAGGGATCGGGAGGTCGACGGGACACGGATTGAAACAAAATTCTGCCGGACGCCTGGGATCACAGCGACGATCCATCGATCCTCGTCCAATCACGCATCTTCAGTTTCACTGGGAAAGGGAAGAGAAGGATGAGGGGGAGGAGGAGGAGGAGGAGGAGGAGGAGAAGGAGGAGGAGGAGGAAGATTGAGTCGGCAGTCGGCGGCAGAACGTAGTGAACATGGCTGGACCTGCAGACGCACAATGAACGGGGCTTTGGTGCAGCTAGACTTTCTCCTGGCAGGTAGCCAGGTCCACTGTCGCAGCACATGGTACGACAATTGCTTGCCAATCGGTCTTGACCATCGTTGCGTCCACAGCGTTGCGCAGCTGAGGGTGCAGCGGGCCATGTCTACCAGTAGGGACAGGCGCAAGCGGCGCCAGAAGTCGCTCAAGCCATGAAAGCCAAATCTGGACGAGCGTGGCCAACCACAAGATTCTCAAGATTACCTGAGCACGTGGGTCTTAGAACATTGGAGTACGGCGTCTTTCGAGCAAGTTGAAGCAGCCCTTCAAGATGCGGCAACGAATTTCAGCTATGCGGCGACAACCAATCTACGTTTCAGTCCAAATTCACGTCTCCAGGAGCTCCGGGTTTAGAGAAGACGCGCCCGCGATCAGGCTGATGCAAAGAGCTTAGTTTTGAGATCCGGCGCTTGCAAAGACAGGAGGTCAGAACATGGAAGACAACAATTGGAATACATGTTGAAGAGTTCAAAGAATCGGCACGAAAACAAATCGTTGTTGGACAAGCTCGAAGGGAGAAGCCAGCCCCAACCACCATCGGAGAATGATTTCGCTCAATTCCTTGGCGGCTTGTTTGCTGGGGTATTGCCTGCGCCAGAAAGACCGCAAACTCTCGCGGAGGATCTGTTCTCCGCGACAAAACTCGACGCTGCGGTGGGCAGGATGAACGCGAAGCGAGCTTCTGACGACATTAGCTTGGTTGCAGAACTCCTACACAGCACTCCCGCTCCCTTCAGGAGCTGCTTGTACAACAGAGCACTGCTGCAGGGGCTTCCCCCGGAGAGCTGGCGACGAACCTTGTGCCAGATGCTTCCGAAAAGTGCGAATGCCGTAGCTGTTTCCGACTGCCGGCCCATTGCCAACGCACGGATTTTGCACCGACTATTTGCATATTTGGTGTTGGGGCGCTTAGAGAAAATGCTGGACAAACACCAACCTGAAGAACAACGCGCTTTCCGGGCCGATTACCGCATTGAGGAGCACCTTCTTCTGACAGCAAACATGTTCTTGGACAAGATAAGGTCAGTTGCTGTCCCGGTCTGGGCTGCGAGCTTAGATTTGTCGAACGCTTTCGATCGCGTGAATTGGTCTGCTCTGTGGTCGGATTTGCGCGGGCACGGTATTTCCGACCACCTTATGCGGAGATTGCAGGCATGTGAAAGGCAATTCTCAGCACAGCGAACCTTTTGACATCCGAGCTGGGGTCCGACAGGATTGCGTTCTCAGCCCAAGGCTCTTCTGCCGTTTGTTTGAATAGGCGATGGCCCGTTGGCGTCGGAAGTCCAGGGCAGCAGCTTGACTTGGGAGACGGATTGCGTCAATGTTTGGATTTACGGTTCGCTGACGACGTAGTATTGTTCGCGAAATCGCAGAAAGAGGCTGCGATTCTTCTGACGTCGCTGGCTGAGGAGCTCGCCGAAGTTGGCCCGATGCTGAACGCCGACAAAACTGTAGCCCTGACGGCCGAGGCGCAACCGCCGGACAAGCTCTTGCCCCCCTGCGGTGTATGTATCAAACGCGCGAACTCTCACAAATTGCTAGGATACAGTTTGTCGACCGACGTTCAAGCTGCTACAAGGTTTTTTTTTTTGCGAGCCGGTGGATCTTCGCAGCGAATCATGTACTAGTTAAACTGCGCTTGAACTACTCCCATGCCGTCATCACCCCGATTGCCATGTTTGGTTATGCTCGCCGCGTGGTCTATGCAGCCGAGAGGAAGAAGCTGGGCGCTGCGCGTCGCAAGCTTCTTCGACAAGTCGTCGGGCCGCCATGCGGGATCGACTGGGCCCGCCCATGGCGTGAAATATCGCATGTGCGGCACGAGCGTGCTACGGAAAAGTTGCATGGCACTCAGACCAAACTCCGGTCGGAAACACTGCTTCGCCAATACTGGGACTTCGCCGGGTACGTCGCCAACCTGCCTGCCGACAGATGGCTGTCACGCGTTCTTGCATGGCCACCTGCTGGAATCAGGTCCCAGAGGAGACTGTGGTTGACGTGGGAATATGATGTCCCGTGTTTCTGCGACAAGTACGGAATCGGCGACTGGAGAATAGCAGCCAAAGACCCACATTCTTGGAACTGCATGACAAGATCGTTTCTTCACCACATCAGCGTCTGCTCGTTTTCACCCGCCGGTGCCCTAAGCGGCCGCCCCTTCGCGGGCATGCAGGCTTGACCTTGACCTTGACCTTGCTAAATAAAACAGACTCAAGTCAATGATGCCATCGAAATCATGCCATCGAAATCAAGTCAATCATCGCCATCGGAATCGTCATCGTCATCGTTGAAATGGGCAAACCCATCTCTCGCTACGAATGTGTACTGCGCGGGTCCCTCTTGTCCCGTCATGGGGAGCTGAGCCCGTCTCGGGGCCCTCTCCGACCATGTAAGGATCCTCCTGTGGCCCCCATCGGGCCCCCTGGGCACTCTCTCGGGGCCGTCTCAGAGCTCTCGTATTTTTCGACGGCGTCGGAGCAACGAACAAAACTTCACAGAGTGCGATGTGAAACTGATGGGTCTCCCACGCATTAAACATGTTATGCAGCGTGCGATAATGCGCTCACCGCTGCAGCGCAGGGACTGCCTCTAGCCTTCCGGCCGAACGCTGCGAGCGGCGCTGCTCGCATGAGCGAGCAGTCAAACGCGCGCGCGGGAGCTGACCCCCCCATTCCCTTCCCGCTCATGCCCCCCCTTTTCCAAACTTGGGCGAGTGCTCGAAATGAAACTCTGCAAAGCGAGCCGCAGGGAGTTCGAACGACCAGGGTCCAGACCCCAAGCTGTTGCAGGATGGGCGGGCGAAGTAAGCGATCGCCACTGCTCGAAGCAAAATGCCCTGAAACCTCAGATCTCGAGAGAAAGAATCGAGTGAGGATGAGGGAATGCCCGGCACGGAGCTGCTGAGATCTACAGGTCGACGTCGAATGGGCGGCGGCCGCTCCGAATCGCACAGCCGGCGCGCCTAGGAAGAGTGAGCAGAGTGCGAAGATTCGCCTGGCGCGCGGGCGCATTCGGGGAGAGTCGATAAGAGGGAGGCGGGTAGGGAGTACCTGTTGCGAGGCGACGTCGTCGCCAACAACTGTGGGCTGTGCGATTGCTATGCGAGAAAGAGAAGCTGACGCTTGAATTACTTGCGCATAAGCTTCAGATCAGAACGTTCTGGATGAAAGGCCGGCGGGGTGCTGGGGCGGCTAGTCCAACAGATCCAGTATCAGAGCGGGCAACGCGTGAACAGGTCCGCCAGACTGGCGAGGTCCCCCGACAGCCAAAAGTCGGTCTTGGTGTCTCGCGCACGCGTGGCCCACAACATCTCGTTTACCTCGTCGGTTGCATTGTAGTTCAGGGCGCGCTTGATGTCCTTTGCCACGAGCTCCCCCTTCTTCTTTGCCATCCGAGTACGCGACAGTTTCTCCTCGGGATCCTTGGCAGGCCCGGCGTCGAGGTGCGTGGTGCCGAACGCGTTGCGCCAGAAGGGGTCAAGCATGGGTGCGTCGCCGTCGTGCACAGCTGCTCCCTCCACCATGCCGCGCGCCATGGTGGTCGCTCCCATCGCGCGCGCGTTGATCCTCGCCCGAGGCGCGCGCGGAGCGTTCAGCCGTTGCATTTCATCGCTGGCGGACACCCCGCGGCCGCTGCAACGACGTGCGAGTAAGGGAACGAACGGGAGTGCGAGGCCGATTCGCACGGTGGGCTCGAGCCGTTCGATGGCCTTGAGCTCTCTTGCGCTGCTCGAATCTCTCTTCGCGCCGCCTCGGGGCCCCCTTGGGCCGCCCGGGGCCGGTTTGGGGGGCCTCTGGGGGCGTCGCGGCCGCAGTAAGGACTGAATGCACGCATATCCCCCCCTCCCAAAAAAGGGACGTTGGAAATTACCCCAATGCGACCCTATCTAGGAGCTGGAGCATCTAGGAAAGCAACATCTACATCTACACCAACAGCTGCAGTAACATCAACACCTGCATCTACATCTACATCAACACCAACAGCGAGACCCACATCTACATGTACATCTACACCTACATCTACACCTACATATACATCTACATCTACACCTACATCCACATCTACACCTACACCTAGACCTACACCTACACCTACATCTACATCTACATCTACATTTTCGCATTGGTTTTGCTTTTGCTTTGCGCCCCCTTGCCTTTGCTGTTGCTTTTGATTTGCTTTGCTTTGCTTTTGTTTGCGGATGCTTGATTTTGTTTTTGCTTCGCCCACGCACAGACACACACACGCATGTTTTCGGATTCGCTCACCAGGTGTGCTTGAGAATGCTCCGTATCCGGTCTACACCGCACGACTTGGTATTGAGCAAGGTTATGCAACACTTGCTACACCGAGCGTTCCTACGAAATCGTACAGCAGCAGCAACTCCCAGATCGGTGCATCATCGGCGCTGGAATATGCTGTTTCACCAGAGTGGTGCGACCACAACCTCCCCGCTGTCGTGGAATCGCCAGAGCCACTCGTGGCGTGCATGGACTGTGTCGAATAACCAGTAGTACACATATCGCCGTGACTGGTTCCCCTTCCACAACTCGCATGCTATGCTATGCTATGCTATGCTATGCTATGCTATGCTGCGCTATGCTAAACTAAGCTCTGCTATGTTATGCTTCGCTGTGATATGCTGTGCTATGCTATGCAATGCTATAATATGCTGTGATATGCTGCGCTATGATATGTTATGATATGTTATGCTGCGCTATGCTATGTTGCGCTATGTTACGTTACGCTACTAAATACTATAATATGCTACGCTATATTGTGATTTCTATGCTATGCTATGCTATGCTCTGCTATGCTATGCTAATGCTGCGCTGCGCTGCGCTGAGCTAAGCTAGGCTAAGCTAAAATAAACGGTGCTAAGCGAGGCGAGGCTAAGCTAAGCTAGGCTAAGCTAAGATGAGATAAGCAAAGCTAAGCTAAGGGGGCGCAACTGGAGGAACCGCGGGGCCGACGCTGGGGGAACCGCCCGGGGCGAGGAACACTGCCCGGCCCTTTTAAGCCCAGCGAGTAAGAACTCTCTAGGGAGAGCCTGGGTAGGGACAAATCTTTTCCATCGGAAATGCATGATTGTCCTCTGGGGACCTTCTCGGCGGCCCATTGGGCCGTCTTGAAGAAACCCTCTCGGATCTTTCTGGCCCGTCTGGGGGCCCATTTCAGCCGTCCCTGGTCCCTCTTGGCCCGCCGTGGGGAGCCGAGCCATCTTGGGGCCCTCTTGGGGCCCCCCTCGTCCGCGCAGAGATCATCCGGCGCCCCTCTCGGGCTCCCTGGAGACTTTCTCGGGGCCGTCTTGGGGCTCGCTTGTGGGGTTCGAGGATTTTCAAACCGTCCTGGGGCCCTCTTGGGAGCCACTTAGGCCGTCTGGGCAGGTCGTCCAGGGGCCCTCTCGGGGGGCTCTTGGGCCGTCCGGGGCCGATTTGGGGCTCGAGCCTTTGCGGCCGTCGTGGCCGCTGGTAGGATTGAAATGAATATACCGGAAATCTACGTTCTGTCCATAGGAAACGCTTGATTTTTGCCCTTAGGGGGCCTTCCCGGCGGCCTCTTGGACCGTCTTGAAGGCCCTCGTGGTCGTCTAGGAGCGGTATTGGACTGTCTTCGAACGTTTGTGGGCCGTCTTGAGGCCACCTCAGTGCGCTCTTTGACCATGTTCCACGCGACCTGGGGCGCTCTGGGGCCAGCTTAGGCCTCCTCGAGCCCCCCCCCCCGGACCGCCGCGCAAACCAGCGGCGCCGCTTCCGGCCCCCCCCCGGCCCACTCCGATATATATATATATATATATATATATATATATATATATATTATATATTATGCTGAAAGCCTAACCCCGCTCGACCAGAGAAGACGGCGGTGCACGGCGAAGCCGAGTGAAAAGAAAACGTGTTTTCCACAGCCTGCATCGTGCCGCCGAAGGCGGCGATCATCCAAGAGGCACTCGCTATGAAACACAGAACTTTGCACGTGCACACAAGCGATGCTGAAACAATGCCCAGGTGGTGGCGGGCGATGGCGGACGGTGCCGAAAGAACTTGAGCACACGCAGTTGCGGTCGAGCTCAAGTGAGAGATGAGGCACAATTATCTTCAAAGAAAGTCATTATGCTGAAAGCCTAACCCCGCTCGACCAGAGAAGACGGCGGTGCACGGCGAAGCCGAGTGAAAAGAAAACGTGTTTTCCACAGCCTGCATCGTGCCGCCGAAGGCGGCGATCATCCAAGAGGCACTCGCTATGAAACACAGAACTTTGCACGTGCACACAAGCGATGCTGAAACAATGCCCATATTCGCCCATACTGGGAGCTGGTGAGCAGGACAGCTCACCTCAAAGAGCGGCCGCCGAAGACGAAAGAAGATTTGGCGGCCAGCCTCCTGCCGACACGGGCGGCGTCTGACAGCTGGCCTGTGGACAACTTGGCGAGCTGGCGCGTGAGGCGGCCCGCCTTCTCATAGCGTCGCACGCTGGCGGCGCACTTCCAGCGGCCCCGACGCTGCACCTCCGCCAGCGAGCGGTGCTTCAGCGCGAAATCCGTCGAGGCCCCGCCATGCCGAAGGGAGCGCGGGCAGAGACGGAGGCGCTGCAAGCCGGCAGCGTCGGCCGCCTCACGAAAGGCGACCTCGAACTCACGGTGGCTGAACGGGAAGAGCGGCCTGGTCGGCGGCGTGGCGGCCTTGAGGTCCCGCAGGAGCTTGGCCACCCACCGCCGCGAGGTGCCGGCGCTGCCGCTGCCGCCGAAGGTAACCGTATCGTCGTACTCGCCGGCCTTCGTCGTCACAGACGGAGGGCAGTCCGCCGGGGCGGCCGGCATCAGGGTGATCGAGACCTGGGGGTAGGCCGACGTCGCGGAGTGGCGGAGGCAGGTCACGTCGCAGGCCTTCAGGTTGAGCAGCTCCGAGAGGCGCAGGTAGCCGTCGAAGGCCACGGCGACGCCGGCCCCCACGAGCTGCTGGCGCGGGCTGTGGGAGGTGAGGCACTGATCGATGATCAGCAGCGCGGCCTCCCAGGGGCAGGGGTCCCTCTGCTCGCCGGGCGACGCCTTCGCGAAGCCCTTCAACGTGAGGCGGGCCTGGGGGAACTCCGTGACGTCCCTGAGGTTGACCCGCTCCTCGAACGCGTAGCCGTAGAGGGCGGTCCGCGCGGCGAAGATCCCGTCCCCCGCCAGGAAGATGCTCTGCAGGTAGTCCACCATCAGCTTGTCTCTCTGAGCTGGCGTGGCCAGCGGGTACCGATGCTGAATCGCGAAGCGCCGGACCTCGGCCGCAGCACGGGCGTAGTGCTGCTGGGTCAGGGGCTTCACGCGGCGCCGAGCCAGGAAGTCCTCGCGGGCCACGTCGTTGTTGGCGGCCCGCTGTGAGCCCACAGTCAGGCGCGAGCGGCGGCGCGGGGCCCCGCGGCCCAGGGGGTGCCGCGACTCCGCGCCGCGGCGCTGGGCCAAAGCGGCGGCGGCGATCCCGCTCGGCCGCTCTCGCCTGCGCCGCGCAGCTGCCCCAGCCCAGCTGGTCGGGCGACCACTCCTGGTGGCCCGCGGCGGGGCAGACGGGGTCTGGCGTGCGCGTCCAGTCGTCGCACTCGGCGGCGGCTGCCAGCTGAGCCTCCCCTCGGCATTCAGGGCGAGCACCATCGAGGCGGCCTGCCGCGGGAGCGCATTCGCGGAGGATGCTAGCCCACTTCCGAGCCAACGCCTCCGGATAACGCCCGGCCAGGCTGGTCTTCCAGACGGTGGCACCCTTGGGACCCAGACGAACCTTGCCTGCAAGGACCTCGTGAACGTGATCACGGGAGCAGCTGGCCTCCAGGGCCTGAAGCGGCTTCAGGTCGGTGACAAGGGTGGTGGGCTTCAGGTAGCGGCAGTTGTAGTGGCAATAATGCATATGAACGAAGTAGTGACAGTGACGATCCAAGAAAGATGTGACCTCGGGAGAATGCCAGAGACGTGAAGAAGAGGGATTCTCGACGGACCAGCGCACGCCAAATCGCTCACACAGGCGAAGCATGTCTATGGTGAACGAAACCGAAGCACTACCAGAGGCAAAATGCTTGGCCCGGCTGCGCGCCGGGGTGGCCAGGCTGAAGGGGGTGCACGGCGTGCCGAAGTGGACATACCACACGTCCCGGCGCACGATCAGGGAGCGGATCACGCTGATGACGCGCTTGTCGGACAGGTCGTGCCAGGGCCCCCGCGAGATGTCGACTGGCACCCACGACAGCAGCCCCGCGTCGAGACAGGCGGCCGTGAGGCGGGCGCAGCCGGCGTAGAGCTCGAGCACGTGGCGCGCCCGGCGCCGCTCACGCGGCCGGGCGCCCAGGCGGTGCGGGCCCGCGCCGCTGGCCGGCGAGGCGGCCGGCGCTGGGGGAGGCGCCGGGGCCAGGTCGCGCGGCGCCCCGCGCTGCGTCTGGCCCGGCTCGAGCTCGAAGCGGTCGGCCGCCCGGGAGTCGTGGTCGGTCGGGTTCCGGCTGCTCTCCGAGTACCGATGGTAGTGCTGGATGCCGGTGGCGATCTGCCGCGCGGCAGCCTGGCAGGCCAGCTGGCGGAGCACCGGGTTGGCACAGCGGCCCTTCTCGAAGGCCATCATGGACGAGAGGTTGTCGCCGATGGACAGGACGCGGCAGCCGTGAGCCGCCACGGAGCGGGTGGCCCGCCTGAGGCCCAGCAGCGTCGTCCGGCCCTCGAGGATGTGGATCGGGGCCGCGAAGAGAAAGGCGCCGCGGACCACCAGCTGCCACCTGTGAGCAGCGAGGGCGGCGTCGGGCAGCGCTGGGATGCCGCCTCTGCAGGCGGCGGAGGCCGGCGCCTCCACGTCGACCCGAGCCGCTCGGCTCCGCCGTGCTGCCGGGTACGGTGACGATCGCCCCGCACGTGGCGGCAAATCCAGCCCGGCGAACACAGCGGCGTCGTCGCTGCCGGCAGTGAAGCCGGCCTGCGTGGCAACCTCAGTACCCGGCGGATCGCCCGGGTCATCAGCGTGGCGGTCGATGGCGACGAAGCGCCAGCGCTCGCGGTAGGCGCCGATGTCCCTGAGCTCGCTCTCCTCGAAGCGTGACGTGGCCAGGGCGTAGCCCCACAGGCTAGCGTCAGAGCAGTAAGCCCACGGGTGCCAGGGTGCGCCGAGGTCCACACCCGCGAGCGGAATGAGGGCCTTGACAAGCCCCAGCTCGCGCAGCTGCTCGGCGTCGAAGTGGCAGTAGTCGCTCGGCGCGTACACGACCCGGTACAAGGAGCTCAGGACAGCGAGGGCCGGCCTCATGAGCATGAAGTGGTGCACGACGTGTCCCAGCACAACCTCCATGGCCGCAGGCGTGCAGCCGCGGCGGTCGATCAGAGCGGTGACCGCCCGATGCAGCCGCCAGGCCCGCTCGCGCTGCGGCACCGCGCGGCCGTCGCAGAAGTCGAACCGAACCCCACAGCAGACGAAGTCCCGCGTGGCGTAGCACACCTCGTGGTAGGCCAGGCCGCGGCGCTCGAACTCGAGCAGGATAGCCTCCAGCGCCGCGTCGACCAGGCGGCGCGGCGACCCGACGACATTGGCGTTGTCGACGTAGGAGGCCCCAGCGAGCTCGCCCACGGCGAGGCGCGCGCAGGGGGAGCGCTCCGAGACCATCCTGACCTCCTCGGGCGCGATGGACAGCGCCCGACTGATGCCGATACGAGTGACGTCCTCGGTGATGCCGTTGCAGATGAAGAGCGACCACCTCCAGCCCATGGCGAGGCCCTGGAAGCACGGGTAGACCACGGTGTCAGGATCCACCTGCACGAAGCGGCGGTGCACCTCGTCGTACACCTGGTCCGTGTCGAAATTGCGGATGGCCATGGGGTAGTCGAAGCAGAACCAGCTGCCGATCTCGAGCCACTGCATCTGGTAGAAGCCCTGGCGCAGGTCAGCGCTGGCCCCGTGGTAGCCCTGCTCGCCGCTGCCCAGCAAGTCCGCGTCGAGGCAGAGGCCGCTGAGGGCCGCCGCCGAACCGAGCTCGGTCCGAGGCGGGCGGCGATGCAGAGCCGAAGGCTCGCGGCCGTCAATCACCATGCGCAGCGAGCCGTCCTTCTTGCCAACGAAGAAGATGCTGGCGCGGGCACGGCAGCGCGTGCGCACACCGACGAGGCCAATGCGCATGAGCTGCTTGAAGAGGCCCAGCCGCAGGACCGGGTCCCGCCGCAGGTTCGCATCCCAGTAGGGGTAGATGGGTGGGAGCTCGCCGGCCTCCACCATGCTGTCGAGGACCGCCTGCGACCGAAAGATGTGCTTCTCCGGCTCGTTGATCAGCGGTAGCAGCCAGGGCGGCACCAGCGAGCGGATCGGCTGCGGCGAGATGCCGCTGTCGAGAACCTTGAGGAGGCGCGGCTCATAAGGCCGAACAGGCGTCGGCCGGCCGCTGTAGACGTCCTTGGACTTCAGAAGAGAACAGAGCGCGTCATCACCGTCCACGCCGATGGGGTCGCCGAAGGCGGCCACTCGCTGATGGACGCGCTGCAATACAGATGCTTGGGCGGCGTTCGCCGGGAGAACCGAGGCGAGTCGCCGCGCAGCCGCCAGCGGGGCGTCCAGGTCGTTCAGAGCCATGATCGCCTGGTTGCACCGCCGCCGCACGCCGGAGGAGAGGTTCAAGGGCAGCACCTCCCTCGGCGTCGATCTGCCCAGGAGCGGCAGAGGAAAGGGGTCGCCGTGAGCGCGACCAGTCAAAAATCGAGGAGCCCCTTCGGCATCAGGTCCCCTCGTGCGCCCGCCTGCGAAACGGACTGCGGAGGTATCGTTGGCCGAACGGCGCCGGGGCGAACGCCGCCTCTCCGCAGCCCGCACGACAGGAGTCATCCCTGCGCGGCGGCCGAGGCGTCACCCCGACCGCCGCGTCCGCCACCACCTGCACGGCCGCGCCCGCGGCCCCGGAAGCGCCCCGCGCCGCCGTCCTCGCCGCCAGCGCCGCCGCCTGCGTCGTCGCCAGAGCCCCGCCCGCGGGGGCGCGTGGCCTGCTCCTCGCGCCACTGCCGCTGCTGCTTCAAAGTGAAGGCCTCATCCTTCTGGATCTGAGCGATGTACTTGGAGTACTCGGGAAGGACGAGGCCGCCATACTCGTTGACCGTAGAGGCCACCACCGCGTCCAGGTCCTGGAAGTCCGGGCTCCGAGGGTTGCGGGCCACCGCCATCTCGATCTGCACGAGGTAACGCACCAAGATCTCGACGCCCGAGAGGCTCGGCAGGTTCAACATGTCCTGCTGCTGGAAGGCGTGCAGCGCCTCCGTGAGCCTACGATGGGCGCGCGTGATGTTGCTGTTGGGCGAGATGCCCGACTTGTGGATGAAGTCCAGGTGGTGCGACATCCACTCCATGCCAGTCGCGCGGAGCGTCTTCACGAACTCGTGGGTGACCCGGCTGCCGCTCAGCGGGAAGGGCGGCTCGGCCGCCGCGTGCTGCAGCCCGAAAGAGTCGGAAAACGAGATGAAGCGGCGGCCTGAGATGGGCTCGCGGGCGTCGCCTGTCACGCGATCGTCCCGCCGATTGCCAGAAACCAGCGCCCGCTCCCAGGCAGCTCGGTCGTCGTCGGCTACGAGCTGGCAGAAGGTCCAGCAGTTGTCGATCAGCACGAGCCCACTCAGATAGTCCTCGTCGGCCGCCACCTCGGGTGTCATGAAGGTGGCGCGATCCGTGAGGATCTGGGCCGGCACCTCGTCGCCAAAGCTGCGGGCGGCGGGGTCGGCCACGCGCCACACCCCCACGCCGCCTGGGGCCGCTGGGCCCGCTGGAGGCGCCTGGCCCAGCACGGCCGCGAGGGCGGCCGCCTGCTGCCTGACGCGCCTCAGGTCGGCGTCCGGGATGGGGTTGTCGAAGACGTACGACTCCGCCCACTGCGCCGGGGGGTAGGGCTGCCCCCGAGCGAGGGCGATCACTCGATGCACATTCAGGTCGATCCGCTGGACCGAGAAGTCAGGAGTGCTCCCGATCCAGACCCCCGGCGTGGGCGTCTGGATGATGAGCAGCCGCGCGTGCCACCGCAGCCCGTTCTCGTCGTTCATGAAATCGATGAGGACCTGCGCCTCCGGGACATCTGGGACGCTACGATCCATCCTGCTCCAGCGTTCGGGCTCGCCGCTGACTTGGCGTCACTGGCCCTGGCGCGGGAGCCTGGCAGGCCGCCCCAGGGGCGGGAGCGGCCGGGGCCGCGAGCGCCGGCAGCAGCGCCGGCGGGGCCGACGGCTCGGCGCGGGCTGCGGGCGGCCTGGCGAAGAGCCGCAGGCGCCCGATGGCCCAAGCACCCGCGGCCCCGGCCGCGGCGGACAGCCACACCGCCAGCCAGCCCGGCCCGGCGGCGTGCGCGGGCGCCTCGGCGGGCTCGGTGTGGGAGGTGGCCGGCCCGCTGCACGTGAGCGTGCAGGTCTGAGTCGGGCAGGCCGGGCACGCGGGGCAGGCCGGCCCGCGCAGCAGCCAGACCTCGGCCAGCCGCACGCCGATCCCCACCAGCTCCACGGCCGCGGCCATGCAGGGGCGCGGACGGGCCTCCTGCCGAAAGAACTTGAGCACACGCAGTTGCGGTCGAGCTCAAGTGAGAGATGAGGCACAATTATCTTCAAAGAAAGTCATATATATATATATACACACACACCGTTTTACTGCACGTGTCCACGCCAATGCCAATGGTCTACTAGCTCAGTTTCCCCCTCAGACTGCGGTTCGCCGCGAACCGCCCGGCGCCCCCGCCCCCCGCCGCTGCGCCAAGCCAAGAGCAAGACCCCCGCGGCAAGAGCAACCCAGCGTGGCAGTCCACACTGGTTGCACTCTGGGCTTCGCGGGCCGGCTTCACGACAGGGAGGAGCGTTTCAAGACCCAGGCCCCGCTGAACCCCACTCCGAGGCACCGCAAAAACGGGAAGAACGCGCTATATCTGATGGGCCACGGCACCTCAGGCAAGCATTGAGCCAGTCAGCCTCTACAAGAGATCATTCTGGTGGGCCGTGAGAGGGTCGGGAGCTAGAACAGCTCTGGAGCGACGGGTAGACGGCGCAGGGGATACACGCACCAAAAAGTATGACCATGCAATTCAGTATACGGAAATACCGTTTTACTGCTCGTGTCCACGCCAATGGTCAAATAGCTCAGTTCCCCCCTCAGACTGCGGCTCGCTGCGAACCGCCCGACGCCCCCGCCCCCCACAGCTGCGCCAAGCCAAAAGCAAGACCCCCGCAGCCAGAGCAACCAAGCGCGGCAGTCCACACTGGTTTCACTCTGGGCTTCACGGGCCAGCTTCGCGACAGGGAAAGGCGATTCAGGACCCAGGTTTCACTGGGCCCCGGTCCGCGGCGCAGCAAACACGGGGAAAACACGCCGTGCCAACTCCATCCCGTCGCGGCATACTAGCCGTGAAAATTATGTTAAACTGTCCACCCCATCCACCGCACGTGCAATACATTAGTCTGCTTTCGACTTGGAACTACAAGATCAGTGCCAGAGCGAAGCTCGTGAACATATGAAATAAAAACAATTTTTTACAACTCAGAGAACGCTCGCAACAAACGCAATCCATGCACGAGAGCGGCGGTGGCCTGGTCCGCGGGCCGCGCGCGCACGAGGTCTGCCGCCGCACCCTCGACGTAGATGCGGGCCGTCATGCGGCTGGCCCACCTGCCCTTGACGAGCGTGGCCCCCATGGAGGCCGACCGCAGGAAAAAGTCTGAGGCGCCTCCTCGTCGGGCAGAGTGCCATGAAAAGCGCCCAGGAAGGCCCAGGCCGCGCGTGGGGGCCCCGAGCGCACCTCTGAGCTGGGAGGGCGACCTCCACGACAGGGCTTCGCCTGCGGGCCGCTGCTGCACGACTAGCCTGAGCATTCCCTTGGCAACTGCTGATCGGATGACGACGGCCTCTGCAGCGTCCTTGCCCGGTGTCGTTTTAGACGTCCTGATCCGCAGCACGACTGAGTCACCTCGGTCGAGGACGTCGTCTGTCGTCAACGCGAAGACCTCGCCACCCCGCAGCAGGCCTTCGAAGCTGATGAGCAGCAGGCAGCTCACGTCGAACGCTCCGGCCTCCGCCGCCAGGCCTGCTATGCCCGCGACGACGTCGGGCGTGAACGGCAGCGCCCGCTCTGCAGGCTCCGCTCGACGCCAGGCCTTCAGCAGCGCCCGCGACAGATCCAGCCTCCGCCGCAGCTTGGGCAGCAGGAAGCACACGCCCGCGACGGTGGTGTTGTTCGCCAGCGCGATGCCCGCTCCGCTCTGCCAGATCAGCTCCAAATAGCTGGCGACCAGGCTGTCAGCATCCTCTGCCTCGTCGCCCAGGATGCGCACCCCCTGAGGGCTCACCCCGCAGTGCCTCAGCAGGTCCTGCACTGCGCGAGTGTACCTCGCTCGAGGCGCAAACCCCACTCGTGGCGAGGCGAGGGTCTGCCGGCGCTTCCCGCGCCGCTTCAGCACAGCAACCACGGCCCGCGTGGCATCGCAGCGGGCCGCGCCTCGCCGCGCTTCCTGAGCCGCAAGCCGCGCCACAGCTTGCGCGACGGCTCGTCCGCCGGGTCGTCCTCCGAGACCACGTAGCCGATCAGCGGGTGCATGTCCGCCGCGATCGCCATGGCCATCCAGCGCCTCGGCGCTGGCTGTAGGCGGCGGCTGCTGCTGCGATCCTTGGTCGCGATGGCCGCCGCGACCTGGCTGTCGACGAGGTGAAGCCACCTCGTGCAGTGTCGGGCTGACTTCCGCGCTCGCCATCGCATGGCTGCCAGCGCCGCCTGCAGCTCTCTCACGTTGATGTGCGCGCGCGTCTCGCGCGGCCACGCCATGCTCAGCACGGCGCGCCACCGCCGCGCGAAGGGGCCCAGGCTCGAGCGAGGCCAGCCTCGTGGACCGCGCGGCAGGCCGCAGTCCAGCCGCGCGTCCGAGCCCCCCTTCTCCGCGCGGCTCAGGTAGTGGAGGACGAGACGCCTGGCCTCCTCGGTGTTCGGGTCGCCCGCGCTGTCCTCGAAGCAGCCGCGTTGGTCTCAGGTCTCGCGGCGCTGGCCGACGCGCGCGATCTCGGGCGCGGACAGGGGGCGCGCCAAGGCGGACTCCGCCAGGAGGACGCGCCGGAAAGCCCATGCGACCACATAGACGCTGAAGCTGTTCCCGAACAGGAAAGCCCTAGCGTCTGAGGCGGCCTGCGGGTTCGAGCCCTTCGTGGCTACCGCGGTGTAACTCTCGTCGAACCCGAGCAATCGTTCTCGCTCCGTGCACCCTGGCAGCCTCCCTGGCAGCTTCCCAGAACAATCCTGGGCGAGTTTTTTCTCCTCGCACAGCGCAACGCGATGGCGGAGCGAATCGGCCTGCCAGCGCGCTCGCGCCTCACTGGACGCCGCGGCCAGGCCGCGCGGCGCCGACGGGGAGCTCGGGGGCCGCCTGCAGCACGCCAGCGTCGGGAAGGGGAGCGGGCGCCCGGTCCAGCGAAACCCCTGGTCCTCCCACTCGATGTCCAGCAACGGCCCGTTGTCTGTCACGACCTCGATATAGTAGCCCTTGTCGACAAGGCGCAGCGGCGGTGCCACTTGGAGCTGCCATCTGAACCAGAAGAGCCGCGGCCTGCGACGCGGCGCCATGACCGACGAGCAGATGAAGTGCGGCTCAACTCCCATGCAGCTGGACATGACCTTGACATAATCGTCTGTCATGCTCGCCACGTTCTCGAGCAGCGAGTAGAACCGCCGCCCGAACGCCTGCTGCTCTTAGAGCCAGAAGATCCTGGGCACCTCGTAGAACATAGAGCTCTTGCGGCCATGCAGGCCCCCACCGCTCGCGCTGAGGCGCGAGAGGTCCTGGCGCGGGCTGCCCGCGCCAGCGACGCGCGCGCGCCCGCCGTCTCCGAGAACGCGTCAGAGAGGTCCTGCACCAAGTTCGCGCCCACCCGCGCAACGTCGCCCCAGTCGATCGCGCCTGGCAAGCGCAACCGGACATCTCGCCTGGCCTTCGCGTCGGTCTCGGCGGTGACATAGGCGACGATCCTGACGGGCAGCCTCGAGAGCGACGCAGCGAGGCCGCCGACGCCGTCGAAGAGCCCCGCGACTAGGACAGTGAGCACCTTCAGCACAACTGCCCTCGGGATCATCGGATTAGTTAGACGCGGCCCAGGGGCGCCGCGGGTCTACAGGCACGTTGGGCAGCCGAGCGCCCACGCCGAAGTGATCAGCGACCTGGCCCACGGATTTGAGCGCCGACGCCGCCTCCCCACGAAGGCTCGTGGACGCGCAGGCGCCGCCCCCGAATCCGAGGCGTCGGAGACCGTGACCACCCCCTCGATGCGGGCGCGGAGAGAGCTGGCCGCTGTGGGCAGCAACATAAGGCCCAAGAGGAGCTCCTCGACCATCTCGGCATTGCATCGAACCGTCGATCGCGCCGTCGACAGGGGCCATGCGGAGTTGAGGAGGCCGAAGAGCGGGCGTCTAAACTCAAAAGCCCGCGCCAGCTTGCCGAGGACCGTCGTGCACACCCGCCAGGGCAGCCGCTCCTGCGACAAGTCGCGAGGCAAAGGGCAGCGGTACTCAGCACCTGGGGCGCGGCGCTGCCAGCCGTCCGCTGACGCTATCCACGTCGGCCCCCACGCGCTCAACCCGCGTCTCCCGCAGGCGAGCCTTCTCCGCCGCGTGGGCCACGCCAGCGCGCCTGTAGCTCTCCCGAACGCGCTGCTGGCAGTCCGCCTCGGTGCCCATAAGCTGCCGCGCCCGCGCCTCGTCCGCGATCTCGGGCGCGTCGACGTCGTCGATGTACACCTGCCACCAGCCGGCCTCGCGGCCACTGCCCAGCTCGACGATCGGGCGTGCTTCGTCCTTCCGCCACTCCGGCTCCTGCGGAAGCCCTGCACCCCTGGGCGGCGGCAGGCGGCGCAGCCTGCGGTGGATGTGCTGGACGACCGGGGCCGCCAACATCCACCCCGCGGCTATCACCGCGGACGCAATGTACACCTGCCGCTCGGGGCGCCCGAAGAGCGAGCCAGGGGGGGGCCTGCCGACCGCCATGCCGCGCACCAGGCGGCCGTTCCTCAGGCGGCGGGGGCGGCGGCGGCACCGCGCCGGCGAGCGGGGCCAGGACGGGGTCGCCGTCGGCGCCCGCAGCGGTGGTTTTGCGGCGAAGCCGTCGGCGCCGCACGCGTGGCACCTCCACCGTGGCCAACGGCGGGATCGGCAGCCGGTGCCCTGACCAATCCTGGCCATTACCTGACCACCAGTCCGCTGCGCCAGCGCCATGCTCGAGCACGGCCCCTCCCCCGTCCGCGGCGCACCAGCGTCAGGACCTCGATTCGCTGCAGCTCACGGCTGAACGCCACCACGTTCCTCACCCCCGCTGGGTACCTGCGGCGGCCTGTCATGGCCACGAGACTGGAGTAGTCACTTAGTTTCTCGGTACACAGGTCGTTGTCCGCAGTGTACACCATCCAGGGCGCGCGGTCCTCCGCGGCTGGCCAGCACAGCGCGCGTTCGTGAGACAACGGCTCCCGCGCACGCTGCGGCGAAACCCTGCTGGTTGCCAGCCGCCAGCCGCCCCAAGCCAGCACGCACGCCGCCGCGACATGCCCGCCGAACAAGCCGCCGACGGGCTCCTCCACGGTAGCCACGACGCCTTCGCCCACCAGACGCAGCGGCTGTTGCTCCACGGGCGGCACAGCGCTGACGCAGGCAGGCGGCGCGCTGGTGCTCGACGACGTCCAGGTTGTCACCGAGTTGTCCTCCAGCTCATGCCCCGGGCCGTCTCGCGGCCACTCTAGATCAGGCTCAGGAGCCAGCGCGGGTCCCAAGACCAGATGCGCGGCAAAGCCCACCCAGAAGGTGATCAGGGCAGCCACCGCGCTGGCTGGGCCATGCGGCTGCATGCCTGCTTGCAGCTTGAGCCCAGGCAGTCGCGGGGAAGGCTGCTAAGGGCGGCAACGAATCGAACGGTCTCTCAAAGCAAACACGTGCACATCGCACTACTATTCAGTTCGCGTTCCCTCTCTTGGGCCCCTTTTGGGGCCTTCTTGGGACCCTCTTGCGCCGTTTTGCAAGGCCTGGGGCCGTCTCGGGGCTCTCTTGGGCCGTCTTGGGGTCCTCTTCGGCCGCCTTGGAGCGGTTTGGAAAACCTTTTGGGCGGTGCTTTAGCGCCGGAGACACGAAACAACGAGAATGCAAAACACATGACAAAATAATGAAAATCAGCGATTTTGTCCTCTCGGGGCGCTCTTGGGCGGCATCTTAAAGGCCTCTTGGGGCGTCTTCGGGGCCTCCGGGGCAATTTATTATCCCGGCAAAGCAACCTAACAGCGATGTGTAGAAGCATATCTGAAAGCATTCCCCTTAACATTCAAATGAAAATCCAATTGTAGAATTCTGTTGTTCTCGCAGTCGTAGTCGCATTCGCGATGACAGTCGCAGCGGCAACGGCAGTCGCAGTCACAGCCTCAACCTCAGCCTGCCTCAGCCTCAGCCTCAGCCTGCCTCAGCCTCAGCCTGCCTCAGCCTCAGCCTCAGCCTGCTTCAGCCTCAGCCTCAGTCTGCCTTCAGCCTCGGCCTCAGCCTCAGCCTGCCTCAGCCTCAGCCTGCATCAGCCTCAGCCTCAGCCTCAGCCTGCCTCAGCATCAGCCTGCCTCAGCCTCAGCCTCAGCCTGCCTCAGCCTCAGCCTCAGTCTGCTTCAGCCTCAGCCTCAGTCTGCCTTCAGCCTCGGCCTCAGCCTCAGCCTGCCTCAGCCTCAGCCTCAGCCTCAGCCTCTCAGCAGCCCCGAATGGAGGTCTGGGAACTCGAAGAGCACGAAGTGGCCTACAGCATTCTCCTGGATGGGAACTCACGAAAAGTTGGCTCCGGGCATTCAAAATGGCCCGGGAATGGAGTTCTGGGGACTCGAAGACCACGAAGTGGCCTACAGTTGGCTCCGGGCATTCAAAATGTGGCCCGGGAATGGAGTTCTGGGAAGTCGAAGAGCACGAAGTGGCCTACAGTTGGCTCCGGGCATTCAGAATGTGGCCCGGGAATGGAGTTCTGGGAGGTCGAAGAGCACGAAGTGTGTGACTGTTGGCTTAAAACGACTTCTGCGGCACCCTATCCGGCACCCGCCCAGACCCCCCTGTGGAGTCATCTGCTGCTCTTTTTTGACACCACTAGAAACCTATCAGAACAAGCTGTTAAGTAAAAGCGCATCGTGTGTCGCCAGAGACCCCTGGACGGCGTCTTGGGGGTGTCTCGAGATCGTCTGGGGCCGCCCGGATTGCTGTCTGAGGGCTCCCCAAAGCGATTTTAAGCCTCCCAGAGGCGGGCCCGGTCCCTGGGACCCACATTTGCGGTCGAAGTTCCAGCCCTCGGCTCCCGAACCCGGTGCGCCGCAATATTGTACACACACTCCTTCTACCTATGAAACTACAAGGAAGAACCCGGCATGTCACCGTCCCCCCCCCGGGCCCCCAACTAGACGCCTGCGGCCTCCCCTGATGGCCGAAGAGGCCTGCAAGAGAGCTCAACAATTTCATCAGAAGGCCCAAGAAAACCGAGGCCCCGAGGCTTACCTACATCAGGCCCTCAAGACGGCAAAAGGTACTTCCAGACGGCCTCAGAAAAGGCGCGAGACGGCCTCATGACGGCTTCTACACGACCGCAGAAGCCCTGAAGACGGCCCAAGGGGCCCCCTGGAGGGCCTCCAAGAGGCAAACATCGAACATTTCCCTTCGGGCAACGCGCATGTTTAGCATACTCGCTTCTTCGGTCCTAGCCGCCAAAATGGCCCAAGAGGCTCCTGAGATCACCCCAAGACGGCCCAAGAGGCCCCCAAAAGGGCCCCAAGACGATCGTCCAAGAGGGCTCCGAGATTGCCTAAGAGAGCTGTAAGACGGCCAAGAGGGGCCCCAGAGGCGTTCCCATGGAGCCCACAGAGGGCAATTGGAGGCCCCATCGACGGCTCATGAGGGCCCCAAGAGGGCCCCAAGACTGCCCCAAGCCCCCCAAGACTGCCCGAGAGGGCCCCAGGACGGCCCAAGAGGGTCCCCAGCTGGCCCAAAAGAGCCCAAAAGAACACCCAAAAAGGCCCAAGAATATTCGCAAAATGCTTCCAAAAAGGCTCCCTGGAGCTTCCCAAGACTTCGAGAGGCCCTCGATTCACGATCCATCTCAGGGCTTCAAAAAACGCCGCTAAGCCCAAAGAGGCACCAAAAACGCTCCGAACCCCCGATCCAAGTCAGAGGTGTGCCGACATGGGCGAGGCGGCGGGATACGAACCTTGGCTCTGGGGCAATCAGTGAGGGTGCGCCGCTGGATCTCCCCAAGGGAGGGGGGGGGGTTAGGACCCCCCCCCCTCCCCGATCCGTCGTCGGGCACCCCCCCCCCCTCCCTCCCTTCCCCGATCCGTCATCGGGGAACCCCCCCACTCCCCCCCTTTCCACGACCCGTCGTCGGGGACCCCCCCCCCCCTTCTCCCCCTTTCAAAAGAGGGGGGGGGTCCGACCCCCTCCCCCTCCCCCCCTTTCGCCACGATGCCCCCTGACGCCGGAAACCGATCCCCGCCACCCATACCCCTAGTCCTCACCCGAAATCAAACCCCGAATCCGAACCCTAACCACTAACCCCTGCCCCAAAGGGAGTCACGAGGGGCCCCCTGCCCCCTAACCACTAACCCCAGCCCCCTACTCACTACCCCCTACTCACTACTCGCTATTCGCTACTCACGACTCACTACTCACTATCCACTACTCACTACCCACCACCCACTACTCGCTACTCACTACTCCCTACTCACTACTCCCTCCTCCCTACTCCCTACTCACTCCTCACTATCCACTACTCAATACTCACTACTCACTAAGCACTACTCACTACTCCCTATTCACTACTCAATAATTACTACTCATTACCCACCACTACCCACTATCCACTACTCAATACTCACTACTAACTACCCATTGCCCACAAATCACTACTCACTACCCACTATCTGCTACTCGCTACTCCCTACTCCGTACACAATACTGACTACACAGTACTCAGTACTCGCTACTCGCTACTCCCATACTCGCTACTCAATACTCACTACTTACTCCCCGCTACTCACTATTCACTACTCACTACATACTACTCCCTCCTCACTACATAGTCTCTAGTCACTAGTCACAACTTACTAGGCACTAGTCACTAGTCACTACTCACTACCCACTACTCACCAATCGCTACTCACTACCCACTATTCGCGACCCACTTCCTACTACTCACTCCTCACTACTCCCTACTCCCTACTCAGCACTCACTACTCACTACTCACTACTCGCTACTCCCTATTCGTTACTCACTAATCACTACCAACTACTCACTAGTGACTACACTCTACTCACTACTCACCACTCACTACTCGCTACTCGCTATTCACTACCCACTGCTACTACCCACTACTTTCTATTCACTATTCATCACTACTCACTACTCACTACTCACTACGCACTACGTACTACTGAGTACTCACTACTCACTACTCACTATTCACTACTCACTACTCGCTACTCACTACTCACTACTCACTACGCACTACTCACTACGCACCACCCACAACTCACTACTCACTAATCACTACTCGCCACCCATTACTCACTACCCACTACTCCCTACCCAGTACTCATTACCCCCTACTCCCTGCTCAGTACTCACTACTCGCTACTCGCTACTCACTACTCACAACTCACTACTCGCCACTCACTACTCACTTATCAGTACGCACTAATTACTCACTATTCACTACTCACTACTCCCCACTCCCTACTCCCTACTCGCCACGCACTACCCACTACTCATTCTCACTACTTACTACTACTCACTACCCAATACTCACTACTCACTACGCACTAGCTCACTACTCACTACTCACCACTCCCTACTCCCAACTCCGTACTCCCTACACGAGGGGGAGGGGGGTCCGACCCCCTCCCCTTTCCAGCGCCAAAGGGGGGAGGAGGGGGGGGGTCCGGACCCCCCCCCCTTCAAGGGAGGGAGGGGTGGGGGGGGGTTCGGCCCCCCCCCACCCCCCTAAAGGGGGAGGGGGGGGGCGGGGGTTCCGGACCCCCCCCCCCCTTGAAGGAGGGAGGGGGGGGGGTTCTGGACCCCCCCCCCCCTTTCGTGTATTCAGGGAGATCCACTGGCGCACTTTCGCAATCAGTGCATCTCCCTGTGGGGTACGATCCGTGTGAGGAGACAATCGACATACGTGGGGGGACGTGACGTTATGCGAATCCTCCCCCTGTGACCGCACATGAAACTATTACGAAACTACATGCCTCTGGGACACGATCCGTGTGATGCGTGTGCCAAGATGGGCACAAAGACGCCGTGCGAACTTTGTCCCTGGACCCGCAAGTAGATCTCCCGAGCGGAGCACGATCCGTGTGTGGGCCGTGCCGAAACTGGCGGGGGGACGCTATGTGAACCCTGCCTTCCGACGTATGGGGCCGTAGGATCTGTGCTTCCACTCCTTCTCAGCTTTCCCACAACCCACTTCTCCTCCGCATTTGCCCTATCCTCCTCCTCCTCCTCCTCCTCCTCCTCCTCCTCCTCCTCCTCCTCCTCCATCTCCTCCTCTCTCTCTGCACCTCTTACCACCGCCTCACTCTCCTCGTGCTCCTCCTGCTCGTTGCCTCCCTCCTGCCCCTCCTTCTCCAATTTCCTCCTCCTCCTCCTCCTCCTCCTCCTCATCCTCCCTCTGTGCACCTCTTACCACCGCACCACCCTCCTCGAGCTCCTTCTACTCGTTGCTTCCCTCTTCCCCTCATCCTTCTCTTATGTTTCCTCCTGCGACCTCAGGAACCTAAATCTGATGCTCAGTTTCCCTTGAAATTGCTTCCTTCCTCTCCACCTCCTCCTCGTCATCCTCCTTCCCCTCCTCCCTTCTTCTTCTTTCTCCCCAGCTCCCCCATCACCCTCCTCTTGTGTTCTTACATTCCTCGGCAACCGCCGTGTGCTTTCCCGAAACGCCCGCGGGAACCAACATTTGATGCGCAATTTCTTTTGGGGACCGTGCGAACTTTGTCCCTGGACCCGCAAGTGGAGCTCCCGAGCGGAACACGATCCGTGTGGGCCGTGCCGAAATTGGCGGGGGAACGCTTGCGAACCCTGCCTTCCTGCGTTTTGGGCCGCAGGATCTTCGCTTGCACTCCTTCTCAGCTTTCACACAGCCCACTTGTCCTCCTCCCCTCCCCCATCCTCCTACTCGTCCTCCTCGTCCTCCTCCGCCTCCTCCTCGTACTCCTCGTCCTCCTCCTCTTCCTCCTCCTCATCCTCCTTCTCCTCCTCGTCCTCCTCCTCGTGCTCTTCCTCCTCCTCCTCCTCCTCCTCCTCCTCGTCCTCCTCCTCCATCTCCTCCTCTCTCTCTGCACCTCTTACCACCGCCTCACTCTCCTCTTGCTCCTCCTGCTCGTTGCCTCCCTCCTGCCCCTCCTTCTCAATTTTTTCCTCCAGCGACCTCGGGAACCGAAATATGATGTTCGGTTTCCCTTCAAGCTGCTTCATCCTTCTCCACCTCTTCCTCGTCATCCTCCTTCCTTGTCTTCCTCGGCAACCGCCGTGTGCTTTCCCGCAGCGCCCGCTTCGCCGCGGCGCTGGCCACATCCCTCACTCAGCATGGTGCTGCCGCTTCGCTCGCGCCGTTTGCAATCCTTCGGCAATGGTGCTCTCGCCCATCCGTGGTCGCATCCTGATCCAGGATGCGGGCACGGATGCCCCCAGCACTGGCCACACGGTCGCCTTCAGAGCTGGCAACACCCCCCATCACACATGATGCTGCCTGTCGCGCACAACCTCCATTCCTGGTTGGGATTGGCGCTCTCGCCCGAGCTGGCCACATCCCTGTATGGGAGTCGTGGTGCCGCCTGCGTGCTGGCCAAATCGTTCATGGAATGTGGTACTCTTTCAGCAGCGCCAGCCACATCCCTGATCGACTATTGTGATGCCGCTCCACTCGCATGGTTCCCACGGCCCTCATGGGAGAATGGTGCTCCGCCCAAGCGCCAGCCACATCCATTTCCAAGAATTGTGCTACCGCCCCAGCGCCGGCCGCATTCGTGAGTGAGAATGGTACTCTCGTCTGAGCCTCGGCTACATCCACCTTTTGCGCGCGCCACCTCCAGCGCGATCCAACTGACGACAGCAAATGCCTTCCCTTCGTGCTGGGCGAGTGCCGAAACTGGCGTCCAGTTTGGACGAAACGCGTCGGGTCCGTTGCAAATCGGGGCTGCGCCAGGTTTGCCTCCCCGACGTCAGGTTCGGGGATGCATCGTAGCAATATTGCGACTACATCAACATGCTAACCGCAGGGTCAATACAACATGTAGGTGCAATAATCAAGATTAGAAGGCGAAGCGCAGCGAGCCCAAACATCTTGTGTGTATATATATATATATAGATACAAGACTGCATTGGTGCGTCGTGCTATGCACCTTGGTCCTTGAAGTTTGGCATGCTGGCGGAATGGCAGGAAGATCAAATGAACACTTTAGCGACAACTCCTTGTTGCCTTTTCCAGCCTTGCCGCTGCAATAATGTCATTCGTTTTTTCTTTCCCCATGCTTCTTTTTCCTCATTATTGCCCTGCCCTGCGAATTCTTTCCAATCCTCCTCAGCTCTTTTTGTGGAGGCTCCTCCCTGGAGAGCCTCTGGGGGCCGCACGGACGTTTTTCAAGTTTTCTTAAAGCCTTCTGGAGGCCTCCTGGGCGTCTTCTGGGGGCCTCTGAGGGCTTCCTCGGGCCACCCTGCCTCCAAACGCGGTCTCCCTGAACGACCGAGTCACGATTTGAAATGCTTCGGAGGGCGTCCTGTCGGATGGTTTTGGGGCGATTCTCGAGCCTCCCAGGCGGCCTCGGACGCCCAGAAAACCGAAGAATTGGGCATCCCCAAATTTCAAATGAAAAACTACGAGAATCGATGTTATCTGCGTTTTGGAAGCCTCTTGGGAGTCTTCTTTGGGTCGTCTTCGGGCGTCTGGTGGGTGTCTGTGGCCTCTTGGGGCCCTCGGGGGGGCGTTCGGCCGCCCTCCTGACCGATTTGGGCCCGTTGCCTAGGCCCAGCAGGGGGTTCCAGGAGCTCTGAAACGCCTGGGGGGCCTCCTGCAGGGGCGTCCAGGGGGTCCCTGGGGCCACGGATCCGGGGGGTCCAGAGGGTCCCGGGGGCCCGGGATTCGTGGTCCCGGGAAATAAAAAGCATACGACTGGGATTGCTAAAACCACGCGTGCTACGAGCGCGCTGCGGTTCTAGTCACAGCTATACCATGGCTCTCGTTTTTGCTTGTTTCCTGCGCGATCTCCTGCATGGGGGTTTTGCGGAGCCTCTGTCCGCCTCGGCATCCTCCTCATACTCCTCTTCGTTATGTGCTTCCCTTTTTGTTCTCCTTTCCCCTCCATCTGCCCCCGCTTTGCCTCTCTGTGGTCCCTGGTCTCCTCCCATGTTCCCTCCGTGCGCCCCTCTTCCCCTGCTCCCGCTGTCCTCCTCAGCACGCGCATTCGTCTCCCCTGCCCCCCCGATGTGGCCCTGATCCAGCATCTTGGATGTCTCGTAAGGGTCTCTCGACTGCGTCGAGGACCGTAGTGAAAACCTTTTGTGGGGCCCAAGGGGGGCCTATGTGGGCTCTCGAAGCCTCCTCTCTCCTCCTCTTCCTCCTCCTCCTCCTGCTCCTGCTCCTGCTGCTCCTCCTCCTGCTCCTCCTCCTGCTCCTGCTCCTGGTCATGGTCCTGCTCTTGCTCTTGCTCCTCCTCCGCCTCCTCCGCCTCCGCCTCCGCCTCCGCCTCCGCCTCCGCCTCTTCCGCCTCTTCCTCCTCTTCCTCCTCTTCCTCCTCCTCCTCCTCCTCCTCCTCCTCCTCCTCTCCTCCTCCTCCTCCCTCCTCCCTCTTCCCTCCTCCCGCCTCCCTCCTCCCTCCTCCCTCCTCCTCGTCCTCCTCTTCCTCCTCTTCCCCCTCCTCCTACGGTTTCTACGGTTTCCAGCATGATGAATGTTCGAAGCGTATCGAATACAGCTTGCATGATGATAATGTGCGGGCGGGCGGCAGCTCGCGGCAAGGCGCGAAACGGGGCCTCCTCACACCCGCCACCGCCGTATAGCGGTCGCTGCCAGACTCGCTGGAGCTGTCACCTCAGCCCCACTTTCGGGCACAGTCATGCTTTCGCTCGAACTCACAGTATGGGCCAAGGGGAATATAACACCCGAGAGCCTCTTGAGGGACATCCCAAGTCCTAGGGCCGACCCTCGTCCTGGCCTCAACCCCGTCCCACATACATCGAGCCAGCAAATTGCACAGCTCAGAGGGGTATTCCTTCAACGCAGCTGTTCGGAACTCCCCCTGCTCCCCACGGCCAAGGGCCTGACGATGCCGACCAGGATGGTTGCACCTCCCCCCCCACGCCGCTCGCGGACCTTTATCCCCAAAAAAGGAACGTGGACGGTCAGAAACGCAGTAGGTTTCTCATACTCGCACCCGTAAAGGCACCGGGCAACCGTCACCTTCTCGGTTCCTGGCAACGACAGGATATATCGAACCTCGTCCAGCAGCCACGACGAGGGAGCCTGCGGTCGCCAGTGGGCCTCGGCCGGGTGTTCCATAATGGCGGGGGTGTCGTGCCCCGCGCACGCCACCAAGAATCTACACATGGCTCTGAGCAGAACATTGCCGAGGTCCACTTGCCTCCTTTCCCTGGCCAAACTGCTGAACCTGGCCGCGCTCCAAGTCTCACACGGGGGTCCCCCGAGCAAACCGACATCCACGAACGCCCGCACAAGTTTCAGCCAGTGCTCGATGGTATCCTCGACGCTGAAATCCCCCAGCGCTAGCGCGCTGGCCACATCCAGGCTTAGGGTCCAGACGGGCCTGTCCTGGGGAGCCTGGGTCTGGAAATGCTCGATCCACTCCTGCAGGTCCCCCATCCGACGCCTACCCGAGAAAAGGTGCAGGATAAAGTAGTACTGGAACCTACTACGCTCTGGCCGTCCTGAAAAAGCCTGGGCATCCTGCTGAACCTCCACGACGCTGGGGGGCTCGACGGGGTCGCACTCCTCAGGGTCCTGGGGCGGGATCACTGGGGTCGCCGACCTCACGGCGGGGATCAGGGCCTTCTCCTGGTAGAGGCTTCGTTGCCGAAGATCCTTGCTCTCCTGCGCGTTAAGCCTCTGAAGTTCCAGAACCTGTTTCTCCCCGATGGGTCTGAAGAGCGCCCGAATCGCCGTGAGACACCTCGCGCTTCGGTTTCGCAAATGCTTGCCGAGCCTCATCCTAGTGCGACACTCCCATCCACAGGCGGGGCAGCACGATCCGAGCAGAAACCGATTAACCTGCCCGAGCTCAGGGTGGGCCTTAGCAACATGGATTTTCCACCCGGTCTGGCTTTGGGCGGCGTAGCCGCATTCATAGCACACATAGCCTCCAGGGGACTTGACCTTCGCAAAAGGGGGGGGGCAAGCTTCCGCCTTCGGCTTCCGCCGCGAGCGACCTGCGCCACTCCGTGAGTCTCAGCTGGTCTCGCCCCCAGGCAAGCGAGCTCCTCCAGCTCCTCCAGCGACTCCGTGAGTCTCAGCTGGTCTCGCTCTCAGCTCCTCCTCCTCCTCCTCCTCCTCCTCCTCCTCCTCCTCCTCCTCCATTCGCCTCATCCTCTCTTCTCCTCCTCCTCCTCCTCCTCCTGCCTCCTGCCTCCTGCCTCCTCCTCCTCCTCCTCCTCCAGTTTCGGCCCGAGAGCTTTGGGTGCGACAGCCAGCCTGTCGCGAGCTCTCCTCGGGCTGGGACCATCGCGCCTTCCGTGGAGGAGGCGTGGCATCGGCGCGCGCGCCGCCAACGCGCCAGCGCGCGCTCCCTCATCTGCGCCTGGAAGGGGGCGCGGTCGGCTCAGCTGCAGGCGCGCCTCGCCCAGTCGGCCGTCCTCCTCGACGCCCGCCACGGGTCCTCGGCGGGCTCGATGGCGCCGTCAGGACGAGGGCGCGGCGGCGCTGGCGGGCACCAAGGCTGGTACTGCCCGTGCGAGGGCTGCGGCTACTGCAATTTCGGGGAGAGCGACACCTGCCGTGTGCTGGGGTGCAAGGGCAAGCGGTCCGCGGCGCAACGGCCCGCGGCGGTGCTGGGGGACTTCATCGCGCGGCCGCCTGCTCGAGCCCCTCGTCGCCCTGGGGCTGGCGGTGCTGGGCAGGGCGCCCCCGTGCCGCCCAGGCGGGCCCCCTGGTGGAAGCCCGGCGGGGGAGGCGCAGGAGGCGGTGCTGGAGGCGGCGCTGGAGGGGGAGGCGGCGGCGGCATCAGCGAGAAGGTGCGCTTCGAGCTGGTGCGCATGGCCGAGGAGCAGTTCGAGGTCACCGCCCAACTGCTCGACGCCAAGACCAAGAGGGAGATCCTGCAAGCCAGGCGGGTGGCGCAAGACGGGCTCGGGGACCTCTCCAGGATCAAGGGAGTCAAGGCGGCGCAGGCGCGGGCCGACGAGACGGGCTCGGGGACCTCTCCAGGATCAAGGAAGTCAAGGCGGCGCAGGTGCGGGCCGACGAGAAGGCCCAGAAGGTCAATAAGATGGAGGGCCAGCCCGAGCAGGCCAAGGCGCGCGCCCTCGCCGCCGTCACCGAGATGGCGGAGCTGGGCACGAAGCTGGAGCAGCTGCGCCGCGAGCAGGAGGAGGCGGCCGCCCAGGCCAGAGAGGCGGTGGCTGCCCGGGCCGCCAAGCAGGCCGAGGCGGAGGCCGCGGCGGCGCTGCGCACGGCGATCGACGCGGCGCTCGCCTCCTGCGCGACCGAGGCGCCCGCGGTGGTGGCCAAGATCGGCGAGGTGCTGGGCGGGCTCCTGGCAGACCACGCCAAGACGGCAGTGCCCGCGGAGGCAACCGGCGGGCCCCCTCCGCCGCAGGCGGCCGCGGCGGCCACCAGCGCGGCTGCAGCGCCCGCGGCCCAGGCTGCTGTGCCGATGGCCACCGAGGGCCACGTGGACCAAGCCTGGAAGGACTTCACCGCGGGGCTCGACGACCCAGACAAGAGGAAGATCGCCGAGGTGCTCATGGAGGAGCGAGCCTCGCAGGCGGCCAAGAAGGTGCGCACCGCGGAGGTGGTGGGCACGCCAGCTTCCTAGCAGTCGGGGCGGCAGCTGGAGGCTCTGCACCATCAGCGTCAACTCGTTCTGCAACATGGACAAGTGCTTGACGGCGCAGGAGATGCAGGACTGCGACGCAGTCCTCGTGCAGGAGACAAGGCTGCTGGAGGGCAGGAGCAGCGACGCGGAGGCGCAGCTGCGCGCGCAGGGCTGGCGGGCGAGGGGCACGCCAGCCGTGCCATCAGCTGCTGGGGGGCTTAGCTCAGGCGGCCTGATCACTCTGGTCAGGCGGCCCCACGGGCTGGCCGAGGTAGAGGACCAGCAAGGCGCCGTGATCGTGCCAGGCAGGGCCCACATCTGTTGGGTGGCAGGTGTGCGGCGGGGAGGCCTGTTGCTGGGCAGCGTCTACCTGGGGGCGGGCGTTGGCCTCGACGCTAGCAACGTGCAGGGGCTCACGCTGCTGGCCAGGAGGCTCAAGCAGTACCAGAAGGATTTCGTCGTCGGCGGCGACTTCAACCTCGCGGAGGATGAGCTGCGCGAGGGCGGCATGCTCGCCATGTTCGACGCGGTGGTCGTCAGGCCTTCGGCCCACGCGCGCGCGTTGTCGGGCAGGGTCATCGACTTCTTCCTAGTGTCCAAGGGCGTGGCAGCGCGGGGCGTCCAGGTGGTGCCCGCCTCACCTGTGCACCCGTACTCGCCCGTCGTGGTCGAGATCGGCGCGCTGGGGCCGAGGGCGGCCTTCAAGGTGGCGCAGGTGGTGAGGTTCTTCCCCGTGGACAGGCCCTACGGGTGCTGCGTGAAGGACCGCGCGCGCAAGTGGAGGCAGGCGCAGCTGGAGGCGCGGAGGCAGCTCAGGCCGCTCGTGGACTTCGTGGACGCGGAGGCCGACGGCCCCGACGCGGCGGCGGACGACGCCTTCTCGGACGCGGAGGCGGCTGCTGGCGCGGGGGGCGGCCTGGGGGCCCCAGTCCCGCAGGGGGCGGGCCACCAAGGCACAAGGACAGCATCCGCCAGTTGGCCGCATCCTGGGATACATCGCGGTAACGAGGACCCTGCCGCCTTGGGGGCCCGCGCGGAGGCCGCTGGCCAAAGCGCGCCCCCCGAGGGCCGTGGGCGCGGGCAGCCGCGGCAGCAGCTGGCTCGAAAGGATCGAGGGCACGACCAGCCGCAGCAGCAGCAGGCTCGCGGGCGGCGCGGCGGGGAGGGCGAGGCAGGGGCAGCCGCGGCAGCCAGGGGCAGAGCTGGCAGCCGCAGCGGCGGCGATCCAGGTCAAAATTCCCACGGCGACCCACGCCGAGATCCAGGCCAAAATTCCCACGGCGACCCACGCCGAGATCCAGGCAGAGCGGGCCGCGATCCAGGCCAAAATTCCCGCGGCGACCCGCGCCGAGATCCAGGCGAAGATCTCGCAGGATGCGGCAGCGTGCCCCCGCCGCCCCCCGCCCTGGCGACCGCGGCGTCGGCCACTAGCCTGGGCCAGCACTGCAGGCAGCTGGGGGCGCAGTGGCAGGAGGCCTTGCGAGGCTGCGGGCTGCTGCGGGAGCCCGAGGGGGGGCCCGAGTGTCGGGGCGAGCAGGACGGGCACCACCCGCCTGCCAGGCCACCTGCCGAGGCTGACGACGCAACTGCAGTAGCGAGGGTGTGTGGGGAGGCGTTTGTTCGGGAGCCAGCGCACTCAGGACCCGTGGCGGGGGCAGGGGCTGCAGCCGAGACCCAGCCGCAGGAGGCGCGGGCCCACCAAGGCCGAGAGGGCGAGAGGTGCGTGCCAGCGGGAGGCGTACAGGGGCGACCCGAGAGCGAAGTCAAGGAGGCCCTCAGCGCAGCCGTCGGCACCTTCCCCCAGTGCGCTGAGGAGGAGTGGTTGGACGTCTACCAGCTGAGCGATGAGCGCTCCAGGTACGCTGGCAGGGCCGAGGGCTTCTCCACCAAGAAGGTCCTCAAGAGTGGGGTGCAGGACGCGAGGTCGCCGAGGCTCACCCCTGAGGCGGCGTGGATGGCCAGGGTGGCCAACGCCCTGCGGGCCGCCGCCCATGGGAGCGCGCCGCGTGCACAGCTCGAGGCACTAGAGTGCCTGCCCGTGCTCGCGGCCAGGGCGCCCCAGAGGGTCAGAGGGCAGCAGCAGGGGGCAGAGCTCGAGGAGCACAACGCGGAGGTTGAGGGGAACTACTGTGAGGCCCACCTCAGCGCCGCTGCTGGCAGGTGGCTCAGATTCTTGCAACACGGCGCGGTGGCGCTGTGGGACCCGCCGGTGCTGGCGACCATAGCTGACCTCGCCAAGCAGCACGCCAGCGACCTCGCGCGCCGCGATCTCGCCGAGCGCGGGCGGAAGTTCGACGCGTGGGTGGCCGCGCAGCTCAAGGGCGGGGCGGCTGGCCTCCACGCGGTCACCTGGGTGCCGGTAGGGTGGCAGGGCAGCCCCTGCAGCGGCGACCGCGGGCCCGCGGGCCTTGGCGCAGAGTTCGAGCAGCTCGAGGCCGAGTGGGGCAAGTTATGGAAGGTCGAGAGCGACCATGCGGACCTGCAGTGGCCGCCCGATTTGGGCGAGCGGCCTCCGCGGCCGTCGGTGGAGGAGCTGCGCCGCTGCCTGCGCCCCTTCAAGAAGGGCACCGCGGCGAGCTTCGAGGCGATCAAGCCGAGGCAGCTCCTGGAGCTCAGCGACGAGGGGCTCGAGGCGCTCATCGACATCCTGGTGGCGGTGGAGCAGGTGGCAGAGTGGCCGCAGCTGCGCACCGAGATCGTCTCCCTGGCCAAGCGGCTGGGTGGCGTTCGGCCCGTCGCCGTCATCCACGTGCTGGCCAAGGTCCGCGGCTGCGCAAGCCGCTCGCGGACGCCTGGGAACGCAGGAACGACCGCCCCTACTTCTGGGCCTCCGGGGGCAAGGGGTGCGAGAGGGCGGTCTGGCAGCAGGCGGTCGAGTGCGAGTGGGCCTCGGCGCGAGGGCGCGAGGCTGGAGACGCCTCCAGCTGGGTCTCCGCGCTCGTGCTCCTCGACCTGCTCAAGGCATGCGAGCAGGCGCAGCACGGCCACCTGATCCGCGCGGCGGTGAAGACGGGCTTCCCGCTGTGGCAGCTCAAGCTGCAGATCAGCCTGTACAGGTCCCCGAGATGGCTGGTGCTCGACGAGGCGGTGAGCAACCCCATCAGCACCGAGCAGGCGGTGCTACCTGGCGACGGGCTCGCCACGCTCATGCTCAAGATGTTGCCGCTCGAGCCCCTCGACCGGTTGCAGGTGCTGGTGCCCTCGGTATCCCTGTCGGTCGTGGTGGACGACATCATCCTGAAGAGGGCCGGGGGCCTGCAGCGCACGGTGGCCGAGGTAGCAACGGCGGCGAGGCGCCTCAAGGAGCTTCTTGGCAACGCGGACCTGCACGTCGCCACCAAGAAGTCCAGAGCCCTCGCCAACAACCCCGAGGCGCGGCAAGAGCTGGAGAGGAGGTTGAGGAAGCCGCTGGGCGTGCAGGCCACGAGGCAGGAGCGCAACCTGGGCGTCGACTTCAGCGGCGGCAAGAGGCTGGGCCGAGGAGTACGCGCGGGGCGGCTGCAGCAGGCCCAGCAGCGGCTGAGGAGGGTGAGGATCGTCAAGATGACGAAGGCCAGGAAGCAGGCGGCCAGGAGGATCGTGAAGACCGCCCTGCACCCGAGCATCGGCTACGGCACGGCCATCACGGGATGCGCCAGGACCGAGCTGGATTGGGCCAGGTCTCTCACCTTCGTGGCGGCTTCCACCACCACCGCGGGCAAGTCGAGGACCCTCGCGCTGATGCTCCAGCCAGGGCTTGACCCGGTCGTGGAGGCCACTTGCAAGCCTGTGCAGATGCTTCTCAGAGCGGTCTGGGAGGGGTGGGTGCCGCGCCACATGGTCGTCTTCTGCCTGCAGGACGCACGCGCGGTCACGTGGGCACACGTCCAGGGCCATTGCGCCGCGACGGTGCCCTCGCTGCGCAGGATCGGCTGGGACGTCGTCTCCGCCAACAGCTGGAGGATGGATGACGGCGTCTTCCTCGCGCCGTTCGACACCTCCCCGTGGGTCGTCCTCAAGCTGGTGCGGCGCGCCATTGAGCGGTGGCAGTGGAGGCAGGTAAGCAAGGCACCAGGCTGTGCCCATTTGGCTGGAGGAGGTGTGCTGAAACCGCTCGTCAGACTCACCTCGACGGGCTGCGTCACCAGCGTGGCGGACAGGAGGGCTGGAGCCGCCGTCGGTACCCAGGTCAGGCTCACCCTGCGCGAGCGGGCGTACCTGCACTCGCTGGTCGTCAACGGGCAGTGGCCCCAGGCGCGCAAGGAGGAGAAGGGACTCGCGACCAGCGCCGATTGCCTGCGGTGCGGCGCCAGAGGCACGCTGCCCCACCGCCATTGCCAGCTGGCGCGACGTGCTGACGCTCCCGAGGGACATCGCGGGGCTCAGGACGAGGAGCCACCAGCCCGAGGTCAGGCTGTTGCTGGAAAGGTGCCTGTGGCCCACGGCGCCAGGGCTGCGCAGGCCGCAGGCCAGTGACCAGGTCTGCTGGCGCGGCAACCACGGAGGAGGGGTGCTCCCTGGCGGCGAGTTCTTGGACGGCTCCGCGTTCGAGGCCGACTTCGACGGCTTCACCTCGATTGGCTGGAGTGTGGTCGCCCTCCAGGCTGACGCCGACCGCTACCTGGCCTCCGTCGCGGGGCAGCTGGACGGCGGCTACGTCGACGTCAACGGGGGCGAGCTCATGGCGGTCATCATGGCGCTGAGGTTCAGCCTGGGCGGCGTCACCCTCGTCGTCGACTCCAAGTACGTGCGCGACGGCTTCTACAAGGCAGGGCGTTCGACCACCACCGCGTACGGGTACTCCTGGGCGCACTTGTGGCGGCAGGCGTGGGTCCTCATGGACGAGAAGGGCGGGCTGGGCAACGAGGTGCACGTGCGCTGGGTCCCCGCTCACCGTACGAGGCGGCAAGTCACGGACGGCGCCATCAGCTACCGCGACTGGCTGGGCAACCACTATGCGGACCTGACCGCCAAGGCCGCGGCCGCCCAAGGCCGCGCGCCTGCAGAGGACCGCAGCAGGCTCAGTTTCGGGAGGAAGCAGGTCCAGCTCGTCGCCATGTGGTGCACCGCGGTTGGCACGTGGGTTGACGGATGCGACACCACCCACGGCAAGGAGCGACCGCAGAGGACGGCGCACGAGCGACGCGAACCAACCGCACGGATGGCCTGCAGCTGGCGCGCGCGGCCTGGGGAAGCCCGATGGTGCGAGGTCTGCAGGTGGACCAACCGCGCTGGGGAGTGCCCTCGCAACATCATCGGCGACGCGGTGCGGGCCAACAACCTGCTCGCGCAGCGCGGCCTCGCCGCGCACGACCTCGTCGTCATTCACCCCGTGCGCGACGACGACCTGGAGAGGCGCCTGCCGCTCGTGGCCTGCACCAGGTGCGGCTACACGGGCGCCGCGCGGGCTTGCAGCTTCAGCCTGGAGTGCAAGTCGCCGCGTTCGGCTGCGGGCAGCGCAGCCATCGCGCGCATGCGGGCTGGCCTGGCGCCGAAGATCGCGAATGGCGTGGCAGTCGTCATGCGACGCCTCGGCAGCGACGCGGAGACGGCCGAGGACATGAGGTGGCGAGGGGGAGGCAGCACCGGCGGCGGAGGCGGCAGCCCCAACCGGCGGGGCGGCGGCGCCGACGGCTCCGATGCGGCGGCGGATGACGCCTTCTCGGACGCGGAGGCGGCAGCTGGCGTGGGGGGCAGCCTGGGGGGCCCAGTCCCGCTGGGAGCGGGCCCCCAAGGCACAAGGACGGAATCCGCCAGTTGGCCGCAGCCTGGGAGAAATTGCTGTGGCCCTGCTGCCTCGATGGATGGCGCGGAGGCCGCTGGCGGAAGCGCGCGCCCCACAGGCCGTGAGCACGGGCAGCCGCAGCAGCAGCTGGCTCGAGAGGATCGAGGGCGCGACCAGCTGCAGCAGCAGCAGGCTCGCGGGCGGCGTGGCGGGGAGGACGAGGCAGGAGCAGCCGCGGCAGCCAGGGGCAGAGCTGGCAGCAGCAGCGGCGGCGATCCAGGCCAAAATTCCCACGGCGACCCGCGCCGAGATCCAGGCCATAATTCCCGCGGCGACCCACGCCGAGATCCACGCAGAGCGGGCCGCGGTCCAGGGCGCGCTCAACAACAGCAGCAGCAGCAGCAGCAGCAGCAGCAGCAGCAGCAGCAGCAACAGCAGCAGCAGCAGCAGCAGCAGCAGGCTCGCGTGCAGGGTGGCGGCGTGGACGAGGCAGGAGCAGCCGCGGAGACCTGGGGCGCGGCTGCGACCGCGGCGTCGGCCACCAGCCTGGACCTGGACGCGCTAGTGCACAGCGCTGGCGGCGCCGCCAGGAGGGAGCGCTCCCGCTCCCCGCGCGGCGGCCTCGCCGCCAAGGTGGCATACCTCCTTGCCGCCTGCCGCGGCACTGGGGAGCGCGAGGGCGACCCGCGGCAGCACGCGGCGGCGCGCCTGGCGCTGGAGGGGCCTGGCCGTAAGCAGGCCGAGACCGCGGGCGACGGCGCGCGCGCGGAGCGTGGGAGAGCGCAGGTGGAGAGGGCCCAGGTCGGGCCTGATAGATCCGCCCGCGCCGCTGGGTCCCCCTCGAAATCTGGTGTGGGCGGCCCTGGGCGGCCTGCCCCTCGATCTTCCTGGGGTGCCGTGCCGCCTGGCCCGCGGGCCTGAGCGGGGTGGGCGCGCCCTCTTTGGATCCCTGCGTGGCTCCAAGGAGGTCGTGCGGGCGTCGGGTCCTGGGCCTCGTCGCCACGGCCGCGCGCGGGGCGCGCGGGCGTCTGGAAGCGGGTGGACGAACGTCCGCTCCCCATGCCGCGCTGATCCTCCTCCTCCTCCTCCTCCTCCTCCTCCTCCTCCTCCTCCCTACCCCTCCTTCTGCTCATCTTGCCCGTCCTTCGCCTGCTCATCTTGCCCGGAACGGTGTCAAGGGGCGGATGTTTGTATCATTTGGCCGTGTTGAGGGCGGTCAGGGAACCCTCGTGGAGCGTCTGGGTCGCGGTTTGGGCCGTCTGGGAGCCTTCGTGGAGCGCCTCAGGAGAGTGGAGGGCCGTCTGGAGACGACCGCAGGCGTCTGGAACTAATTCTCTGGCGGCTCGGGCGCTGGTGCTCTGTTGGGATGTCTTGGCAGTGTCTTGAGGCGGCTTTGGGGCCTCTTGGATGCTCTGGGCGCCCCTGTGGGTAGCCCCTGCAACCGTCTTGAAGCTGGTGGTGTTGCTTCTGGGGCTGTCGGCAAGCCGAAAAGGCAGAAGCCCCCCAAACACCCCAAACCAATGGACAGCACGAGAATTTTGCCTCTTGGGGCCTTGTTGGGGAACGTCTGGGAACCCTCTTGGAGCGTCCAGGGGGCGTCTTTGGCCGTCTGGAAGCCTCAGTGGAACGTCTTGGCAGCGTGGCGGATAATCTGGAGACAATCACGACCGTGTGGGGGCGACTTGGAAGCGACTGGGGGCTCTCGGAACGCCTCTGGAGCACCTCTGGTCCCCCTGGTCCCCCCATGCGCTGCGTAGCCCCCCAGCCAGGGGCCCCCAGGCCTCGTAGACGGGTCTTTCTCTCTCTCTCTCTCTCTCTATCTCGGTATACATGTGTACATTTATATTTACACATATATACACATGCGTGTGTGTGTTGTGTTGTGTGCGCGCGTGCGCATGCGCGTGGTTGTGCGCGAGAGCGTGTTTTTGGGTGTGTGGGTGTGGGTGTGTATGTGTGTATGTATGTGTGCATGTGTGTGTGTGCGCGTGCGCGTGCGCGTGCGGGTGCGGGTGCGTGTGCGTGCGTGTGCGTGCACGTGTGCATGTGCGTGTGCGTGTGCGTGTACGTGTACGTGTACGTGTGTGCGTGCTTGCGTGCTTGCGTCCGTCCGTCCGTCCGTCCGTCCGTCCGTCCGTGCGTGCGTGCGTGCGTGCGTGCGTGCGTGCGTGCGTGCGTGCGTGCGTGCGTGCGTGCGTGCGTGCGTGCGTGCGTGCGTGCGTGCGTGCGTGCGTGCGTGCGTGCGTGTGTGTGTGTGTGTGTGTGTGTGTGTGTGTGTGTGTGTGTGTGTGTGTGTGTGTGTGTGTGTGTGTGTGTGTGTGTGTGTGTGTGTGTGTGTGTGTGTGTGCGCTGGGGGGGGGGGCGTTCATGCAGTGCTGCTCTCTCTCTCTCTCTCTCTTCGATCCCGCGAACTGGCTGGGCCCCCTGCCCCGCACGACATGAGACCGAACGTCGCTGGTGGTGCGATGGAAGTGCCTTGTCGATCTAGCCATCCATGCCGAGGCAACCAACTCGACGGGCCCTGGCCACAACACTGCACGAACTCCTCCGTCATGTGTACTGCACTGTGCTGCTCACGAGCGCCAGCTACGTCCACGCATAGAGAGATGGTGGCGTCAAGCGTTTCCGCACGGATGCTTTGGGTGTCCATGAATCAGCGGCTCCCATCTCATCGAAGAGTTTCACCGAAGGGCAAAGCTTCATTCCTGCAGCCAATCCACAACATATTCTCGTGCAGTCGCTCATTCAACTGCGTCGCACCGACAAATGCACCACCAATCCGTAGGCACCTAATGGAGTGTTGTCAGATCCCTTCGAGCTTCTTTAAAGGGACTGGCCGATTCGAAGCGATCTCAGGAATCGCCGCGCAACTTTCCCAAAGGTCTTGGGAGCACAGCTTTGGAAATGTATGCCCAGCTTGCCCGAAGCTGTTTCCTCGGGCACTTTCTGGATCCCTCTTTTGGGTGCCACTGGGACCGTCTTGGAAGCACAGGCTGGCCAGATGCCTGGAAAGCCTCCATGCGGCGACCAAAAGACCTCCAAGCGGCCTCTGGTCCACGACCCAAGCGTGGTGGCGGGATGGACCGAAGACCACCAGATCCGCCGCCCCTTGTTGCCTGCAAGAAGGGCTGTTGGCGTGTCAAGTGACTGCCTGAACCCCTGCAAAAGGTTCCCAGTGCGGTCTCGGCGCATCCCTTCAACCACCTGTGCGAACATGAAGTGCTGAGCCAAGGGTTTCATTCCGGAAGATGTCCCTAAGATGCCTCCAAGGCGGTAAAAAACGTCTAAGAGACCTCCAATGTCGCCCAAGATGTCTCCAAGACGTTCCAAGGTGACGACGGAAGAACGGGTGCGCCCAGGAGACCCCGTAGTGTATACGGATGTCGTCCTCCTCCCCTTCCCTCCTGTTCCTCCTCCTCCCTCCTTCCTTTCCTGGAGGGCACACGTACCTTGGGGGGGGGGCATCCTATGTCTGTATGCCCAGGTCACTTGAATTCGCGCATCGCGCCTCGCAATGCGCAATTCTTTTCGCGACCTCACGCTGCAGCACCTCTGCGGCCCCAGCCGCGTCGCGCGAAGCGCGACTATCTGACCTAGGCCTGGAGATTGCTGTCGACAGGGAGGCCCGAACGCGTCGCCTGAGTGCGCGCAGGCGCTGGCCAGTGGCTTGAGCCAGATGCTGCTGCAAAACCAAATCAAGTGAGCACGAGGCAACACGTTTATGCTGCGCTCGAAGATTCCTTATCTCAGGCCCTCGTGCCCACAAGTAGAAAGATGTCGAGCTATATGAAACGGATGGTGCATTTTCACATTTGTTGTGTTTCGACGCTTGCCCTTCACCCATGCGAGGCGTGCCGTGTGCATTACCGTGGCATCGTATTTCTCCCACACTTGAATGTTCTGTGGGGCCACTTAAATAACACGATACGTAAACCCTACATCATCATCAAACGCATCGGGCAACACGGCGAACCAAAACGTACTGCCACCAAATACGCGATAAGCTCGAGAGTGCACAGCCTCCTCGGAATGGGGAACGCATAAAACGCCACTAACTGCGCTATCGCGCCGTCAGTGGCGGCCACGTGAGAAAGCACGGAAGCCTGCTCGAGCAGGCGACGTCGGGGGAACCGCATCGGTTCCTCCAGCGGTGCTGCACTTGCCTATCCCAGACACCTGGAGGTCGATCGACTCACGAGGGGTTGAGGTCATGGAGGGCTACGGCTGGTTCGTGTCGTGGTGTGGACGTTGGTGTCTGACATCGCCTATATCTTTCAATTCAGAGCGACGCTCGCTGTCCGACAGCGTAGACAAATCAACCTTGAGCGATTGGCCTGGCTCAAGCCGCTATCGGCCTTCAAAGCTTGAGCGCCCGCGCTGGCGTCGCCGCCACGTCGACACGGCCCGAACCTGTCGTAGTGGCTGAGTGGTGTCTCTCTGCCCCCCCACCCCCCTCAGGAGGGCCTCCTGGCCACAAGTTCCCTCTGGACCGGCCCAGGACTTCTGGTGAGCCAAGCCGTTGGTGCGCACCCAGCACATGCCACCCTGATTCGACCACCAGGTCGCTCCCTCACAAAACTCTGCTCTTCGCCCAAGACTTCCAGATCCTGACGCAGGGCTCTGATCTGCCTTCGCACTCTCTCGTGCAACATGGAAAAATGCACTGGCTACATAAGACGGAAGGGGCGGGAGGGAGGACGAGGGTACTTTTGAACGGGATTCGACGGGCCGCCTGAGCCGCCCAACGGCCCCGCGATTGCTCAGAGAGAGAGAGAACATTTGAGCGCCACGCGCTCTTGGGAGACTCGCCGCAAGACGATTAGAGGCGAACGAGACGATTAGGAGCGCAGCCAGGCAGACGAGGTGCTGGTGGCGCGCAAAGAGGGGCAGGGCGAAGAGAGCTGCATTCCAAGAAAGCAAAAGGATGCTAGAATCTAGAAAGGATAGGAAACTCCTAAGAAGGCAAGAGGGCCTCTGAATGACCTCCGTCTTCTTTGACGGCCGCCAGCCTCGCCCTGCTCCTGACCAAATTCCGCCCACAAGCGGTCCCCACACCGCTCCTGGGACCCGTCCTGGCCCGTCGGTGTCTTCGAGCCGCGCCCGGCGCTGGCGACAAGGGAGACCTCCGAAGGCCAAGAGACCAGGACAGCGATGGCGAGGACACACGAAGCCCCCCTCTGCGCGCCCCCGATCAGATGACGCCAACTCTGCGTCCGCACCGATCCTGGCCGGCAGCGGGGCGGAGGGCACGCCCTTTGGGGCGGAAGTCTCCGCCCCGTGCGCGTGGCGCGCTGGGGAGCCGCCCGCCGCTGGCTGTACACGGGCGGGCGGGCGGCTCCGCGCGGGGACCCTCTGGAGCAGAAGAAGGCCCTGGGCGCCGGGAGAGCAAGAGCGGAGGCGGGCCGGAATCCTGCTGGTGCCCGAGGTGGGCCCGCCTGCGCAGCGCCTCAGTAGCTCACCTGCACCGCGCTGCCCGGCCCGCACCCGGCGGGCACCTGGAAGCTGACGAGGCGGCCGTCCGGCGCCTGCACCTGGCAGGGTTCGAGGATCGAGGGAGGAGGAGGCACGGTCCAGTACACTGTCACCCCCTTATACTCCCTCCATCCTCCTCTGGCGGCGAACACAACCAGGGGGCGGGGCATGGGGTTTTCCAGAAGTGGTCGACGGCTCAGGCTCCTTGGTCATTGGAAGGCAGGAGATTCTCAAAGAAGCACCCTGCCTTATCAGAAGACCACCCCCCTCGCCCAGCCCCTGGCCAAAATCAGTTCCAAGCCTATCCCCAGACCCCTCCCAGGACCCAGGATCACCCCTTGCCCGTTTTCCGAGCGAGTGGAGCCCGCGAAGACCATAAGAATAATGTTACCGTGTGGGGGATATTCTGACGAGCAGCACGCGAATGCTCGCCCTGCGCTTGGCGATAGCTCGAGAGGGCCTCGACTCCGGCTGGGCCGAATATCTTCTGGGGGGCGAGGAACGCTCGAACACGAGAGGGTTTGAACATGCACTCACATACGACGACGCTCTCTGCCCGTATGGCTCGTGGCTGGGGCCCCGAGGCCGTCCGAATCAGGAGAAAACGTGCCGCACCAGCCGCGTCCAAACGGCCAGCACGGAAACTCGAGGCGCTGACCGGCCGGCCGAGGAGGAGCGGATCGGAACGGCACGAGAAGCAGGCACAAGCCCCGACAACCAGGCGGGTGCCGCATTCGATCGAGCACGACGGTCGCAGGCTGAGCGGCGCGGGAAGTGTGGGGGCCGCGCTCGGCCGCGCGCGGTCTGCTCGCCCAGGGGCCTCCTCGGGCCCGAGGGCCTCTGGGGCACACGCAGGAAGAGGAGGACAAAGGCGGCGCAGAGTGGCACGGGGGAAGACGAGGCCCAGAGCCGCCACCCCGTGAGCCCCCACCCTGCCCTGCCCGTGCAGGCGGCCGCAGGCGAAGAGACCGCCCAGGACTTGGCCCAAGGAACACGACAAAACGGCCCTCGCTTTCGGGTGCGCCGATGAGGGGCTCAGCGCATCATGGCCCGAGGGATGTGCGTGGACCAGGGGGAGCCAACGGACGTCTTGAAAGATGAAGGAGGGGGGGGTCCATGAAGTCGGGGAGATGCCATGGCCGTGGGCGTGATATCCCCCCCTCCCGGTCCTCACCCCCCCCGTGGGGGCCCCCGACACTCCCTCCGCTCCCGCCTGGAACGTCTTCCCCGGGAAGGCGTCGGCAGGCAGGGTCACCGTCACCGTCTGGGCGGGCGGCGCCTGCGTGTACTGCGCATACTGGGCGTACTGAGCGTACTGCGCCTGCTGCTGCGCCTGCTGCTGCTGCAGCTGCTGCTGCAGGGCCGCCTGCTGCAGGGCCGCGGCGTACTGCTCCTGCGTCATGTACTGCTGCTGCATCGCGAGCGGCGTAGGCGATCGACGTTCTATCCCTGTCCCTGCTCGCGCCAGACAGAACTCTACGAGGGGGCCCGTTGGGGTCATTGACAAAAGTACTGCCTCTGTAGTCCCGATGTTTTGTCCACAGCCTGCCCCCCCCCCTGGCGCTCAGAGCGTGAGGCAACATCAGCAGCAGCAGCAGCAGCAGCAGCAGCAGCAGCAAGGGTGTGGATCGAACGTCCATGGTCGAGCAGCGGGGCGAGAGCCGTGTGCTTTCCAAAGACGCGGTAAGCTGGCGGTGCGCAGAAGGGAGGGCTCGACTTGCAGGGGGCTCGGCCTTCAGGATCTTCGCGCTGTTCATCCTCTCTGGACCTGCAGGGCCCTCGCCGCCACGGCTAGACGCAACTCGGAGTAGCTGGCAAGATTGACCTTTGCGAGGGGCCGGGCCGAGGGGAGCGCCCTTCCCACGGAGAAGGCAGGGGGGTCCTCTCAGGAGCGAATTGGAGGCTTCCCCGAAGGCTGCGTGGAAGCTGGGAGGGCTTCCAACCCAACCCAAAGGATTGGAAAGCAGATTTGAAAATCCCCTACTGGAGGCCGAACCTCCATTTTCTCAATTTGGAGGGACGAAAACTCCAGGATGGAAGGAATGAGCCTCCAGAGTGGAGGCCGAACCTCCACTTTTGAAGGTTTTTGACGCTATGTGTAAGGAAGCCCCCTGCCTTCCCTGCCCTCTCGAAGGCCAGTCCACCTCGCGCCACACCCTTTCTGCGCGCCGCCGAGCGGGAAATGGCGCGCCACAAACCTGTGGTCAGTGAGTTGGGCCGAAATCGCTTGAGCCGGGACGGCGGACGGATTCTACGTACTTGATACTCTGATCACGAAAGAGGGCCCCACTGAAACGTCCAATTTGCTTTCCGCATGCATTGTGTAAAGTTGGTTGGGGCAGACCGAACAAGCAAAGAACAGCTTGTGGTTCTGCTATGGCTGGTCAAGCTGATCGGGCTTGCCTGGCGGTTCTGGCTGGCTCTGGCCGGCTCTGGCAGCCACTGGCGCGGCTTAATAGTCTGAACCCACGGGGCCGAGGCTTCAAATCGAAATCACGGCGCCCCCAGACCAACTTTTCTTGAGAAGGGATACATTTTAATCTCGCAAGCCAAGTCACCCAAAAGACCTCGATACCCGTTCTTGAAAGCAAGACATCGCGGTTTTGAAAAAGGAGCGAGCTAAACTTGAAGAACAACACCTTTCAAATTGATAAACCACCAATTTCAAATTAAAACGTCGGCCTCGTCGGTTTCACTTTGCGGGGTCGCCATGTTAGACCTTCATTGGTTCCAGCATGCAGGGAGGCGGAACAGACATCATTATTCGGCAACGCGTGATCGATGGAGACACAACTGCACACTCGCGAATATCATTGACGAAGCGCCAAACCGTCCTCGATCTTGTCTACGTCGTTGACCAGGGGCACAACAAAAACCCTGGTGTCAATTCGGACATCCCTGCAACATGTACAAATACTTTGTGCCCGTGTCGCCTCGAGCCGGCAGGCCTGAGCTCAATCGAATCGCGAAACCAAATAGGATCGGAAACGGATCGGATCGCAACTGTTCGTTCCGGATCGAATCGAAATCGGATCATCGCGCCTGACTCCGGCTGGCCCCGACTGGTGCCAATGAATCGAACCGAATTGAATCGGAATCGCGGCCCTAATCGAATCGCAAGGAATCGGATGACCTGCACGGATCTCGGTCAAGTTCATCTGGGCGCATGCGAACGCAGCCACTGGGGCCTTCGATGGCGCTCTTCATGGGGCCGCGAAACGTGCGAGAGGCCCCCGAAACGCCTCATTGTGAGCCAAATGAAAGGAAATGCAGCCGACGCCGAGGCAAGAACGCCAGCAATAACAATTGCTTTGCATTCAAGAATTAACCGTAACGACGACAACGCAACAACAATCCGCACCGCGGAACCCCACTTCAGCGACGCACCGAGGGACAGTGAAGGACCGCTGGGCCCCCTCACTCTGATTTATCTGGGTGATTCAGTAAGCACGGACGGAAAGCGAAGAGCAAGCCTCACTCGCGCTTGGGAGAAACCAAAACGGTATTTCAAACATTGTGTTCTGCCTGGAGCCACATCAACCTGACTAGAGCGCGGAAAACACAGATCCTGGAACCGTGCAAATTCTCCAAACTTATGTACGGGCTGGGTTTGTGCGTGCTCCACAAGCAGACAGGGACTGGATATATAGATTTCAAGGGAGATCATTACGACAAAGTTTTAGCATCCAGCCCGCGCGGTTATTACCTCGTGTGAGCAATGCCGAAGAGCGTGAGCGCGCAAGAGCTTCGCCACTGACCTCGACCCAGTGAGAATGACAATTGAAGTTGTATGGCAAACTCGCCCAAGACATCATCAAAAGCTCACCGAGGAAGCTGGTGTTCGATGGCGACCACATGCGCAAGATGCTACCTCGAAGCTGGAACCCTTCGCGATCGAGAGGACGCCGTCGGTTACAGTGGACAACCTATCTGCACGCCGGGAGGCACTAGCAGTGGCGGGCAACGATCCCAGCACTCTGTAAAAGTTGTTTTGCTGCAGATTTCTTGAGAATGGCACGCGGCAGTCAAACAGTATTGCACCTTGTAGCTGGATGTGTTTCCACTCCTCGCCCCCTGGCCCAATCCCCACCTCCTCCCCCTTCTCCTCCGGCGTGGAGCCTGGCCGCGCGCCCTCGGGCAGCACCGGGTCAGACGGTGTGTTCGCCACCGAGGTTCGGCAACGTCTTCCACAATTTGCCCTTACACCCTTACATGTTTGCTTCGGTCATGCACGTGGCTTGCTTTACGCGGGGGGGGCGCGAGGGGGGCGGCCTTGCTTCAAAGAGGGTAGGGGCCTTCTAAGAACGCTTCTTAACAACATCCGGGCCCTTTAAGCCTCCTGCCTACCACTCGCCGTCGTAGGCCATCCCCCTCGCACCTCCACCTTATGCTCGCCGTCGAGAAGAGTGGAGGAAGAAGGAAACGGGCCTTCGAGGGTCGAGGTTCGAGCCATCGAGGGCCGCAACTTGACCGAACCTCCTCGCGTCGTGACAAGACAATCACGACGGAATGCTCTGGGCCACTTTCGACCTCTAAGGGCCCCTACGGGGCGCCGAAACTGAAAACAAAAGCAACTCGGAACGATGAAACAATCCCGGGAAAATGGTCCATACCCATGGGGGTCCTCCCGATGCCCCCCCCCCCAACCCTCGAGAGTCGAGGATCGAGCTCTCGAGGATAGAAAAGCACAAATCTGCATCGAGGATCGAATTACGTACGAGCGCGGGGGGCTTCTGGGAAGCCTCTGGTCGCTATGGCTGGGTTCGCCTCGAATCTGGCCAGAACCTCCCCCGCGACTCCCCCGGGGGACAAACATCAACATAAACGATGACTCTCGGAGATCCGCCCACAGCGCGCTCTGCGCGCCAGGGAGGGGGGTGGTCTGACCCAATCAATCCGCGCGGACCTTCTAAGTTTTTGTATCGATGCCTGTTCTTCGAGAGTATCGACAAACAGGCAGGTAGAGGAAGAGGCAGGTGTCGATGGTCGTCCGACTCGGAGATCTCCCTATCAAAAAACAGCTCGCGCTGGAACTTTCTCTGCGGCACGAGGCGAACCGGTGCGCGCGCTTGAAAAAAGAAACTGCTCGACGGTGCAGCAATGCACCAGAAGCTCGTCCCTACAACGCCAAGCAACAACACAAACATAAACTTCGAGTACCCGCGGAGATCTCTCGGGCCGGCACTGAGCCCCAGCTCCCACACCGCTTCCTGGGCGCGGGGAGCGCGCCAGAGGCGGCGCCTCCAGCGCCGCCAGGAATGTGAAGGGAGGGGGCTCACCGCCGCCCCCAGAGATCCGCGCGGAATTCCGAAAGCTTGTCCCCGAGGATCCAACCAAAACGCGGAAGTGACGTGCACGGGCATCGAGAAAGAACGCCTCCAGAAGTCAGGTCGAACCTAGATTTCGGGGGTTGGGGAAACTGTGGGGAAGTCCAGCGCCGACCCCAGAGATCCGCGGGGGAGGACTCATATCGCTCCTCCTCCGCCTCCTCCTCCGCCTCCTCCTCCTGCTCCTTCTCAGGGCTCATTCTGACCAGGATCTCGGGGCGGGGCTGGCCGCTGGCCGTGGCGAACGAGGTCTCTCCAGGACGCCCAAGAAGGCGAAAATGGGGAAGAGGAAAGCGGGCATCGTGCATGGGAACATAAACCCGAATGCATCGTAAGTTAGGGTTTCCGCCATTCAAAGAAATCAAGCGTGATTCAGGCAGCGGTGGCCGAGGGCAGCAAAAATGACAAGCAACTCGCATTTATGTTGAACCTTTTCCGTGGCTGCCGCCGCTCGAGCTCATCTGACCTCGCAGTCGATGAAGGACGGTTCCCCAACCTTATTGCTCTCCAGATTTACGGCACTTCGATGTGTTTTAGGCGTGGCCCCCAGAATCTCTCGACGTCTTGCCCAAGGGATATGTTCTTGGTCCCAGCTTGTTTCCTGACGGACCCGAGGCCCGAAACTGGCCTCCAGAGGCCTGGAATCACGGCTGACTGGCCGCCTCGATTTTGCTCGAAGCGCCAGACGTCTGGGTCCTCCTCCTCCTCTGAGGCCTTTCGACTGTTTATGTTCATGCAGTCTTCTGGCCCTCGGACGGATGCAGCAAGTGCGCCCCAAAAAGGCCTGGCGAGCCCGCACAGGTCATGTGCTGCGCAGCGCGCACGGGCCGCGCCCAATGCGGGCACTATCGAGTGAAAACTGTGCACCCGAGTGCTTGACTGGCATACCCGAGACTCAGACATCCGGCGCCTCGCGAATATCACAGCGATATGGCTCGCAGTGATCGGCATATGGAAGCCCCTTTCGGGCTCCAGAACCATCAACAAACAACCCAGGATGAAAAGCCAGCCCCAGGTAGGGGGCTGGGACCTCAGCGGACCCCGTCTTGAAATAAATCGTGCACTGGATATCTGGGATGGGGACGATGCCCCTGCAACACCAGCTGCTGTCCGAGGCCGACAGCGGCCGCTGCTGGGCAGGTGGCGTTCATCCCAGGTGGCAGTGTCGGAGTCGAAAGCAGGCGTCCGCTGTCCTGATTTTTTCGGGACGGCTTCCCCAACGTCCCGACGCCTGTCCTGGGTCCGGCTTCTCATCTTTTCATCATGAGGCCCCAGGACCCTAAAACGGCCCCCGCAGGCCGAACATGGCGAACAAACTCCGCCTTGATTTCTGCAGGACGTCGGAGTTCTGGGCCCTCCTCCCTCGAGCGACCCATGACGTCTCTCGGGTGTGCTCCGGCCACCATTTCGAAGGGAATCCGCCCGTGGCGACGACGGATTATCCAGAATTTCGAAGGGTTTCTACCCAACATGTCGAAAGGGATGCAGCGTCTTGATTTGTTGGAAGCGCTGAACGTATGTGAAGTGGGCAAGAACTCTTGTCGGTCTTCGCTCCCATTCTTGCCGCCACCATTCCGATCCTCACAACGTGGGATCACGCGGGCGCACACCGCGGACTCCCTGGATCGAATGTCGACGGGGGGAGGGTAGATGATCGAGGACGACGTCGACGTCGACGTCGTCGTCTCGGACACGAACGTCATTCTGGGAAACTCTGGAGGTTCTTTTCGTCACGGCTGGACGCATCTCGAGAACCTGGCCAAGATGGACCCGGGGTGGTTTACATGGATTCTGGCCAATTCCTCTCGAATATAGAAGCGGCATGATGAAGAACGTTCGGTTTGTGGGCAGCGGAAGATCGGAAAAATATCGGAACCGGCAGCCACACACAGCTGCCATCCCTGGGCCTCGGCCAGGAGGGTCACTACACCGTCCTGGGGCCCCGCCCAGGGATGGCGGTGAAAGCTCTTTCGTTGCCGCAGTCGCGCCCAGATCTGCGAGGAACCCCCGAGGGTAAACAGAGAAGGGGCCCAAGGATCCCCAGACCCCATTTCGAAGCCAAAGTCAAAGCGGCCGATATTCCCAGATGTTTGACTGCAGCCGTCTTTGCAATGTGGGAAATATACAAGCCTAAACGCTCGGAGGCCTGTTCGGGGATTTGTCGTATCGGCACTGGTCTTGCCTCCCAACACCCTTTCCCAGCGTGCGAAGCGCGCCAGAGACGGCGCCCAGTGTGTGTGTGTGTGTGTATGAGTGTGTATGAGTGTGTATGAGTGTGTACGTATGTGTATGTGTGCGTGTGCGTGTGCGTGTGCGTGAACGTGTGCGCGTGCACGTGAGCGTGCGCGTGCGCGTGCGCGTGCGCGTGCGCGTGCGCGTGCGCGTGCGCGTGCGCGTGCGCGTGCGCGTGAGTGTGCGTGTGAGTGTGCGTGTGGTGTGCGTGTGCGTGTGCGTGTGCGTGTGCGTGTGCGTGTGCGTGTGCGTGCGCGTGCGCGTGCGCGTGTGCGTGCGCGTGCGCATGCGCGTGGACGCGCACGCGCGCGTGCGCGTACGTGTGCGTGTGCGTGTGCGTGTGCGTGTGTGTGTGTGTGTGTGTGCGTGTGCGTGTGCGTGTGCGTGTGCGCGTGCGTGCGCGTGTGCGTGTGCGTGTGCGTTTGCTGTGCGTGCGCGTGCGCGCGCGTGCGCGTGCGCATGCGCATGGACGCGCACGCGCGCGTGCGCGTGCGCGTGCGCGTGCGCGTTTGCGTGCGCGTGCGCGTGCGCGTGCGCGCGCGTGCGCGTGCGTGTGTGCGTGTGTGCGTGTGTGCGTGTGTGCGTGTGTGCGTGTGTGCGTGTGTGCGTGTGTGCGTGTGTGCGTATGTGAGGGCGTGCGTGTGTGCATGTGTGTGTGCGGGTGTGTGCGGGTGTGTGCGGGCGTGTGCGGGTGTGCGCGGGTTTGTGCGTGTGCGCGTGTGCGTGTGTGCGTGTGTGCGTGTGTGCGTGTGTGCGTGTGTGCGTGTGTGCGTGCGTGCGTGCGTGCGTGCGTGCGTGCGTGCGTGTGTGTGTGTGTGTGCGTGCGTGTGTGTGTGTGTGTGTGTGTGTGTTTGTGTGCGCGTGTGTGCGTGTGCCAATAGCGCCTGGAGTCATGTGGCTCAAGCTTGCGGCTCAAGGCCATATCGAAATCTCCCCGCCCCCTACCCAAGGCCCTACGTCGGGGCAGCCGACGCCAAGGCCCAACCATGGCCTCGGCACTGGCATTGCGCACCAGTCACATTTCAGCGCCCCTTCCTTGTAGTTGCCGCGCCCCCTATTTCTCATTCTCATGGTTCTCTTCGACCCCCGTGCGCTCCTGTGCATGCGCCGCCGCCCGTGCTGTGCGAGGTTGCCTGGGGCCAGTCAGGGCGCTGGCACCGCCGTGCCGATCGCCCTGACCAGTGCCGCTTCGAGGACACGCCGTGCCGGCGCGGCAGCGCGGGCCGACATGGCCTCGGGGCGCGCCCATCGCCGACGTCGACGCCGACCAGCGCGACTGGCCCGGGTTGACAAACCCACCAACACCGACGAGTGCAAGCGGGCGCAGGGCATCAACACCGCTCAGCCGATCGCCCACGTCTCTCAGTAGTGTCATTCTACTGGCGAAACTTTTGACGACAAAACGCGTTTCAACAAAATAAACGCTTAAACGCAAAATGGTCGGTATAGCGTTGGACGACTCGCGGCTGACCGAACGCGAGAACGCGAGCGCCCGCGCGATGCTCCTCGCTGCAGACTGAAGCCCCGATGGGCACCGCGATCACAGCGTTTGGCGCGAAAGGGCGCGGACCGAATTGCCTGCCAATCGCGACGTTGCGATGACGAACCGCTGCGCCAATGACAGCGGCAGCGGTGATACATCGAACAAACACTTTGGAGCACGTGGCATTGCGACAGCGACATCAAAGGCGCCCTTACGTTCAATGACGCATCGATGGTCGCGCAACCACGCACGAACCCCATGCGGCACTACAGCGCGCAACCGCGTGATGAGCGCAAAGTACACAAGCAAACGCGACGTGCGCGCCTGCGCACGCTAACCCACAACCATTGGCTCGCACGTGCGCGCGCATGTTCGAGGGCGATGGCATCGCCAGACGTCGCGGCGCGATGGCAACTGGCTGCGCAAATTTGCAGGTCACCGGGCGCACTTCTGAAAGTTCTTGGGGGTTTGGGGGGGCGCAAAACCACACAGAAAACCGCGCCGCGCATCCAAAGCGACGCGATCACGCAAGCAAGGCCGCCCGCGCACGGCAAAGCGCGAACGCAAACCCAAGCTGGAAAAAACCAGCGAGGTATGGAATCGGATTGCAACGGGCGCTGGTTTTCGGGGCGCGCTAAAAACACGTCGCGCGTCGAAGCGCGACCACCAACAGTCAGCTCTGAGGCTGGGCGCCTCGCTGGAAACGGTCAGAACTCAAGAGCAGCGCCCAGGAATTGATGGACACCGCGAACGGCGGCGACAACAAACAATCGCATCCTCTCGTCGCCGCGCACCGCAAGAAGCGGCGCAGGCGACCGCGCGCGCCCGCGCCGCGCAGATTGGCGCAAGACGCGACGCATCGCAACGAAGGGATTGAAAGCCCGCTCGCGCGCGCACGCGCGCACGCCGCAAAGGTGGGGGCGCGCCCCCGCGGGCCTGCGCGCGTTCCGAAGGGCCGACAGCGCGCGCCAGCGAGGCCTGCGCACTTGGCGTCGACCCACCGCGGGGACGACGTTGACGCAGAGGGTTCTCTGGAGCCAGAATACTTTAGCCAGAATGGTCGGATCCAACATGGCAGCGGAGGGGGGCCGGCGGGGGCAGCGGGGGGGGCATGAGCGGAGGGTTTGGCGGGGCGGGGGCCGGAGGCGCAGCGAAGGGGCGCAGAGCAAAGCGCGGCGAGGGGGGGAAGGGAGTCGGAGGGGAAGGAAAGGAAGGCCGCCACCATGCTTTCGCACGCAAAGGCGCGTGAAAACGCTTCGCGCTTCCATTTGGAGCAATTTCCCGCGTTCTCTCAGGCGGATGACATACTTGCAATTCGACGGGATATGCAATCGCACCCCGTTTGGCGCGCGCAAATGCGTCTGGCTAGTGTCATCGAGGCCGCGGCCGTGTATAAGTGACACAACAGTCGCCCCGTCTCAACAACCATCTGTTTGATCGTTTCAATCCACGCGCGTTCCAATCCAACGTTGGCCCAACGCTGCCCGACTGGTTCCAAAGCTGGCCCCGAGACGGCCGCGCGCGGCCCCGAGGCGGCCCGCGAGGCGCCCGCGGCGGCGCAGGAAGACCTCGCGACGGCCCCTTGGGGGGCCCCAAAAGGCGCGCCGCGACCAGCAAATTCTTTGATTCCGCACCGACAGGACCCACGAAGGACGCGCGAGGCGGCAAACGCGCGCAAGGATATCCGAGGGCCCCCCCGCCAAAGCACCGAATGACAAACGCTAGTGATCTATCCTTGCTTATCTTCAAGATGTGGAGGTCCGCACCTTTCGGGCTTCCTGGCGCCCCAGGGCGTGCTTCGAGGTCCAAAGACCACTCCGAGACGGCCAACGATCCCCCAGGAAACCGCCCGATTGCCGGAGAAGGTCCCAAGACGGCCCAAACATAATCCGGAATTATCTAACAGCGCCCACAGTCGGCCCCGAAAGGGGTCCGCGAACAGAAAAATCATTCAATCCGCGACCGCCCAGGCGGTCCAAGAGCTCCGCAAGGGCGGTCCACGCGCTGGCCCGCAGAAGCCAACGCCACGCATGTTTCATCGTTTGTGCCCACGTTTGAAAGATCTGTCGCGTTTGTTTTAGCGCGTTCCCGGATGGACCGCGAGACTTCTCGGGGCGCCCGAAAAAGCTTTCAGCGAGGTCCTCAACGGGGCCCCTATGACGGCCCCGAACGGCCTCAAGACGACGGAAAACGAATGCAGGGCCACGCGAGGACGCGCCAGCATGCCTTCTGGGGGCCCAAGAAGGGGACAGCAATCCGAACATCCACGTTTCCGCCCGGATGTGCCCCAGGAAGCAATGAAAGGTGCCATAGAAGCCCCCGCGGGGCTATCCACAAAACCCCCACGATGCCGCAACGAAAACCTACGAGGCCCCACAACTCCCCCCAAGGGTGTTTCGCAGAGGCTTCTGCGAAAGCCTCGGCAATCGACTACAAAGTGCCAGCCAACAACCATGAAACTCACGATCCACAACTCACGCGCGGCGGCGGCGCTTGCCGTAGGCAACCGAATGAGATTGCCCCCCTTCGTGTCGGGTAAACCTGGGCCTCTGGCCCCCTCGAGCGGCGGCGGCCTACCCCCCTGCGAGCGCTGGCGCGCGACGGGCAGAGCCGCGGCCACCGCCGCGCTTGCGCTCAGGCGCTCGGGGGGGGGGAGTGGACGGGGGCAAGGAATGAGAATGCGGGAAGGAGGGGCGGAATGTTGTTCCCCGTGTCCTAAGATGCGGCTCTTGTTATTACTTGGACGCCTCCTACTCCTCCTTTCTTCTTCGCGTCCGTCTCCTCCCCTCCCCTCTTCATGCCCGCGACTTACTCGCGCACAGACTGACTCGCACTCCTCATGCACAAACTTACTCACACACTGCCGAGTCTTGAGATTACAGAGTGATTATTTGAGACTCCGCCGAACCCCTCAAAAAATCCCAAATAATATCCACAGATACCCAACATAACTCCAACAAGGCCCCCAGGGACATGGATCACATCGCTGTGAATCGATTCGCCTCCAAGGGGCGCCATGGGAAATCTCATGGCGTTCTCTGGATACCCGTATGTGGCCTCGCTTCAGCGCGGAACAAACTCGAACCACTGCTCGTGTCACGGGAGCACACACACACACACTGGTTCGCGTCACGAAGGCGCGCTGTACAATCACCCAGCGCCATGACGTCCCCCATCGAACACAAAACCTGAGACAATGCGGGGCCATTGTGCAAATTACCATATCCACCAATGCACCCAATGACATTTTGTCAAACCTCAACTGTCCGAAACCATGCGTCTACCACGCGCCAGCAAAAAACTTTTGTGAAAACGCAACTGTCCAAAACGAGTTTCCCGGGCAATTGAGATCGCGGTTCTGATGTCTCGAATCTCATGTCGCCGTTTTCCTTCACCATCCGCCACAACATTGCGGAACCGCAGCTGTTCCTAACAATTGCTTCTCTGAGCTTCCTCACCGCCAGGCTAACCAAACAACGCGGATATGAAACGCCCTGCCACCAAACCAAACAATTTACAACTTAGCCTGGCGAGTGACCCAGCCGCATACAACTGCGGGCTCCCTATGGGGCCGCGGACCGTGTGAGGGGTGCGTCCATGTGACGCGGCGCCGCCAAGTGGACCATGCTACTGGGGCCTTCGGTGGGCGCCCCTGTGGGTCCACGAACCGCGCGCTGGGCTTTTGGCCGCGCGATGTGTGAACGCCGTCTGCGGGGCGCCGCGCGATTTGTTAAGACCGCCTGTGGCACTTTTGGCCGGAGGATTTGTTAGCGCCGTCTGCGGGGCTTCTGGCGGCACGATGTGTTCGCACCCTGGGCGCCGCGCGATTCGTTAACACCTGGGCGCCGCGCGATCTGGCCACAACCTGGGCGCCGCACAATTCGTTGGTCTGGAACAGACTGGGCGCCGCACGATTTGTTAACGCCGTCTGCGTAGCTTTGGCCACACGATTTGTTAACATTGTTTCCGGCGGAGGCGTGCGACAACGCTACCATCGCGTGTCGCAACGCCACTCCCGCGCGCGAAGTGCACGCCCAGCTGGGGCGGCGCCGCCATGTGGACCCTGCAACTGCAGCCTTCGGTGGAAGTCCACGTGGGGCCACGAACCGTGATGATGCGTGCGCCCACATAAGGCGCCGCCGCCATGTGGGCCCTGCCACTGGGGCCTTCCTCGAACTCCATGTGGGGCCACGGACCGCGTCAAGTCTGCGCCCGCATGGCGCGGAGCCGCCATGTGGACGCTGCCGCCGAAGTCAGCGGTGGAGATCCCTATGGGGCCGCAAACCGCGTGATGGGCGCGCTCAAGTGGAGCAGCGTCGCCATGTGGACCCTGCCATTGGGGCCCCCGGTGGAACTCCCGAGGGGGCCTCGGGGCGCTGCGTTGGGCGCGCCGAAACAAAGAAATTACACGAGCACGGGCAGGGACGAACAAAAACGGGAAAGAGTGAGGACGGAGGAGGAGGAGGAGGACGAGGAAGGGAGATGGGGAAGGGTTGCGATGGGGCAGGAAAAGGGGGGGACGAGTTAGTAGGGAGAGGGGAAGATATGAAAAAGAGGGAAGTTGGGCCAGGGAGGGGGAAGGCCAAGGAAAAAGGAGAGGGATGGGGCAGGGGGGCGGTGGACGAGTTAGTAGGGAGGGGGAAGGGCGGGTGATAAAGGGAGAGGGTTGGGATACGAGGGGCAACCATGAAACAGAGTTGCAACCGGCAACCCCAACTTGTCCGAAGCAGGGCCCAGATTTCTCCGCGACGCCCCTGGGAGACTCCCGCGAGTGCCACCTGAAGGCCCACGCCGCCGCCGAAAACGTCAACAGGGCCTTGCAAGTTTTGCGCGAAAGCCCACAGGGCATCTTGGAAATCCCCTCACCCCCCCCAAAAAAAAACTGCACCAACATCCACGAGGCTTGCGACCCGGAGCGCAGGCGCGGCGGCGGGGTTTGCCACAGGCATCGGAATACCAACGCCTTCACACACACCCGAATCTCCCCCGGGAGCTTCCTGGGGCGAGCTCCACGCGGTGCCCCCCCCGGCCGAACGACGCCCCCCCCCGAGGGGCTGGGCCAAGCAAGCTGAAGTCGGGGATGCCCGCCACGGCGTCCCCTCGCCCTCTTCCTCCTCCTCATCTTCTTCCTCCTCCTCCTGCCAATCTCCCCCCCCCCCCCGCCGCGCCGCCATGTCCCCCCCCCCCCCTTCGCCGCATAATGCTACTGCGCGCCCGTTAGGACCGCGAATCGCCCGGCGCACGCGGCGCGACCTCGTGAATGCACCAGGCCGCTTCGACAAACAGCCCAACCAAACTGACCGACAAAATGCCCACCCGGACCGTCGGGCAAAATTGCCGCGGGCTCCAAGGGGGGTGCATCCTAACTGTGAACTTACAATGAATCCGCCCCGCAGCGAAAGCCAGGAACGATTTTGTCGCGACACGTTCCTGGGTCGGTCCGTTTTTTGTCGCGGCCGTCGTTTTTTTTTTTTTTTTGTCGGACCACCTCTTCTTTTTTGTCTGCCCATTTTGTCGGGCCGATTTGTTTTTGTAGGATTTGTGTGTTTGTGTTGGGGCGGTTTGGTTTTTGTCGGCCAATTCTGCCGGGGCAATCGTTTTTTGTCGGCTGGGCGCCGCCCGCGACGCATAGATGCAGGGGGGCAGACGGGTCGAATGGCAGCAAGGGCGCACGTGCGCAACGCAGAAGGAGAACAAGAAGGGACGCGAACCAGGGCAAGGCAAGAACAGCACGGGGGGAGGGGAAAGGGGCGGCAAGAGCGGATGCTGACGAAAGGAGAAAGACACTTGTTCGTAGAATACGTGCCCCGACGGATCCACGCACAGGGGGCGCCGAAATGATCGCGGCACCTTTGGCCTCCAGTCTGTAACCTCGACGCCAGCGTCACAAGCGTACGCAGGATGCTCTGTGAGCACAGTGCCCATGAAGTCCGCCCCGCGCGTGACGCAGGACGCAGGCGATGTAACTCAACTCCGTTGCGCCTAGAAGCGGGCGGCCACGTATGTCAAGAAGTTCAATGTGCCCCTCGCGGTCGCCCACGGGGCCTCGCAAAGGCCTGTTAGGACCAGGGCAAAAAATAAGCCTGGCGAAATAACCAACCACATGCAGCTGCGGATGCCATGTGGGACCGCGATTGCGCGGGGAGCGCGCCAAGGTGGGGCGGCGCCGCCATGTGGACCGCGCCACCGGGGCCTCCGGTGGAACTCCATGCGGGGCCACGAACCGAGTGAATGGTGCGCCCAAATTTGGCGCAGCCGCCATGTAGACCCTGCCGCTGGAGCCGTCGGTGGAGCTCCATGTGGGGCCACGAACCGTGCGAGGGGTGCGCCCACATGGGCGGCGCCGCCATGGGGCCATGCCGCTGGGGCCTTCGGTGGGCCTCCATGTGGGACCGCGAAACGCGAGAGGGGTACGCCCAAACGAGGCGGCGCCGCCACGTGGACCTCGATCCAGCATGGATTCTGGCAGATCGGCGGGCCTGGCGAAAGCATAAAAAGGTATCCAAGAATTTCGGGTTTTGTCCGAGCGCATCGATATCCTCCTGCGTGAATGCATAATCTTCCTCGCAATCATGGTCGGCCCACACGGCGCAGAAATAATTGCCCTTCATGGTCCACTCGCGCGCCAGTCTATCAGCAGCTACCTGGTGTAGCGGGAGCTCTTCTGTTTCAGGAACCCGTACTGGCCGCAAAAGTTCACAGGGAGGCCCGCGTTTGCAAACACGGCAGCACAATGTGCTGTGCCCCTGCCCGCCGCCACGTTGCCGACGCCGCCCCGCTGTCTCACGCGAAAGTACGTCTCGTCTCTGTTTGGGTTGTGGAATTCTGCTCGCTTCTGAAGGATGTCGGCCCCAATTGCTTCGCACTGCTGACTTCGCGGCCGCTTTGTGGGGAGATCTCAAGCGGTTTGCCTGTTCCCTGCCCCGGCATCCCTCGATTTCGGAGCAGATTTGGAGGCTGCCCCGAGCGAGGCGCTCATTTTCACCCCCTCTATGGGGGCCGCCAGGGGAAATCCCCCGGCCCCGTTCGCGGCCGTTTTGCGGGGATGTCTCAAACGGTTTGCCTGTTTTCTGTCCAGCAGAGCCTGCGTCGATCACGTGCAAGAACCAGCCGAACGACCAAAAAATGCAGCTAGCAATTGGCGCCCCCGGCTCGCCAGCCGAACGACCGGCAAATGCAGCTCTCGGCGCCCCCAGCTCGCTGGCCGAACGACCGGTCTATGCAGTTGTTGGCGCCCTCCAGGTCCCAGCACCCTTCGCTTTCGGAGCAGATTTGGAGGATGTCTCGAGTGAGGCTCTCATTTCCACCCCCCATAAAGGGGGGGCCGCCAATGGTTATCTCACGGTCCCGTTCGCGGCCGTTCTGTGGGGGCGTCTTCAGGGGGCCGCTTGTTTTCTGCCCCGACATATTTCGCTTTCGGAGCAGATTTGGAGGATGTCTCGAGCGAGGCGCTCATTTTTCACTCCCCTAAGGGGAGCCGCCAGGGGTCATCTCCCGGCCCCGTTCGCGGCCGTTTTGCGGGGATGTCTCAAGCGGTTTGCCTGTTTTTACCTAACAGCTTGTGCTGATAGGTTCTAGTAGGGTCAAAAGAGAGCATCATGACACTCCAGGGGGGTCCGGGCGGAAGCCGGCAGAAACCGGGAGAATCAGGCGGAGCTCATTCCGTGCGCGCAGGTACGCGCGGGAGCCACCTCGGCGCTATCGGAGGTGCGTTCCGTACGCGCAGGCACGCGCGGGAGCCACCTCGGCGCCATCGGAGGTGCGTTCCGTGCGTGCAGGTACGCACGGGAGCCACCTCGGCGCCATCGGAGGTGCGTTCCGTGCGTGCAGGTACGCACGGGAACCACCTCGGCGCCATCGGAGAAGCGCTCCGTGCGCGCAGGTACGCACGGGAGCCACCTCGGCGCCATCGGCGGTGAGTTCCGTGGGCGCAGGCACGCGCGGGAGCCACCTCGGCGCCATCGGAGGCGCGGCTGAGGCTGAGGCAGGCTGAGGCTGAGGCTGAGGCTGAGGCTGAGGCCGAGGCCGAGGCCGATGCAGGCTGAGGCTGATGCAGGCTGAGGCAGCAGGAGTATGCGGGAAGGCAGCAGGCTGAGGCTGAGGCAGGCTGAGGCTGAGGCTGAGGCTGATGCAGGCTGAGGCCGAGGCGGGCTGAGGCCGAAGGGGTATGCGGGAGCGCAGCAGGCTGAGACTGACGCAGGCTGAGGCTGAGACTGAGGCTGATGCAGGCTGAGGCTGAGGCAGGCTGAGCTGACTTGTCCTGCGGAGCTCCAGTGTCGCAGAAGATGCATCTGTAGCTTCCTCGTCGCATTAGGGGCTCCAGCGTCACCGAATTTGCCCCTTTACCGTCGCTGTCGTGCCGCGGGGCGCTTCAGCGGGCAATCGTGCGCATGAAGTACGCCACGCGCCTGCGCGCTCGCGAAGAGGGCCAGGGCGCCCTGTCGCCTGCGGGCGACCGCGCGGGCTAGCCCCCGCAACAGCCAAAAAGGGCATGCCCGCGCGCCGGGCAAAGCCTAAAAGGGCTTTCGTCTGCCTGTTCCTTGCCTCCCGCTCTCCTCCTTCTTCTTTCGTCGACGTCAGAACCCCCGCCCCCCATGGCGCCCCCCGCTGGCTTGGGTGGCCTACTCAGGACGCGGGGGGGGATCGGGGGCGGGGTCGTTGCCGCGGCTGGTGCCTCGTTTTCACGACGGGGAGGAAGGGCGCACCGTTCCCTCGGATGGGCGCATCCCCCCTCCAGGGGCCTCCGAGCCCTCCCTCTCCGTCCTTTCCTTCTCCTCTCCTCCTCGGACTTCGACGCCTTTGGCGTCTCCGACGATCCCCTTGGGGAAATTAGTAGTAGTAGTAGTAGTAGTAGTAGTAGTAGTAGTAGTAGTAGTAGTAGTAGTAGTAGTAGTAGTAGTAGTAGTAGTAAGTAGTAGTAGTAAGTAGTAGTAGTAGTAGTAGTAGTAGTAGTAGTAGTAGTAGTAGTAGTAGTAGTAGTAGTAGTAGTAGTAGTAGTAGTAGTAGTAGTAGTAGTAGTAGTAGTAGTAGTAGTAGTAGTAGTAGTAGTAGTAGTAGTAGTAGTAGTAGTAGTAGTAGTAGTAGTAGTAGTAGTAGTAGTAGTAGTAGTAGTAGTAGTAGTAGTAGTAGTAGTAGTAGTAGTAGTAGTAGTAGTAGTAGTAGTAGTAGTAGTAGTAGTAGTAGTAGTAGTAGTAGTAGTAGTAGTAGTAGTAGTAGTAGTAGTAGTAGTAGTAGTAGTAGTAGTAGTAGTAGTAGTAAGAGTAGTAGGGCCACTTCGTGTTCGTCGAGTTCCCAGAACTCCATTCCCGGGCCACGTAGTTCCCAAAACTCCATTCCAGGGATAATTTTGAATGCCCGGAGCCAACTGCAGGAAACTTCGTGTTCATCGATTTCACAGAACTCCATTCCCGGGCTACCTTTTGCTTGCCGCCCTTGTGTTCTTAGCGCTATTACTGAGGCGTTCGAAGCCTCCCGCGCTCTTAATGCAATCCAATTTCCCCTCTGCCTCTGATAGCCGTCTTTGGTCCAGAACGTGTCTCCGACATTCCAATGCCCCTCGCCACCAGGTGCCTGTCCTGCGCAGTCTACATTGCAATGGCCTTCGCCTCGCCGCGAGACTCGCCCCCATCTTCGGCCTCCCGCGGCGCCTCTCAGCCTGCGGGGAGGGGCCGAGGCGCGTCTGCGGCCGCGCCTGCTCGCGCTACTCCTCCTCAGCCTGAGTCTTTCACGGTCGCCTCCTTTAACTTCGGGTTCGAGCAGCCAATGATGTCCGGAAAGAGGTCCAGCACCGGCTGCGCCAACTTTGGGCGGGTGCGCGCCACGATCGTCGAGGACGCTGATGCTAACCTCTTCTTTGCGTGCGAAGTCGGCGCGTTTCGTCAGGGCCTGAGCAAAGCAAAAACCCACGAGGATGACATCCTGAAGAAGCCGTTCGGCGACAGCGTTCGCTTCTCCGAGGTCGACAACTGACTTCGACAAGATGCGCGCGGGGCCCAACGTCGGCGCTACTGGAAAAATGCCGGGGCTGCTGCCGCTCTTCCTCGGCATGGAGTTCATCCTGACGGAGTCCGTCTTGCCGCCTAAGTACGTCCGCGGCGCGCCAGGCAAGGTGGTGGGCAAAGAGCAGCACGCTCTGGAGCCTCCGGTGGAGGAGCTTCTTGTCCGGCCCATCCCGAGCGCACGCGTCGAACATGTCCTCGGTCTGGTCCTCGACCTCATCCGAGATCTCCTCCCAGAGCGCGTCGGGCGGGTCGTCTATGTTGCCGACGTCCAGCTCGTGGCCCGCCGCAACCCGCGCTCGTTTGCTCTCTGAGGCCTCCGCCTCAGGCGGCAGCCCGCGCCTCTCCGCCTGTGGCGGGGGCGCCCCCATGACCACATCTCCTGGCGCTGGCTGCGCTGGCCGCTGGAGCTGCGGCTGCGGCAGTCCTGCCGCCACCGCTGGGCCTGGGGCCTGCGGTGGGGCTTGGGGCTGAGCAGGGTCCGCTCGGCCCTCGGGTGGCCCTGCCGGCGGTGGTGCCTGCTGCTGCTGCTGCTGATCCGCCCTCGGGATCTCTGTCGCCACGGGCGGGGCTGCCCGCGGTCGCCTCGACCTCTCGGGCGCCGTCCTCGTCGCCCACGGTTGCCCGTCGCCGACAGCAGGAGGTCCTTGTCGGTCTGTCTGCCCTCAGGGAGCCGTCGCACGGTCCGAGCTCGATCGACCCCTTGCGGAGTCATCAGCAGATGCTCCTGGGACTCGTCAGATCTGCCAGCCCAGATCCCACGGCTCCACTGCGCCTCCCCGCGGTGCAGCCGTCATCCTCCACCGAGTCCTCGATGCTTCGGTCGAGCTATTCGATACAGCACCGTCTCACCAAAGGTGCAGATGTCGCCTTTGTAGGGCGTGCCCGTCGCTATCTCATGTGGAGTCTGCCCTCCAGCTCGTCGTGAATAACGCTCGTGTAGCCACCCAGCATGGCGCATCATCCAGGCCCAGATCGGCATATCCGCCGTGATCTTGGTGCCGTGACGCTTCTCGAGATCCAACCTGAGGACCCGCGTCTGGCCCTCAGCGATCTTCACAGCCGCCTCCGCTGGGTTGGACTGGCTGCTGTGCTTGGGCGTCAACTCTGGAATGACCTTGTCCGTCAGCTCTGCGACTACTCCGTCCAGGATCGCCTTCGTTGCAGGCTCAGAGTCGGTCCTGAGTCTGCACTTGCCCGTCTCGAGCCGCTGCGCGAACTGCTTGATGACTGCAATCGCGCACGGTAATGCCGACTTCGATGCGCGCGGGATGACCTTCACCACTCCGGCGTCCGAGCTGAACGCCACGAGCATCGTCGCGTAGGTGTCCTCGACCTTCGTCAGGTCGCCGCCCTCATCAGCTGTCTTGCAGAACCCAAAGTCGAAGCTGATGAGTGACGCCTTCCGCTCGGAGTCCTCGAGCGTGACCTGTGTGCGTGGAGCATCGGGCGCCTTGCCGCGGATGCACTCCTCGCACCAGGGCGCGGTCGGCAGATGGGTGAGGCGATGCTGCCCCTCCTCTTCAACACCCGGAGCCTTCGGCACGGGTAGCTCCCTAGCATCGACTGGGTCGTGCTGGATCCCGAGCTGCTCCTTGACTGCCTGCTTGCGCGCCCTCTCGGCGTCCGACCGCCTGACCGCGGCCCCCGCCGCAACGAGCCTGTCCCAAAGCTCCGCCCTGGCACCGTAGATGGGCATGCACAGCTCCCTCAGCCTGGTCCTCATCGCGCCGACTGAGCTGTCCGCGTTGAGCACAGTCGCATCCTGCCGCTCTGCCGCACCGCGGCAGTGGTGAGCCTCAGCTGCGGGCCCCGCCGCGACAATCGGGAGCCTGAGGCTGTTCCTCTCCAGCGTGAGCTGCACGCTGCGATGGCCCTTCGTCATGTAGAGGCCGTCCTCCAGGCTGAGGTTGTATAATAGTAATGTCATCCTAAGGACATATATTCCAGGAAAACCCAAAACTGGTATTCAAAAAATGTTTTCGCTTATAACAAAACACATGGTAGTTTACATGGTCTTGGGTTTGCCCCAACATGGTCTGTTGCGCGGGCCTCGTAATCGCACAAGGCTTCACCAACAATAGCTGTGCAGTCGCCGATCCACGCCGCTACGCACACGGGCCGCGAGTTCGCTACAATGAGATTCCGCACCACATCAGTCGACACCGCTATATTGGCGCGCCCCTCTAGCGGATCGCGCCCAGCTGGGGGCTACACCTTGAGCTTCGCGAGGCAGAATGACATGTGCCCCCTCGCCCATATCGGCACGCCCCTCTCGAGGGTCGGGCCCTCGACGGGTTAACGGGGACAGGCGGAGAAAGGCGAATCCACGGGAATATGGGAGGGAACAGCGGCGGGAGGATAAGGCGAGGGCTTGGCAGGAAGGATGGCAGGGAGAGAGAGGAGGAGAGAAGTGCGGGAGGCACGGGAGGGCGGAGCGCCACCGAGGAGGCAGGGAGGGATAGAGGGCGCAAGACATCCCCACGGAACGCCAACGAGGGCCCAGCCGCCCAAAACGTCCACGGCCCATGGAGCGGTTGCTCCACCCCGAAGCCCACCTGAGGCCGATGGGGTAAAGCTTACAACGTTTCGAGCCGAATGCAGCCGTGGCGACGCTGGAGCCCCCTCCCCCCTCCGAGCCCGTCCCCATCTTCCTCGCCTTCTCTCCTCGCCTCCCTCCGCCCCGTTCGACCCTCCCCTGTCACTCCTTGCCATCCCCCCTCGCTCTTCTCCCTCTCCGCCGCCTCCCTGCGCCTCCTCCTCCTCCTCCTCCTCCTCCTCCTCCTCCTCCTCCTCATTCTTCCTCCTGGGGGCGCCGCCGCATTTCCTCAGCGCCTCTTGCAAGCGCCTCGATCGGATCCGTGCCGATCGGGGAGGGGCGGCGTGCCGCCGCGTCGGTCGCCCTCGGCGCTTAGCCGAGGATGCTGTCCAGCTTCTTATGGAGGAGCGGCGGGAGCACGTCCACCCCCGTGAGCACATGTAAGTTCTTCTTGATCTTGGCCTCGATCTTGCGGCCACTGGTGTAGATGAGGGCCGTGTCCGTAGTAGTGTCCAAGAGCCGCGCCAGCTGGGCCAGCGGGTCCAGCGAGCGGCCCCAATCCAGGCCCCTGGCGACGTCGAGCTTGAACGTCGGATCGACGAACCCGAGCCCGACCGCCTCGACCTTCGCCTCGTAGTTGGAGGATGATACCAGGAGGGGGACGGCGTGGAGGGTGACAAGGAGGAGTAGGAGGATGAGGAGGATGAGGAGGATGGGGACGGGGATGAAGATCACGTGGATGGGCGCGGGGCGCAGACAGGATGATGAGGAGGATGAGGAGGCGGAGGAGGATGGGGCAGCGGCGGAGCAAGCAGAACGACGGCGACGAAGGCGACGTCGACGACGACGACGACGGCTGACGGTGGCGAGATACGACGACGACGACGACAACTACAGATGACGAAGAGGACGACACTGACGACGACGACGGCCCACAGGCCCTCGAACCACCGATCCGACCCCCGAGCCCCTGCCGTCCCCCCTGACGTCCCTGACATGGGTCTTATGGGGGAGGGAAGGGGCTCGGGTTGTCGGATGCCTACCCCCTGCCTGATTCAAACCCTTCGTCCTTCTCGATGTCGTTCGCGAGCGACAGCACCTTTTCGGGGTCCACCCAGTCGCCCGTGAGCTTGCCGGCTCCGAACTGGACCAGCGCCTTCAGGCTCCTCCCCTTGAAGCCCTCGTTCCAGGACCCCCCGTTCACGCCGCCACGGTTGATCTTCTTGAATTCCACGAGCATGTTGTCTAAGTTCTCCCGCGCCGACTCGCCGACGGCTTCGGCGATCTGCTTGGTGTTGCGCGCGGTCGTCTCGTAGCGCACGACGGCCGCATCCCAAGTGCTGATCTTGCTCGGCGCCACCTCGCTGATTGCTGCATTGATCATTGAGCTCCCTCATCGTGATGACTCTGCTCTGGCCCTCCTGGGCTAGGCGGATCACGTCGGGGTGCTTGGCGGCGGCCGTCGGGGTAGGTCCGAGCTTCTCGAGGGCATGCCATGTCACCTGGATGTGCCGAAGCTCCGAGAGGTACTGGGTGACTTTCTTGGCGGTCTGGCTGTTCGTCGTCCTGAGGTAGCCTGCAACCGTCGCCAAAACATGTTCGGAATGCTCGAAGCCAGTGCCGCCCTCCGTCCTGTCACCGTGAACGATGGCGGCCCACGTCCAGAAGATGCCGTGCAAGGCGACCTCCGTCTCTGCGTTGGGGGTGGCCGCACCAGAGCTCTTCAGAGCATCCACGAAGCTCGCGCGCATCAAGGAGCTGACCTCGCCTGTGCCGTCCCTGAGGGCCGTCCCGATCTCCTCGATGCTTTTCTTGAGGGCGTTATGCTTGGCGAGCTGGCCGTCCATCGTCAGCCTCTTGTCCAGAGTGACCGCCCAACTGGCGATCGAATCGTCCATCGGAAGCAGCTGCTGGACCGCCTGCATGAGGTCCCGAAGGGCCCTGACCCGTTCAGGAGGGATGTTCGTGGTGTTCCCGCCTTGGCCCATGACGCTCTGGTACACGTACTCCACTGCTTTCTTCGCTTGGTCGTCGAAGACGTCGAGCGCCTTGGGCCGAAACGGACCTGAGTGCCATCCGAGCAACGCCCTGATGACAACCTCGAGGCGCCCCGTCGTGTGGATGACCTCTTCTGGCGCGAGGACCTCCGCACGGCTGTCTCCGTCGGCGAACGTATCCAGCCATTCCGGCTTCTCTTTGATTTGCTGGCCGAACTGCTCCCAGGCCGTCGCCGACCCGTTGATCCCCTCGATTTTCTTCAGGTGGCACGGGGCACCCTTCAAGCAGTTCCACACCATCGAGCTGACCCCCTGGGGAAACTGAACCGACGCCGCCTCGATCTTCTGGATGAGGGCAACCTTCGAGGGAAGCTGCGAGCAGTCGTCGGTCGGGTTGGCCAGTGCTTCCACGAGCTTCATGCACCCGCGGATCTCCATGGTCTCTGCCTCGAGCTCAGTCGGGAAGTTGGAGTCGCGGAGCTCAGTGCCCACCTGTTTGAGCATCACCCTAGACGAGGCATGAACGGCATCCTCGCATTCAATATCATTCGCAATCCAAGGGCAAAGCACCTCCTGAAACAGGAACTCGAAAAATAAGGAATACTTCTCGGCACTGGTACTCGACCCGTTCTTGGGAGAGGGGTCTAATGGGTCGAAGTCCTCGGAAATGCTTTCGCCACTCAGGTTGAAGCGCATCGCACTGCCCACGAAATCGGTCAGCTGATCATCGGTCATGTTGTTGATGCACACCTCGATCGTCTTCAAGTCCTTGCGCAACCTGCGCCTCACCATGTGCTGGATCTGGCTCCAGGGGTACCTCACGGTGGCAGCCTTGAGCGCCTGGTGGTACGATCTCTCCGTTGCCTCGTCCAACTGGTCTGCCGCAGACGACTTGACTTTGTGGGCGAGCTCAGCCAACTTCATGTGCGAACTGAGGACCGACCTTGGGCCAGCAAGCTCGCGCTGCCCCGCGAGCCTGCCGATCAGCTCGTTGCCCTCGCCCAGCTCCTTCCCCATCGGCTTGCAATCGAGAATATTCGTGATGTCGTTCTTCTGGACCCAGTAGTAGCACTTGTCCTTCGGGTCTGCGGCCGAGGCGCTGTCGTCAGGGCCGATGCCGATGCCGCTGGGGGAACGCTTGGGCCCGCTGACCACTGAGACCACCGTCTTGCCGTCGGGTGACCTCATCGGGGCACGCTTGCCCTGCGGCCCCGCCTCCGAGGCCACGGGGTTGAACTTCGCGGCCTTGACCGCGGCGGCAACGGCGCCGAACTGCTGGGCCGCCGAGTGCACTGCCAGATTCGAGCCCGAGGCGTCGGACGAGGCGCCAGCCCCGCCTCTCTTCTTCGCGCCGCCCACAGTGCTGCTGCGGCCAATCGCGCTAATCCCGCCTGCCCCGTCGTTGCTGATGTCCTCCGCGTCGGTGGGCTTGGTTTTGGCTGCCCTGGTCAGCTCGCCGTCGTCGTGCACGGTTATCGTCTTCCTCTTCCTCATGCTATCCTGCTTGCCCTTCACCATGGTCGTCCGCAATCCGCTGGGGAGCAAGTTCTCCTGGCCGATGCTCTGGCAGCGTTCGGCGTTCCACAGCTGGAACGCCAAGTACCCCTGGGACGGCACCTGCGTCCGCTGCCCGTCCATGCGAAGGACTTTGGGCCCAGTCGAAGACCCCGAGGCAACTCGAACTCGCCTGTATCCAGCAGTGAGCTCCTTCGGCCTGTCAGCGATCACCGCGTAGCAGTCCTCGGGGATGCCGTCGAGAGTCCAGCCCCTGAACGGGGCCACGTTGAACTGGCCAACCCGACGCCTGCTCAGGAAAGCAACCTCGGCAGCGTTGAGGGCACAGGCAATCGACGTAGACCATCGTCGACGCGTTCAGCCCCGACTGCACCGACTGGGCTGGCGCCGACGCCGAATCGGGAAGGGCGCGGGTCGCCTTCCACCCGGCCTTGAGAATCGGGGACTGCTGCAGCGCCGCTGCGGCCGCGTCGACGCTACGAAAGATGGACCGCTCCTCCGCCTGCGCCACGCAAGCGCTGCACAACGGGCCGTCCTGCCCGTTCGCGGTCTTCCCGAAGACCGCCTCCTGGCAAGGACAAGCCGAACAGCAAAACGTCATGCCTTCTGCATTGCCTCGGCCCACCCTCCTTCATCCACCCAACGTCCACCTATCACTATTTCCTAGCGTGTCCTCCTCCTACCTGTTCCTACCTACACGTCTGTCCTCCCACCTCTTGGTGCCGCATCCCACCCCCTCCTACCTCCCCCTACCTCACGATACCTGCTTCCAAATCGTCCTACCTCCTCTTACCTCCTGCATTATCCGACTACTTCTTCTTGCCTCATCCTACCTCCTCCTACCTCTCCATACCTCTCCATGCCTCATTCCACCTCCTCCCACCTCATCCTACCTCCTCCTGCATCCTCCTAGGTTTGCAACGGCACTTGAAAGTCGGGTCCGTGCTGAGAGCGTCGCAGCCGACGCACGCGACCGCCGCGCCCTTGGCCGACGGGCTCTGGCTCGAGCCGCCACCGTGGGCAGCCAGGGAGGCGGAGGTCAAAACCATGGCCTGCAACAGCAGGCGAAAGTTAAACATGGAGAAAACATCCCCGAATGAACGGGGGAGCCTGAAATCCTAAGCTATTTGGTCCAGTACGAGCGGCGGCCAGGCCACAGCAGGACGTGGAGCGGGCACGTGCATGAGCGTGAAAGGGAAATTGGGTCAGCATGGCAAGAGCGGGGTTTAACAGCACGGCGGGGGCAATGGCGAGGAGGGCGAGAACGGGGACGCCCACCGCGACACTGCGGAGGTGGATGGAGGGAGGGCGGCGGCGATGCTGCGGGCCGAGGTGGGCATCGGGCTCCCCAGCCCGTCTGCCCGACGAAACTACAGCCCCCCGAAAGCGACATCCCTGAACGGCCGTCGGCGCTGGGCCCCGTAACTCTACCCCGCGGCCAGTGCGGGCCGTTGGAACGAACCGCCTGCTTTCCAAGCCGAATCCAAACACGATGGCGCGCGGGCTTGGTTATTATCATGTGCCTCCCTGACCATAGCCATCCCCCTCCTCCTCTTCCCCTGAACTCCCCCGCCCTCCCACTCCCAACGCCCCCGCCCACCGCCCATTCCGGATAGGGCCACGCTCGCGCGAGCAGCTCGCGCGGCGGACGCAAGCGGCAGTGCGAGCGGGAGCTGATGAGTCGGGGCCAGGAACAGGAATGGTGGGTGGCCAACCAGAAAGGCGAAAAGGAATGAGGAAGAAGGGTCACAGCGACCAGGTGATGGAGCATGGCGGGGAGACGATGGGGAGCATACAGGAGACGGCGGGCAGGGTGACGAGGAGGTTGGTCAGCCTAGGTGGGGGGGGGGGGGGGCGCCGCATGCAGCGCCGCGCGCTCATCCGATGTAGTCGTGCTGCGGGTTAACGTGCACAACGCTTAGTGCTGGAGTCGCATGAAGGAAACGATTGTTAAAGTGTAAGTGTGCGGTCGTATACATTCATGTATATAAGAGACATATAGTTTGCATTGGAATTGTCACCCCACAGGTACAACACCACACGCCCATCGATACGCACGCACACATACAACCCTACACCGCATATGCGCCGACCAATATCGCACGGCGCGCATTGTTCTGCAACGGCCACGCCATAAAGCACCGCGGAACTGCACTGTACACCACAAAACCACACCCACGGACACCACACACACACACACCGCACACCAATGCGACCCGTGCCCCCGTGCAGTACAACCAATGCCACCTTTCCAGCGATCATCGCAGGCCCCTCGAGTGCCCTCCCGCCCCCTCTTGGCACGATTCATGTGGGGGGTGCGCCGATGCGGGTTGGGGGCGCCACGCGAACGCGCCCGATGGGGCAGTAGGTGGAGCTCCCTGCGGGGCACGGCCCGCGCGCTCTGGCCGCCGACGTGATTGGGAAGCGCGGCGCGAATGCACCCGCGGGCGCCACGCGCGGTGACCCCCTGCGTCGTCGCCATCGTGGTCATCGTCGCCGACGCAGTCGCCGTCGCCGTCGCCGTCGCCGCCGTTGCCGTCGCCGTCGCCGTCGCTGTCGCCGTCGCCGCTAGCCGTCGCCGTCGCCCTCGTCGTCGTCGCCGTCGCCGCCGCCGCCGTCGCCGCCACGAGCCACCGTTCCCATGCGGGCGCGATCTGCGCGGGTGTCTGCCAACAAAAAACATGGAGGGCGCAGAGCGAAAGCACCCGCTGGGGCCGCTGGCAGGCCCTTCCTTCTTGCGCGCATGGCCAAGGGCCCGCCGACGCTGGCGGAGGGGGGGGGGGGGGCGCGAACCCGCCAGCTGGGTGCATGGGCAGGGCCCTCCGCGGGGCGCCACCCGCGCGAGGTGCGCGTCGACGCGGGCGCGCGCAGAGTGCAGGCGGGGGCGGATTTTATGATGGCGCAAGCGAAGAAAAAGGGGGCGGGCAACCAGGGCGCGGGGCGGGGCGTTGCCCACCTCCGTAGAGGGTTCCCATCCGCCCATCCGCGCGGGCGGGCTCGGAAGAACGACATGTGAGGCGTGCAACATCAGTCGAGTGCGTCCTTCCAGTCGCTGCGGCGCCCCCTGGGGAATCAGTCAACGCCGTCCGAGGAGTCGCCAGGCACGCGGCAACCCTGGCAACCAGCGCGGCGCGCCGCAGACCCACCCGCGCCGCGCGGGCGCGCGCGCGCGCTCGGGGCCGACTTCGGGCACATCGCCATCCGCGCTGCGCCATGGGGGACCATCACTACGCACGCCGCGCGCTGTGTATGATACGCGAACCGCGCGGGCAACGCCGCCGCTGGGGAAAGAGAGCCACGCGCAATATCTCCCACCGTAGCCACGCTGCCAGAGCACCCGAACCAACGCGCAGGGACGCCCGCGCTTGCGACCACTTGCGCAGGGCGCACGCACGGCTGCGCCAAGGGGGGAGGGGGGGGGGTGGGGGGGGAGGGGCGGCGGGGGGCGCGACGGGGCACAATTCTCGCGGCAACCGCTTGCAGGGGCGGAGCGGGGACTGCGGGGGCAGCGCCCTGGTTGGGGGCGCATCGCCTCTTCTTCTGGTGGCAGCTGCCCCGCCAGCGCGCAAACGCATCGACTCGGCTGCCGCATGCGTCGCGTCGCCAGCCCCATCAGCGGCAACTGCGCCGTGGAAATGGTCGGCGCCTGTGCCCGCCGCCGCGCCGCCCTTGCCGAGCGAAGCTGTCATCTGCGTCGGATGTCCGCGTCCCCCGCCACCCCCAGCCACGGGCAACGCGCCGTCGAACTTGAAGGCTCGGCCCGCCGACCCGAAGGCAGCACGCTCGCCCCGCGGCGAAGTGGGCGCTGCCCCCGCGCAGCCGAGGAGGGGGGGGGGGGGGGGGGGGGGGCGCTGCCGACGGCGCGCGCGAGCGCGCGCGCGCGCGCCCTGAGGCCCCCCCCCCCCGCGCCGCGGTGCCCGAGGCCGCCGCGCAGGGCGTCTCGCGGAGGAGATCGCGCGCTTGCCGTTGCAATTCGGCGCGACGCCACGGGTCGGCCGCGGGCGCGAACAACGCGCGCGCGCGCCATGCGCAGCCGCGCGCAGAACCTGGAAGCGGACGCAGCTAACCAGCCGATCCGCCCAGTGAGCACGTCTGATCTTTCGCTCCGCGCTCTGCCAAGGCGGCAGGGGCGGGGGCGGGCGGGCGCGGGGGGGTGGGGGGTGGCAGCGGATGGGCGCGAGGGCGGTTAGGGGCACGGGGGGAAGGGGCGCGGGCGGGGGGGGGGCGGGGCGGGAATGCTGCAGGCGGGTGTGCGCGGGAGAGTGACCGGGGGGGGGGGGGGGGGGGGGGGGTGAAGGGAGAGCCAACCGCGAACGCCGAGAAACATCAGCGCGGTAGCGGCCCACGCGCCCTCTGGAACACAGCCTCGTCGTCGGCCTCCGCGCGCCAGGAGCGCGCGAGCCAGGCGTGCTCAGCATGGGCGCCCGCAGGGCTGCGCGCGCGCGCCAGACGCACTCGCCCTGTGCCCCGCAGGGCTGCGCGCGCGCGCCAGGCGTGCTGGGCGCGCATGCGCCAGGCGCCGTTGGCGCTGGCACGCGCGGCGGGCTGCCATGCAATCGCGCAGAACGGCGCACCCGAACGCGGCGGCGCCGCGGCTTTGCGGCTTTGCGAGGCTCCTACTGGCCCTAGGGCCACGAGCAAGCACGAGGTCAGGTGTCTTCAGGAAGCGAAAGCTCTTATTCGAACATAAAGTCAAGACAACCCAGAAGCAGCGAAGCTGCGATGAATCATCAATCACAAATATGAGCGAAAGAGCAAATCGCACACAGAAATGAATCAAAATGCAGTCAACTAATCATGCAAGAGAAATGGAGAACTCTCAGCGAAGCTGAGTATATCATAGTCAGGGAAAGAAACAACGAATTGAGAAACTGCAACTATCAAGTCTGTGGTAACCATAGAGCTGCCTGTGGGAGCGCAGTCACGATGCACTCCAAAGCACTGAGTTCTGTATCAGTAACAGTTGTAGTTGGACAAATAAGCCAAGCCGCGAAACTCGGCGGAAATCTGCGGCGGGCATGCGGCGCACCGCTCGCCCGCGGCGGCGGGGCGCGCTGGTCCGCCTGGCTCGCGCGTCGCGGGCTGGGCGGCCCCGCGGCCGCCCCGCGGCCGCGGTCGGCCACGGCCGCCGCGTCGGCCGTTGGCTGGGGCAGCTCCGAACTCCGCGCGGGCGCGTCATGGTGGCGGCCCTCGGGCATGCCGTCGCTCGCGCTGCCGCAGTTCCATGGGCGCGCGCAAGCAACTGCGGCATCCCTGCCCCCCCCCTCCCCCCCCCCCCCCCCCCCCCCCCTGCCCCACCCCTCCCCCCCCCCACCCACCCACCCACCCACCCCACCCCCCCCCACCCCCAACCACCCACCCAACCGCGCCCACCTAAACCACTCCCCTGACCACCCCCGCCGCCCCCACCCCAACCCTCACCGCGCCACCCCCGCCGCGCACCCTGCGCTTCTATCCCGCCCCTTTTGTACCTCTTTTTTCCGCATTCTATCCCGCCCCTCCGCCTCTCCCTTTCTCTTTCCCCGTTCTCCACCTTCCCCCCTCGCTCCTTGCCGCCCGCTCCCCCCTCCGTTCCCCCCCCCTCCTCTCCCCCGCCCCCCATCTCCGCATGTCTCCTCCGCCACCTCCGCGCGCCGCCCATCGCCGCCCCCTTCCCCCCATCTCCCCCCTCCCCCCCTTCCCCAATTCGACGCCCACCCCATCCCTCCACCCCCCCCACCGCCCCTCCCCCCCTTCTCCCCCACCCCCCCCCCCCCCCCCCCCCCACCCCCCCCCCCCCCCCCCCCCCCCCCTCCCACCCCACCCCCACCCCAACCCCACCACCACCCCCCGCCGCCTCCCCCGCCCCGCCCCACCCGCCCGCCGCCCACAGCGTCGCGCGAGGAAGCATGCGAGCGCGCGCCTGCAACTATAGCGCGCGGAGCGCGGGGTCCGCGGGCACGAGGAAATAATACGTGTGGGTAGGGGGCGCGTGGACGAACGGTGAGGGACGGGAGCGGAGGACGGGGCGCACGTGGCCCAGTGCGGCAAAATCGGCCGCCGCGGCGCCGTCGTCGGCGCGCGCGCTTCGCGGGCCGCCGAGCAGTCGGCGGCGACCTCATCGTCGTCGCGGGCGGACTCTGCATCGTCGCCCACGAAGCGGCATGACAGCCGCGCGAGCGGAGGGAAGTTGCGCACCTCTTGCGAAGCATTTCATTGAGATCTCGCGCCAAGCCGAACAGCTTCTAAACACCTCCGCCACGCCGCCCGCCCCTTGCGCGACGGCCCCGTCACGGGCGTCGACGACCTCGGCCGCGCCAACGCAGACCCGCGGCGCGAGCGGTGCGTTGGCGACGCACAAGCGAGCGACCCCGTTGGAAACGCTGGCACATTCATCGGCGCGGCGGCGAGTGGCCGCCCCCCCGAAACCGTGCGGGGCGCGGCCGCGGCCGCCAAATAGCCACGGCCGCGCCCCGCGCGGGAGAGAAAAACAATACTAATCATAGCAACGCGCGGGCGAAAGGATGGGGGGGGTGAGCACGCGCGCGAGAGCGTGGAGGAGCACAAAAAGGATCGGGGCGAGGGGGGAGGGGGAAGGGGAAGGGGCGCGAGACGGGAAGGGAGGGCAAAGCAAGTGGTTCAGCACCACGTCGACCAGGAGCGACTCCGCGTAGCAGCGGGCGCGGACGAGCCCGCGACTCCCTTTCCCGCCCAGCACTCATCACGAGAGCGGGGACGGGGGGGGCAAGGACCCCCCCTCCCCCCCCCAGCGACCAGGGTCGGAGGGGCAAAAATTGAGCCCCCTCCCCCCCGCGCACATGGTCTGGGAGGCAAAAATTCCGGTACCCCCCCCCCCGCACATGGTCGGGGGGGGCAAAAACTCCGGACCCCCCCCCCGCGCACATGGTCGGGGGGGGCAAAAACTCCGGACCCCCCCCCCGTGCACATGGTCGTGGGGGGCAAAAACTCCGGCCCCCCCTCCCGCGCACATGGTCGGGGGACGGGTTCCCGACCATTTTTTTACCTCCCCCCGCGGCACCCTCCGTCGGGCTGATATCGTTAAAAATTCCGGTGTCACAGGGCAAAAACCATGAGAAAACTGGTAGTTTGGATGGTCGGGGGCTAAATTTTCTGCGCCGCAAGAGGATGGTGGTTTGGGAGGTCGGAATGTTAAAAATTCCGGAGTGTCCCCTGGGCCACATGGTGGTGAGAATGGTCCGAACGGGGGCCCTGGTCCGAGCACATGGTCGAGGGGGGCAAAAACTCCGGCCCCCCCCCCCGCACACATGGTCCTGCGGATGGTCCGAACGGACACCCTGGTCCGAGCACATGGTCGAGGGAGGCAAAAATTCAGACCCCTTCCACCGCCCACATGGTCCCTGACATGGTCGTTTGTGCGGTCTCTCTGCATCCACGCGCCCACGTCGACCGCGACCGCGGCCGCGCCTCTCGCCCCTGGCCCCGACCACTACCCCTTTGCCCCCGCCCGAACCCCAGCCCAAGACGCAAGCCCAGCCGCTCATGGCGATGAAAGAAAGCTCGGAGAGGCACGTTGCGCTGCTCATAAGTCGTTGCCAACGCAGCGACCGATGGGCAACGAGGCGCACCGCGCCAAGCTCTCCTTCAGCATCCACAGGTGGTGGCACTGATGGCGCCCTTGGTCCAGGCCACGATGCTGATGATGATTAGGGAGGGCTCGGCGCGAGACGTTTCGTTGCTCGTAGGTCGTCGCCCCAAGCAGCGACCGATTGGCAGCGAAACGAGCCTCGCCGAGCACCCACCCATCATCATCGCCATGATGGTGGTGATAGTGGTGGTGGTAAAGATGTCGATGCACGTGGCCATGGCCACAGTAATATCGATGGTCATGGTGATCAGAAGGCTAGGCGCGGCACGTTTGGTTGCCAATGAGAAGTGGGGGAAATCCGAACGGCCGCCTTGGTCCTAGTACATGGTCGTGCGGGTGGCGCGAACGGCCGCCCTGGCCAAACACATGGTCCTGCGGAGGGTCCGAGCCCGAGCGGTCGCCCTGGTTCTGCGCGCGATCGTCTGGAAGGTCGGGATCTGCATGGTGGCTGACCTGCACTGCCCCCGACATGGTCGTCGCGGTGGCCGCTCTGCATTCACACGCCCACGTCGACCGCGACCTCGGCCGCGCTCCCCGCCCCTGGCCCCGACCCCTACCCTTCGCCCCGCCCGAACCTCAGCCCAAGACACAGGCCCGGCCGCTCATGGCGATGAAAGAGGGCTCGGCGAAACACGTTTCGCTGCTGATAAATCGTCGCACTGAGCAGCGACCCATCAGCAACTGAGCGTGCCGCGCCCAGTTCTCCTTCAGCACCACATGTCGGTGATGATGGCAATGGTAGTAATAATAGTGCCCATGGCCATGGTCGCGATGATAGCTGTGCTGGTGGTGATGGCGGAGGTCTCAACGCGGAACGTTTCGTTGCTCATAGGTCGCCGCCCCAAGCAGCGACCCATTCGAAACGAAACGATCCTCGTCGAGTTCCCCCTCATCATCATCACCAGGATGGTCGTGGTGGTGATGGCAGATGGTGGCAATGACGACGTCTATGGTACTGGTTACACTCCTCCCTCACAGAGTAACTCTTTAAGTTTTCTCTATAGCACTCTCTACCGTTTGAATACATGCATGACGGTTTATGTATATGTAGATGTGTGTGCGCCCGTGTACCTATACATGTGTCATGTGTATATATAATGGCCAACCCGCTCTATAGATGGCCAGTGTTTTACATGCACGCGTGTACATGTTAACGTGTGTACGTATATTAACGCATGTGCCACATTCAATGGTGCGAAGGGTAATGTTACACGAGTGAGCTCGGAGCACGCATCGGCCGCCCTGACGAGGCCCGTGCCATTGCTAATACTTTACGCGGGTGGGGTTTAACATTACCTTGATTGTTCATTGTTTCGGGGTCGTCCACAGTGTTGGCGGGGTGGGCTGTGCAGGATGGCCACTGGCACTTTGCAGCGCCGTTTAGGTGGGGGCTTCGGGGCTGCTTTTCGCCACTACGGAACTGAGGACCCCCCCTGAACCGCATCGGGAAAATAACGGTGATCTGCTTGTTCGACAGCCAGGCATTCGGACCGAAGGCGGGGCCACAGCCCGCACCAGAGCCATCCCCCAGGAGCCTCATCAGGCGGGGCCCGAAGGCCAGACAGATGTCTCCCGCTTGGTGGAGCTCCTGGGCGGAAGGGGCACGGGCAGTGGCACCGTCGCGTAGGTGGAAAGGGAGGCAGCTGCACAGGAAGTACTATCTGCGCCAGCGTGCACGGCAGCGCGAACGTCCGTGCGAACTCCAAGTGCGCGATGTGGCATCCAGACGGTGCCACTCCAGAAGCAGCTGCAACACATAGTGCCTACACCATGTATGTTTACGATATGTTTTGCAAGCGCGCGCCACACAGTGCGCGAGATGACTCATGACCTAGATCCCCCAGAACCCATAGTTGTAGCATTTGTAGTAGCTGGCGTATAACAAGAAGTAGTATGAGTAGTAATTGTAGCCGCAGAAATCACAATCGGCATACCAATAACAATGCCAATATTCAAACCGCTGCGCAACACCAATTAGCTCCAACACAGGCAGGCGGACGACCGTGTACGTGGGCCTTCCTCCTCAGCATCTTCCTAAGTTCCCTCGTCGCCCTCCTCCCTCCTCCCTCCTCACCGCCACTGTTTCCCTCCCCCTCCTCATCATTATCATCATCATCATGATTTCACTCATCCTCCGATGTCTGAAAGTGTGGGGGTATGAAGTGGGGCAGACAAGACACGCGTGGTGCCGACTGTGCGTGCTGTGACACGTCAACGATTTACCACGCAGCGGAGGGGTCATGCTCTGGTTCTGACTCCTCTCCGTCTCGCCTGGGCCTCTCGGCCCTCTCCAAACGCAACCAGTCGGCACCGTACTCAGCCCGACCTGCAACCCGAGCAATTCTCCTCTCATGCCGATCTGGCCGATAGCTCATGTGCTCGGCATGCGACTCCTGCCTGTTGTTGACCAGCCAGCAGTGCGCACAACCCATGGGCCTCCCCATGCCTGGGAAAACCTCGGGTGTCACAGACTGTGTCATGCGAAGCGTTTTCACACACTTCCCGTGACGGGGATTAGAACATATACATTCTATAATAGATTCACCTTCGGGCCGCCTGTAATAACGTATTCGACCACCACCGCGAATGGTCATCTGAAACCTCACATCCGAATGCAGGTGCGGCAGTGGGTGCGGGCCAGGGCCTGGTCCACCAGGCGGGCCACCAGCACCATCATCATCATCACCGAAGTCTGAACCTTCGTCGCCAGCGCTCCCCTTCGAGGGCGCGCAAGGGGGGGGGGGAGAGGCAGGGCCGACGCAGCTTGACGGCACGAGGTTTTCCATGCTTTTCTCTGGCCCCCGAAGGCCGAATGTGGTGGGACATGCGCGGCGACTGTCGATGTCCGCCCTCCCCCTCGGGGGAGGGGGTGGAAGGGGAAGGGAGGGAGGCGGTGGAGTGGATGCGGAGAGGAGCGTGGTGTGCGAAAGCGAACCATTATGGCACCCTGGAACACCCGTGAAAACACTCGTGCCGTAAATTGCGCCGCCCGACCTCGGTAGACAACGATTGCCCAGCGATGACTCCAAACATGATGCCCCCGAGTGAGAGTGAGGGCGGTACAGTCCACTTCCTCTTCCTCCCCCTCCTTCCCCCGCCTCTGTATCCTCCCCCACCTCCGCACCCCGTCGAGTGCGCGCCCGAGGACCCCGAGGGCGAACCTTCGGGACAAGGGTCGATCAACCCGTCTAGCGACAACGCCTGTCATATATTGGGTGTCCCTGGAAATTGGTCGTCACCTCCCCCTCCTCCTCATTTCCCTTCATCCTGCTCATCTTCCTCCTCCTCGTCCTCCTCCTCTCTCCTGCTCCTACTCGTCCCTCCACCTGGTCCTCTGTCCCCCCACCATCCCCTCTCCCCCTCCCCTCACCCCTCATCCCCCTCAGCAGGGGAGGTGGTGGAGGAGGAGGGGGGAGTTGGAGGACAACGCCAGCCCAAACTGAGCCCCAAACGTGGCATAAGCTGGCCCGCACCCCACAATACTCCGAGTAAGAACTCCTATAGGCATGAGCTTACACGCAATCTAAAACCGCTTGCACCTCGTCTTCGTGGCCTGATTCGTGCCCCTCGGAATCGGCATCCTCATCGAGCGCGGCCCCCTGAGGGGGCCACAGCCGAAACCACGTCTGCCTCCCCTGGGAGAGGTACAAGGTCGCGGCGACCTCGCTCGGCCTGAATTGGCCGCGGAGCAGGCCGCGCTCGCGCAGCACGAAGAGTTGGCCGATGTAGACATCGGCCTCCCGCACGCACAGGGAGTCGGCCACGCGGTAGAGCGTCAGCCAGTCCAGCGCGGCCTTCTGGGGGGAGGGTGGGATCAGAAGGCCACCTTTTGCCCAGTACTATCGGAGGTTAGCCAGCCTGACAATTGCCCCGTGAGAACGAATGGCCGAGTGTTCGGGTTTCGGGGGTGCGTGTCTACGTGAGCGTGACACGCTGAAACCTCCAAACACCTAAAGCCCAACCGATCCTGAGGCCTGTGTGTTGTCTCTCCTCCTCATCCTCCTCCCTCCTCCTCCCTCCTCATCCTCTCCCTCCCTCGTGCACCTCCTCCCTCAGCGTATCCAGCTCATCCCCGTCTACCCCCACCACCGCTACTACTCCATCGTCACCATCTCTCATCCTCCTCCTCGCCCACCTCCTCCCCGTCATCCGCCATGTCCTCCCCATCCCCCTAACCACACCCTCACCAACCATCCACATCCTCACACACCCTATCTCCCTCACAGTTCCAATCCTCGTCATCAAACCTCCTCCACACTCACACCAATCATCATCATCATCATCATCATCATCCCCCTCCCCCTTCGAGCTCCCGCAGCCTTCAAGTACACGTCCGAGCCATCCCAGCGCTGACGGTACATACTCATCAAGGTAGGTCGAAACGGCGAAAGATATTGCACTGCTATATGATAATACGAGCACACGGTTCCATCTGCCTCGAACTCCAAGGGCGAATCACGGTCGACGGGTTGCATTGGGACTTTCAGCAAGCACATGCAGAGCCGCCCGTGGACCAGCAGTTTCCTCAGGCTGGAATCCTTGGGGCACCGAACCTTGAGCATTCTCAGAACAGAGTTCCGAAACGCATGCGTTCGCTTGCCACTGTCCCCGCACAGGCGAACGCCAGCCCGAGCACAACGCCATTGGTTTTTCTCAGCTGTCGTTTCTGGCGGTATCTGATCGGCCTCAGCGTGCATCTGCATGCAGTGCTTCCGACCCCAATCTGCACCAATGAGCGGCCTCGTTGACTTCCCATCTGAGGTGCGTGCCGTGGCCACAAGGGCAGCGACGCACGTCGCCCTCGCAGCAGCCTGGCTCTGGTAGCACATGTGCGCGAGGCCATCCACGGGCGGCGGCACGGCGCCAAGATGGCCCAGCAGCGGCGCCAGTTCGCGGGCAGCCCCGAACATGGTCAGTCCGAGGTCGCCCGAGTGCTGGACGCTGTAGTTCAGGAGGTCAGCCTTCACCTGCCGCTGCTCGTCAGCCTTCAACCTGCCGAGCCACATGGCGTCCTCCCGAGCGGCCTGCAGAGACGCCTCGAAGGAGGTGCCGCCCTGGACGATAGCCTCCGCCATGCTGGTCCTGAAATCCTCATCGTCGTCACCCGCACGCCCGCTCCGTTGGTCAGCAAGTTGCTTCCTTCGGGCGTCACTCCGATCCGCGAGCACTGCCCTGTCCAGATCACGCTTGGTAGGGCCGAACGGGCGCCGACTACCCGCGCGGCGCTTTGCCGCTGCCTGCTCCCCCGATGCTTGCAGCGCCTGGAAACGGACTGGGTCGGTTGCCTTGATCTCCCTGTACTTGGCGCCCAGCTCGTGGAAGTCGCGGATCATGCCGACGTCGCTCTCGGCAACGAACGCCCGCCATGGCCCGCCCCAGCCAAGCGCGGGGTCCTTCGCAGCGTCCACGTCGTCGCCCTCGTCGCCATCACGCAGTCGAAGCATGTGCTCGGGCAACTGAAACTTCGACTGCAGCGTGCAATCGTGGTCCAGGAGCGATCGGAAACCGCTGAGGACCCAACATGCTGATATATACACGATATCTTGCTGGTGCGTCTGGCACCCAAGCCGCTTACACAAGCGGCGCACGTATGCCCAGCCAGCCTCAACAGGAGCCATCGAGGTTCGCACCAGCGTTGCAAGGAACGCCAACCGCACGATGATCTCTTTCTCGTCATCTCCGTCCAGATTCGAGTCCAGGAACTGCCTGCCGAACGTCCAGTACAGGCAGTAGTCCCGATGCCGACGAGCTCGAATCTCTGCCAAACGATGGGGCTCGTGTATAAGACGGAATAGAGCCACATCCAGGGCCCGATTGCAAGACGACCAAAGCTCCTCAATGAACGCGCCGAGGCGGCTGAACAGCCTAAAGACTTTGCACGCGCTGCACTCGGTGCGATTCTTCCTAGGGATGACGTCCCAGAGCTCTTCCTCATCGAACATGTAGCGCAGCTTGCTCATGACACTAGTCTCCGCAGCGCCTCTGGCGGCAACAGTGACTCGAAACTGCCTGCTGGCCATCGCGTCCGCCATGGGGAGCCCTGCCGCAAGAGCCTGCGCTACCTTGTGGCGCTGCCCAGCCTCCCACGCTTCGCCTGACATCGTCAGCCCGACGTGGTCGAGTGGTGCAAGAATTGTGAGCGCCAGTCGCATCAACATTAAATCGAACAACGGTTCTGGCAACATCCAATCCAGGGCAAGTTGCCTGTCAACAGAGTTTTGCCCCTCCGCCGCTGACGCGGGAATGCGCCTTGCATCCGAAGGCCCACCATCGCCAGCGGGCGGAGGAGCATGCGGAACAACGTGAAACCCAGCTCCGCCTGGTGCCGCAGCTGCGCCCGCGGGCGCAGCAGCCGCGGCGGGCCCGCCGCCAACTCCAGCGGCGCCTCTGCAACGCCTCGTGCCTTTACTACTGGCCCATGCCTCGTGCACGTGACCAAGGACGCCGTTGCACGCCTCCAGCATACCGAACGCGCACGTGCACTCTGTATGGCCAGTCCAATGGTGCTCCGCGAAGTTGTCGGGGGCCCTGCTGCAAAAAGAATAGCATAGGCCCTCCACAATCAAGGCCTTCCGCTCAGAAAACTGATCTGGAATATAATCCTCCGCAACACCAAGCACGTAAACTCGAATCCTCGTTCTATCGCGCCAGTCGCCATTCGGAAACATGTGCCTTGCGACCAGCTTCGGCACAGAACACTGCAGACTCGTGGTGAACAAGTCTGATGCGCCTCATGCGATGCAATGTGGCATCGGGTGGGCACTCACCGTACTCTATGTGAATGAGCGGTTTCACGGCGATTTTGAACATGCGCCTGAAAGACATCATGGAACCCAACACCCTCGGAGACGCTGAGCAACGCTTCATGCCGACGATGGCGGGATTCAGCGCCGAAAACAGGTGCGTCTTGACGGTCATGGCAACGTGCGCGCTGCAGTCAAGGTTCAAATGCTGGTCGAGCGGGGCATCCAGCAGGCGAACGCCTCGCTCAGCCTCGGCGTTCGTGGGGGCCCTGTCGAGGCACGTGCCTCGAAAACATTGCTCGAACGCCTTCCTGCGAAGGGAGGCTCCGCTCACGTTGCTCACACACTGCCTGCAGTTCTCGCCAGCGCAGCGGTCAATGAGCTGCAGATGATTCGGTTGCTCGCCAGACACCATGCAGTAAGAAATAGCACCGTGCCTCCTGTTGTCTTTAATGCGCAGCAGCATTGCATACTCAGTCCTGATCTGTAACAGCTTCATCGGGCCGACCTCGGCAGCACCCAAGGCAGCCAGCTTCATCGGCAACCATGCGGCGATCGCATCGCCCACGACCGCCCCTGGATGTGCCAGGGCGACTGCCTCCAGCAAGCGGTGCCGCCCGCCCGACTTCAAGAAGTCGTCGAACCTCAGCGTATGCGGGGACTCGTCGTGCATGAGAAACTCAGCGTAGTGCATCGGCTGAATCTCCACAGGGATACCAGGGTATTGCAGCTGGTAAGGGCGAGCTCCAGTGCGCGCCTCTCCCTGCGATCTGCCAGTATTGCCAAGCATACAGCATCCATCGTCCTATTCTTGATCTCGTGGTAATCCATGTTGAACCTGCTGCTGAGCTCGCTGAGGGCTGATATGGGCGCCGTCTGCGAGGGGTCCAACCGACTACTCAAGAAACGCAACTTATCGTGATCAACCTGGCAGTCGCTGCGCTCGGCAGCCTCCAGCCACGATCCGAAGAGAGGCAGCTGGAAACGCGCCGCCCACAAGGATGCTGTTCAACAACTCGTCGCCGAACCTGCTGAGGATGGGCGTCCGCAGCTTCTTCTCAGGAGGCTGCTCGGCGCCCTCGCCCGCCGCCGCCGCAGGGCGCCTCGCGACCGCCGCAGGCCGCCTGGCGACGGCGCGGCCGCGCCCCCCTCCTCTGCCAGCTCTGCCGCCGCCGCGACCACCAGCAGCAGGGGCCCGTCCGCGACCGCCAGCCGCGGCGCCTCGCCCAGGGGCTGCATCCGCGGCGGGGCCGCCGCCACGGCCTGCTGGCCCAGCTGGCATAGGCCAGGCAGCCCCGCGGCACGCACGCCAGCCGGTGCGAATGAGCACCAGCAGCAGACACCAAGTAACAGCTCGGACAGATAGAGCCGACATGGCTACGGAGAGGAACTGCGAGCAGTGACGGGGGCTCGCCCCGAACCAGCCAACGACAGAGGGGACTCAATCTATCGAACAATCGGATCCACTATCAGACTCAACCAGACTCAACTATCAACTACGATCGGCTCAACCCTCAGACTAACCAGACTCAGACTCAACTATCAGCTACCAGACTCAACCAGGCTCGAGGCTCCCGAGAACTACCAGACTCAACTATCGAACAATCGGCAGAACCCCTCCGAAACTACAGCACCCTCAGAACCAGCGTCACGAGCCGAACCCAGCGCGCATGCGACGATCATCGGGGGGACGTTTTACGTACGCGATGTGTTCCCCTACCCCCTCTTGGCCCCATAGCCCCTCGGCTGGTACAACCGACCTCCATGACAGCCCCCAGGGGCCCAGGGGCATGGTTGCACGATCCACCCGCCCGAGGATAGGGAACACATGAGGGCGGCGAGAAGATAGGGAGACAGACAGGAGGTGCAAACGCTAGCACACCCAACTTATTACGGATGTGTTTTACTGCAGTGGCCTCGGACCCGAGAACGATGCACACTCACAGGACGGCATGCAATTGACTTGAAACTGGCTGGCTGGTTCACCCCGCAACTCAACTAGCTCAAAATGTGAAAGATGGACGCAGGGCTGCCCTCAGTCGATGACGACGATGGGAACAATGTTCGCCTTGGAACCGAGCTTGGCCAACCACGCATTGGTAAGTCGCTTGAAACAGACCCGCTTATTTTTCGGGAGACTCTTGCGATATTCGTGGAATGCCCTCTCATTTTTTTCTCGGCCAGGCCCTCTAAGTAGATGTTGGAATGCTCGAACTTGTCGAACTGACGAGATGGCCTATACTCACCTGGCCGCCACCTGGGCGTGTCATCGATTATGATCTTCTTGACTGGCTTCGGTGTCTTGGACACGCCTGCATCGAAGAGACCACGGACGAGGGGGCCGACATCCCTCGGGCCCTCGACTGTCCAGGACCAACAGCCGACAAACGTTTCGAGCCCCAACATCAGCGATACGGTGCGACGTGCAACCACATCGACGCAATGCCATCCCCATTGCACTCACAGCGTTGGCCAGGGGCAGTTGGCGGGCGTAGGAAAGGGGGAGAGGGGTAACCTGAGGGAAGGGGGAGACGTTCTACCACCACTACTATTACTAGTAGTACGACTTCTACTACTACGACCTGCTACCACCACTACTACTTTTACTACTACGACCTGCTACCACCACTACTACTTCTACATCTACTCTAAGAAAGGGGGAGAGGGGTAACCTGCTACCACCACTACTTCTACTACCACGGCTGCTACCAAATACTACTACCATTACCCAATCAGTCCTAGTTCTACTACTACTACTACTACCACCACCACTACGTACATACGTACGTACGTACTTCTACTACTGCCCCACATCCTGAGCTCGAATTTCCCCACGACCTCCTTCTCTCATTCCGTCCTCCAGCGACTACTCTTACGATTGCTACCAATACAACTACCACTGGTACTACTACGAATTCTATTTTTACCGCGACTGTTTACCATGGTTCGCCCACCTCCCACCCCTCCAGGGAGGCCCCACCAGAGCGAAGAAGGCATTCGAAAACCATATCATTTACAAGGTTTCGTGCCCTTCTCACCCCATCCAGGGATCCAGCGCCCTGGAACACTGCGAGGGAAGCGGCATAGAGCGAAACACGGGGTAAACTTGATCGGGGCCAGAAGGAGCGGGGGAGTCTATGACGGGCCAAGCGCGATGCGGAGGAAAGGGGCGCGAAAGCAGAGGATGGGGCAACTAGAAAAAGCGGACGAGGAGGAGGAGGAAAATTAGGTTTCTTGCGAAAGTCACATGCGATACCAAACAACAGATATAAAAAACGCACAAGCAGTTAACAAAACCACTTAAACCACCATCTATGTTTGGGGGGGGGGGGGGGGGGGGGCGAACCATTTTTAGACCACTTTCAGGATATATGTCCTTAGGAGGACACTACTGATATAACTGAGGTTGAACCTGAAGCCCTGCCTGAGCGGCTTCCCCATGCTCAGCAGATCATCGTTCGCGTCGGCGACGAGGAAGTCCGCTGTCGCCGTGATGCCCTCCTTCATGGTCATCTCTACTCCCCTCTGGCCTGCCGTCGGTAGCGGGCGCTGCTGCGCGTCGAAGAGCCTCGGCGCGTCCACCGCAGCGCTGGGACAAATCAGTGCCTGCAGAGATGGTCGTCGCTGCCGCTGTCGATCAGGATGGAGCCGCCAACCTTCGCCGCCCGGCCATTCGGCTGCGCCGCGACCGCGAGCGCCCAGCCATCGGGCTTGCCGTCAAAGTAGCCCGACGCCGCCTTCACCGTGCCATCCGCTGGCTGCTGGGCTGATGACGAAGCTGCGTCGCCTTGAACAGCTCGTGTGTGACCTGGCTCCTTCTTCGAGTCATCGGCCTTCTTCTTCCTGCAGTCCGCCCTCTTGCGGCCCCACTTGCCGCACTAGCCGCACTCGCCGTCGAAGTACTCCGTCTGGTTCTTGGCGTGCTTGCCGCCATCGCGACCCTTAGACTTGGCATTTGGGTCCTTGCCCTTCTGGTATCTGCCAGACTTCCCGCCTGACTTGTCGGACTTGTGCGTCTTGCCCTTGCCGTTGGCCTTGCCATTAGGCAGATGGGCACGGACTGCGTCCACCTGCATCGGGACAACCCCACCCACGTCTGGGACGTGAGTGAAAGTCCTGCCCTGGTTGTCGTAGCCCCTGATGTGACTGCGAGCGGCGGCGAACGTGAGCTTCGCCTCCTCTGGGGCCTGTCGGAGCACCTCTCGATATGGATCCGGCGCGTGCTCCAGCAGCACGCTCGCCCTGACATTGTCAGAAGCGGCTTCGCCGCTCTGATCCACATACTCGGCCACAATCGCCTCCCAGGCGGTGAGCGACTGAAAGAAGTCGATGCCCGCCTCGCGATCCTTGGCCCACTTGTCCTGCGGGTTCAAGATGAACCGCAGCATCGCCGCCCAGCGATTCCCTGAACGACTCTCGTACTCATTCTTGAGCTGGCGCCACGCCTCGAGACCGTTCTTGCGCGAGAGCTTGACCACTCCCATCGCCCTACCCTCACAGTACATGACCAGCAGGTGCCACAACCGTTGGCTGACCTGCCTCGCACGCTCGTCGAGCTGGTCGTTCAGCAGCGGGGCCCTGCCTCTGGCCCACTGCAGTCATGAACTCCTCGAAGCCGAGCAGCGCGGTGTAGGCCTCGAGCCTGAGACTCCAGCCCCCCCACTTCTCGTCCGTGCCGTCGAACCGTTGCAACCGCATGTCGGTCCGCACGTCGACCACCTCGATCGCCGCCATCGCTGCTGACCAGCAGCCCTCTCGGGCGAGGAGGTCGCGTGGCGCGCGAGCTCAGCTCCCGTGGCGTGGGAACCGAGCTCCGCTACCATGTAGCTGCATTGAGGATGTTATTGGTTCCTCGCGAGCCAAGAGAACTTACGGCACGAACATAGCGCATGTCCTGTCACGCTAAACTAACTCCTGCACGCGGGGGTCTCCGACCCCAGCAAATACAATGCACAACAGTAAACCTGAGTGCGCGTAAGCCAAGGAATGAGTAAGTCTGGGCACGAGGAGGAGAAGAGAGAGGGGGAGGAAAAGGAGGATAAGTAGGAAGCGCCCAAGTAATAACAATAACCCCACCTTAGGATATGGGGGAAGAATATAAATAACACATTAATTATTTGCACTTCCTCCTTCGCAATCATCATCCTCGCCCTCCTCCTCGCGCCCCTACTCCCCCAGAGCAGCGCCCGCCCTCTTCCGCCAATTGGGGCGAGAAGGAAGACCAAATATCGATGACCGACGGCGTCGACCAAAGACCCGACCGACTTCCGACGAGCGACGCCCGCCGAATGCCAGGACACAACGCCCCAAAACTTAGAAATGGCATGGCAAGGTTTGGTCCACGGGCGAGAGGCTAGTTCAATTTGAAAGGGTGTGGTCTGATGGGGAGATGCTTAGATAGCAGGCGGCCGCTAGGCTGTCTGACTCGCGGCGCGGGGCGCGGGCGGCGGGGGTGGCGCGGTTCGCCAGAAATCGCATCATTGACGAGTTGGACAACGCCGGCCGCGTGCCAGACCATTCCGCCCCTCGACCGCCACCGAATCATCGACGGGTCATCGCGATGACAGCTCGACGATTCGACTCGGCTGTGGTCGAGGATCGGATTGGCGCGGCATAGCTGGCGTTGCCCACTTGACAGCGCGGACCCTCTCGAACCCAGCACTTCTGGCTAAGCGCATTGCCTCCTCAGCGCGCTCAGCCTCTGCCATCTCCCTCCTGCGCGTTTCCTCGGGGTCGCACGATCCCGCGTTCTTCCCCGCCGTGCATTCCACAGCCGCCCGCTGCCCCGTCTCTCCCCCACCTCAGTGCGCTGACCCCCGAGGCAGGGCAGGCGCACTGCAACGCAGACGAAGGAGGAAACATGGCAGGAGGCGGTCGTGGAAAGCACGGCGCGGAGCGTTCTGTCCTGCCACCTCCACAACTCGACATTGCGCTCATCACTTTTTTCGATTATGTGGAGGGGGCTGCACGCATCCCCACCCCCCCATTTCTCCCCCCCCCCTCTGCGCCTGCGTCCTCCGCCCCCTCCCCCTCGCGCCCCTCCTCATCTAACATGTCCATATTGCCCAGGCCTTGCTATGACGTATCATCCGCCACCACCCGCGCCTCCGCGCCGACGGTCGCCTGATTCGGATCATTCGATATTGTGCCGCGCACACCAGACGGGGCGGTGCAAATAGCAGGCAGCGCGCGATGGTGCTATTTCTTGGCATGCAAACGCCATTGGGGAGCGGCCATGGCTCTGACAGAACGGGGGCAGGAGGAGAGCGGCGAGGGAGAGGGTGAGCGGGAGAGCGAGAGTTCCTCTATCCTCTTCCTCCTCATCCTCGTGACCACCCCCATTTATCTTTCCTTCTCTGCCTTCGTTTGCATGTGATGCTATCGCCGAACGCCAAAATTGGCACGATGGCCCGACCGAGCAAACACCCAACACCGTAACTGATGCGATCGCCGATGCAACGAGATCTGCTGGTCATCCCGATGATCCGTGTCACCTGTGGCGGTGTTTTTTTCGGCGATGCGTCGCCAGCGCAGTTTGCGGGCGCGGCCTGCCCGCGCCGTTCAATCCAACTCGTTTTCCTTTTATATGTGTATATGTATACATATATATATATATATATATATATATATATATATATAAATATGATGTATAAACGCATTGGCCAGCGCGTTGCCTCGCACCGAAGAGGGCCAGACTTAGCGCTGCAGATACAACGGGAGGTTCAGCGGCGCCGATGCTGGCGAATCGAACGCGGACACGATCAACTCGGCGAAGGTTTCGCAGAATTTGTCGGGATATTCCTGAGTGTGTTTGGGCGCATCCCGCTTCCCTGTGATCCACTCGTCAGCTTTCCAGCCGGTCCCCGTGCCTGTAGCGCAAGCCTTCCTTTCCTGGCGAATGACGATGCGGCTGTCTGTGGTTGCCTCGCCCTTGCCACTCCCCCGTTCAACGGCCGCCCCTTGAAACTTCTGTAGAGAGCCCAGAATTTCTCGGCGGGGCATGCGCCATGGATCTCCTTAGGTTTACAGGCGCTGCCGCCACAGCCCCCATCCACATGAACAGTTTCTTAGCAGATGCGAGGTAGATCGCATCCACCATCAAGAGATCGCGAAACAAAAGGCCGCGCGCGGGCTGCTCCACGGAAGCGTAGGAGCTGCGCACTGCAGCGAGAACCGCGACGCACGACCTCGAAGGGTGGGAGCGCACGCCCACATCATTGGCCCGGACCGGGCCGACCTTGCCACCGCGGGTACTTCAGGGCCCCATCCAGCGTTCAAATTGGGCTGAAACGGTCGGTCACCGCAACCAGTCATCGCCGGATCATCGCCCGATCATCGCGATGATCGGGCGATGATCTGAACATGGTGGCATCGTTGAAAGCACTGTTCTCGCGCGCGCCCCCCCCATCGCACCTCTCCTCGCCCGCCGCCCCCCCCCCCCAATCATCATCGCCATCATCACCCTCGTCCTCCTCATCTTCGCCCCCGCCCCCCGCGCCCCAATCGCGCGCCCGACCTCCTCCCCGACATCCTCGCCGCCCAACTCGACTCTGGCATTTCTGCCCCGTTGCAACGCGAAGGCAGCCACATTGTTGGCTTCCAGCACCTTCTCCCGCGACTCGTCGCCCACGGCGCCGCGGGCGGCTGCGCTGGGCGCGCGAGCGGGCCACGCCCACCCACGCGGGGCACTCTGGAGCGAGGTGGGCGAAGCTGCCTGCGCGGAGCGTGCCCAGGAGCCACAGGGCGTAGAGGGACCCAACCTGGGGCTGGCAAGCAGAGCTAGAAACACGTCGCATGCGGCACTGCAACCCTAGAACAGCGCCACATGTTTGAAACCACCAGTCACTATTTTTCGGCTCCGTGCACAAATGCGCAGACGCCATGCGAGCCGCAAGCGTGGATGGTGCGGCACACTACAAATGCGCGCGCGCATTTCGATCTCGCGCGCTCAGTTGCACCACCCTTCCAACTGAACACCTCCACGGAACCCGCGCGCCGAAGCATGTAGGGAAGTGCAATCGCAAAGTAGTCGACGCATGATAGCAGCATCATGCTCGACGAGCAATCCTTCAACGTCATGCCAGCCCTTTTGGATTGAAGCTCGCCAGCGGCCCCAGCAGCCCAGCTCATGCCAATCTCGTGATCTGGCGCCGCAAACGACGGGGCCACGAACCAATTCGCGCGCGTCGCGATCAGCATGCAGGCGGAGCCACGCCAGCCGCGAGCGGAAGCCATGGCCGCGTCGGCAGGCGCAGCGAAACACTCAGGCGGGACTGTAAGTCAAGAAGGGGGGGGGAATGCGCTTGTCGAACGTTGCCCTGCGAGCATAACGTCCCTGAGCATCGAGTTCAACGATTCGTCGATTAAGAAGTTATACTGCTTGGGGGAGCCGCGGGTGTCAACCCTGAGTGCAGAAATCTAGCACGCGAAACTTAATGGCGTTATCGCCTCGCCCCTCGAACGTCCGTTTGCCCCGCGGGCTGCCTTTGTTGAATTTGCATGGGGGGGCGGTGTGTGTGTGCGTGTGCGTGTGTGTGTGTGTGTGTGTGTGTGTGCGTGCGTGCGTGCGTGCGTGCGTGCGTGCGTGCGTGCGTGCGCGCGTGCGCGCGTGCGCGCGTGCGCGCGTGCGCGTGCGTGTGTGTGCGTGTGTGTTTGGTGGTGTGTGTGTGTGTGTGTGTGGGGGGGGGGGGGGCTAGTCAGACGCCGTTCATTAATGGCGACGGCGTGGGGGGCGCAGGTTCACCCGAAATCCTGTCGAGCATATGGCACATCAGATGGCTCTTGGGCGCGTGCTGAACGCCTGCATCTGCGCGTGCCAGTGGATTGGTTTGCGCAGCATCCAACATCGCATCCTTTCCAACTTTCGCAACCACGCAACGCTGACGACGAATTATATTTAGGATCTGCGCGAGGGAGATGCCCGCCTGTAGAAGGCTCTCCCCGAAGACCGCGGGGCCACCGTGCTTACGCGGCATGTCTATGCAGAATGGGGGGGGGGGCGAGGCCGCGCTCTGCAACCTTGAGCGACATTGCACACCCCGGATTGCCTGGAAACTGAGGGCGCGCTTCACATGCTACCGAGCCCCATCCATGGCCCGAAGCGGGCCGAACCTGGCAACCACGGGCGCTCCAGGACTTCATCGCCAGCCCGTAACGGGTCGAAACTGACCGTCCATGGACCCAATCATCGCCAGATCATCGCCCGATCATCGCGATGATCGGGCGACGGTCCAATCACTGTGGCATCGCTGAAAGCACAATGGTTTCCTACATACCCTCCTCATTTCTATCCTCCTCATCCTCCTCCTCAACCTCTTCTCAATCCTCCTCCTTTTCCTCCTCCTCCTCCTCCTCATTATCCTCCTCCGCCTCCATCCTCATCCATGCCACCCCCCCCCGCCCTCCTCTTCCCCCCTCTACTTCTCTCATTATGCTCTATTTCCCCTACTCCTTGCCCCTATGATCGTTGCCCCCCGTTCCCCTTGCCATCTTCCCTCTTCCCCCTATTCAAACGTGAAAGCGCGGACCTGCGGGGTCGCGCCACAGCGTCTCCCGAGCATGTTCGCCGACAGGGTGGACATGCGAGCTGAGTGAGGAACCACGCGCTCCCCCTCCTGACCCGAGCTCTGCCACTTGCTCGAGAGCGCCGCTGAAGCGCCATGCGTTCTTTCGGATGAGCCTCCAGAGGGACGCCGACGCGAACCGCGTAATCGGCCCGAAGTTGAGGCAGTGGAGGGCGCCCACCGCCAAGCTCTGGCGAGGCGACGGGCCCAAGGCTGCGTCGAAGAGGACGCGCCAATGCGTCGCGGAGTCGAGCAGCCTGTGCTTGTGGCCCCTCCTCGCCCTCCAGAAGACTGCCGTCGGCGGTAGAGGTTGGCGTTCGAAAACAGCCACGCCCGGAACGTCCTTGGACGGCTCAAGCCGGTCCCCTTGTTGGAGGTGGACCCCAGCCTACGTCTATGTGGTTGTCCAGGATTCGCCCGCCCACGCCGCGCCCGCCCTTGCGCCGCTTCAAAGCTAGCATAATTGAGGCCCTGCATTCAGACGCTGTCATATGTACATGCACCTCGCACCTGGAACAAGCTGCCTCGCAATCAGCGCGGGAACGGATTGGCCACTCGATCCCGCCAGTTTGGTTCAGCTCAGAGTATGCGAGGTGCATCTCGTCTTCACTGCTCTCGCAGAATTGACAGGGCGAGGGGGCGCTGGAACGGGGGCTCAATCCCAGCGACTTAGCGTGCTCACCCCAGTCGCCCTTGGTCCATATGAGGACTCCGTTGAACGATAGACAGGTCGGCTCGATGCCCATCGGTGATCCATCATGCCGCTCAGAGGGCCGTCGTCCAGACGCAATGATGCCGAGCTGCCAGCGCACTGCTTCGAGGTGGGGGCGCAGGCTGAACCGCCCCCTGCATCCGCGCAGACAATGGTCCGACGCGCGCGTCACTGATATTAAGTGGCGGGTGCCAGTGATGAGGTTTATCAGCCACATGCCCAACGTGCTGTCCATGCGCCCAGCCGCCTGCGCACGATGGTTCACGCCGTCCAAGTAAATAAAGCCCACTGGCACTGGCAGCCGCTCGTTGTTCCTACGGGCCCCTACAATTCCGCTGTGGTTCTGGTATACTGGTAGATCGAGTACAGACTCAACATCTTGGCCTGGACTGCATCGAGAATGTCAAACGCGGTCCTGTCGCGCGCCAGCTCTTGCTCTAAACTCTCGCATGCAAGCTGTGCTGGTGCATTTCTGACCGTCCTCTGGGGGCGTCTGTTGCAGTTCATCGGGGTCGGCGCGTCGCAGAGGTTCGAGGGCGGTGGGGGCGCGCGATCGATCTGATGCTGGCGCTTGCCAGTTTGTCTGCCGGGCTCCACGACGCATCTTGAAATGCCCCTCCTGGAACCCCCACCCGATGTGCATAGAAGCAGGCCGTCGCAAGGTCAATCGCTGTCAGCTTGCATGGGCAATATAGTGCCAACAATAATTTAAAGAGGTTGGCTCCTGCATCTCGCAACCCCTGATTACTGGGCACAAACAAACAGCCGCCGATGAAATTATCTGGTCGGTTCTCCTCGGGCGCCCCTGCCCCTATCTGGAACCTGCATGGCGCCCTCGGGCACATGGGTCCATGGCGCTCTCTGGCGCACGCCACAAAATGGGCAACTTATATCGTGGATATTGAGCCGATCGGTTGCCATGACATAGAATATCAATGCGCAGTCTCCTCGCCCTCCTCCTCATCATCTCCATCATAATCACCGGCACCATCATTGGCATCATCAGGATCCCCCACCTCGTCCTCCAACCTCTCATCATCGTTCTCCTCCTCCTCCTCGTCCATTTTTATGCGCGGGGCGAACTTGAGTGTCTCGGTGGTCGCGTTCCCCCCCCTCCTCCTCCTCATCCTCCTGGCCCCTTCTTATCCATCGTCGCGTTGACGCAACCTCCCCGCCACCAGTCGCCCTGCTCTAAGGTTCCCCACAGCTCTTCCTATGGTGTCTTTCTCATCTACCACGTCCTCCTCCTCGACCCACTCCAGCGGGGGCGCGCGCGCGCGCCCCCCGCAAGCTGGGCGCGCCTGCCTCGATGGCGTCGGCCCCGCCGGCCGCGCGGCGGGCGTTGCGGGCGGGGCAAGTGCGCGGGCGCAAAACGGAATCGCGAGGAGGGATGCCGGCGTCGATCGCTGATCGGTCGCCTGCCTGTCGATGTCAGTCTGAGAGGGCAGAACGGTCTCAATGTCATTCAGTGCGCGTCGCGCGCGGCACGTGGGACTTCGAAACGTCGATTCAGGATCAATGCCCCTCGCTCTTATCCGCACTCTGCAACGCGTTCGCATTATCGAACGCTGCCACCGCCGTCGGTTATCTCGCATTTCACACCTTCAGAAGGCAGAAGAGCGCAATTCCTGTGAACGAAACGCCGCCGCACATGACCTCGCGCGGCAGCGTCTCGCCGGGAAATCTCCCCGGTGCGCGTGCCGTTGGGCCAGTCGCACCATGGTTCGCAGCATCGCGCAACAGAGAATGCGGCGTTCCAGCCGCGGCAGCCCAGAATATCTGGGACCGCCGGAAGGTCATCTGAGATCATCGGTAGATCATCGGTTCATCGGGGAGGTCATCGGAGATCATCGCTCGCGAAACCATCTTCAAACACAGGGTTTGGTGACCGATCGTCGCTGATCATCGGTCGCCAGGGTCAGCGGAGATCATCGGCAGATCATCGGTAGATTTCGTCGATTTCCAAGCAGTTCTGGCCCCAATTCGCCCAATTCGAGCAGTTTCGTGGGTCTCGGGCGGCGTTGGTCGCTATCGGGCCGCATCGGGCCCCATTTCAATCTCCGATCGGGGTGGCTAGCCCGCGAGAAGTGATGATGATGATGATGATGAAGCGCCTTGAAAGGTCGGTCCTCCCAAAACACAAACCTGAGAAGCCACCAATACGCCAAGTGCGTAAGGTAGAGAAAGAAAGAAAAGGGGGGAGAGGCAGGAGAGGAAAGACGCGGAGAATAGGTAAAGCCCAACCCAGGATTGAAACCCATGATACTGAAAGAAATCATGTATGAGAGACTGTCCAATATCCCAAATGAATCCCACCACTAGGTCCCTCTTGTGTTGAATGAAGATGAGAAACATAGTGAAAGAGGTGCCCAAATTTGACTAGCAAGATCTTGAGTGACAATTGGGTCCCAACCTTGGAAGCACAAGGTCCCAAGGTCTAAAGTAAGAGGTGAAGAAAACTCCCATTAAGTCCCATGAAATCCATTGAACATGAGTAGTGGTCAAGTCTGATATATATGACTAAAAGAGAATCTGAATGATAAACTGAATGTCCCAAGCACGCAATGAGCCCAGAAGATACGGAGGCACGCAAGATGAACTGTCAAAGCTGAATGAGATCCCAACCATGAGAACCCACACCAGGCATGTCGAGGAATATGGAATATGGGTGAATTCAAACTAATATGGAGAACGCAAGGTGGCTGGGATTGTTTATAACCTTGTGTATTTTGCCAACCACCATCGTAGAAATACATGCAAGAGAGATTGAGAGAGACTGAGAGTCCTCCAAGAGGCCGCAGGCCCACGCACCGCGGACACCAGAAGATTCCAGTCTGAGGGAGTCCCAGGAATGCTCTTCAGCCGTACTTCCAACGCCACTTTTCCACGAAGAAATCTCCATCCCACCAGTAATCGGACAAGTACCACACAACTGGGTGAGGCCAGCCCGAATCGGGATCGATCCACGTGTCGAAGTACTCCGTATTCCACACTTTGGTGTAGACTTCGTCTACTTCGCAGTAGTTCCACATTCCGCCCGAGCCATGTGTCCACTTGAGACGCTTCTTGGCAGCAAGCTTGACTGGAAGGCAGCGTTTAGCCATCCACTGGAGTTGGAGGTTTCCCAGCCGTCTCAGACAAGAGCTCCAGAAAGGATTTGAGGCAAAACGGCTACTGACCCGCAACAAATTCTGTCCAAGGAACTCTACGAACCCTCTCATCGGGACCCCGAACGTTGACATACAGACCATGATAGCCGCTGTCCCGGCAAGCTTTGAAGTATGGGATTTTGCACCAGTCATATGTGAAATGAGGACCACCAAGGCCCGACGGTATAAGAAACCGAGCCGGCAACTTGACCACCCTTCGGAATAGTAGCGGGGAGCAGTATGAAAGTGCCTCAAGATCACGTTTAGACAGGAAGCAGACTTTGCGGTTAGACCTGCAAAGATTCCCCTGAAAAGATAACGTAAGGATCCGAAGCCGTGTGATGTAGCATACCGAAAGCTTGAGCCCGAGACTGCAGGAGCCGACAGGGGTCATGGGGAGAGAAGGGGCCCATCCCCCCAAACCTGAGGGAGGAAAAACAGACGCCGAGGCCCAAGGACTCAGAGGCTCCCTGAGGAGGAAAGGAGTTGCGAAGCCACGGTATCCCTAAGATCGAATGGATCGAGCGGGTCCCAGATAGAATCGCACAAGTGACATCACCTGGTGTCAGCCAATCCACTAGGTGGTAGGCAGAAGAAGGGAGTGGAGATACCAATGGGGTCTCGATTCAGACCCAAATGCAAATTCCGTGAGGCGTCAAATGCCCCGGCTCCACTAGTATTGAAGCCTGTTCTCTGAGGCCGCAATAAGGTAAGAGACCCAGACCTCTGAAGATTCCGTAACATTAAATTTGTGCACTTGCATTCCGTGAAACATTGCCACGGCAAACTTCCGAGTGTAGGGCGCACATGGGCCACGAAAAAGGCGACGGTCTTTCCCGGTCCTAGCAAAAGACCCATGTTGATCGACAAACGTCAAAATTGACCGAATGGAGCAGATGATGGGAGAGATCCCCTGAATTACGTTCCAGAACCGACCTGGGTCAACATACCCCGCTCCCAACCCAAGCTTCATCAAATCTCCAATAAGCTCTAGCCATCGAGAAGTGTCGGGTTCCCTATTCCACCGCTCGCGGACCATCCTCTGTACATCGGTGACACGACCAGCGATTGAGCGAAGCTCCTCCATGGATTTAGACGAGGCCCTGGTAGGCGGTCGTCTTTGAAGATACCTGGCCATTTGACCCCATATATTCCACCAAACTGTGTAAATGAAATTCCCAGGGTCCGACCAGCGATTGTCGTAGAACACTGCGCCTTTGTATGACATCGTCTTGATCTGTACAAAAGACATAGAGCGCACTGCGATTCCCACGATCCCAATAAGGTTCTTGCATGCCTCACTTGAGAAGAATTCCTCAAAGAGATTCCATAGCTGCCTGAGAGGTATCTCGAATTCACGCCCTTTCTCATACATGTGGAGTGTGACGCATTTCTGTGGATTGTATGAACCTGAATTTACAGGAGCGATCTCGGAACTTTCAATTGCCAGTGCACGTGGGCAGGCGGATGCCCATGCCTCGAAGACACAACACTGGAGAGATTTTGAATTCCATGGCCTGACGACCCTCTGAGGGGCAAGCATGAGAGTGTGTTCCCAGATAACTTGAGAGGGGGTTGAAGCAGAACGAGGTCAACGGATTGAACCAAAATGACTACAGAAAAGCACCAGGACACCAAGACAACCGACAGATGCGGATCCATTAGATGGTGAGACAGGGATGAGAGGTACACTTTATCAGGGATCGGACGGCAGTCATCGTCCTGGCCAACTAAGTGAGATTAACAATCCCAGGCCAAACCCATTTGTACTGAGGTGAAGAAGCAAACTAAGCGCAAAGCGACCCCTAGTAGAAACTTGTCACTTCGAGGCTGTGGGCAAAGGGAGCGAGTGGGAGAAGGGGAGAGTGGGAGAAAGGGGGGAGTGGGAGAAGGGGGGCGGGGGGCGGTGGATGGAGAGAGTCAAACTTAGTGAGCGAGTGGGGGGAGAGTGGGAGAAGGGAGTCAAACTTAGTGAGCGAGTGGGAGAAGGGGGGCGGGGGGGCGGTGGATGGGGAGAGCCGGGGCGAGGAGGATGCGGACGAAGAGGAGGCGAGAAGGAGGAATAAGGGTGATGCGGAGGAGGAGGAATGTGATTGCGCTGCTCAAGCCCACGGCTCAACGTCGCGCTTAGATTCGCGGTGCGGCGTCAAAGCGCAGCCACGAGCCACGCGCAAAAAAATGATGCCACCAGTCGACCCCCCATCGAGGCAGTAAAAGCTCACATGCACGATCTCGATTCGGCAGCTGCAGCGATATACGCGACACCTATTTGGTTTTGATCTCGCGCACCTGGACAAGACTGCTGACGCGATGCGGGATGGTGTCGATCAGCGACTCGAGGTACTCGACCGTCTGCAGGATCTTCGCGCAGGCGACGTCGTCCTTGGCCATCCTGCGCGCGAGGGGAAGGTCGCGCGTTGGCGCCGCGCTCAGCTGCTGGTCCGTCGACAGCTTGTCCTTCATTTCGTCCGAGCCTTCATCAGAGCTGCCGCGTCAGTGTCATCCTTCGCCCACGTCCACTTCGGGTCGCCCCCCTCGATGGACGCCTCGATCGCGCGGGCATTCGCCGTTGTCAACGTGTATTTGGTCGCCACTTTTTTGGCCCTGGGCGCGAGGTCCTTGAGCGAGCCGCCGCTGCCAGTTCCGCCGCCTCCACGCAATTGGCGGCCGCAGCCGCGCCCTTATCACCTGCGTCAGCTTCCTTTGCGACCTCAGCCTTCGACTTGGCAGTTGCCTTCGCCTTGGTTTTGGCGGCTGCCTTCGCCGCGACCGCCTTGGCCGCGGTCGCGGCCTCGCCGTCGCCCCCCTGCGCAGCAGCTGGGGCGGGCGCCTCCTCGGACTTCGTCTTCTTAGCAGTGGCGTTCTCGAGAGCGACCGCCGCGCGCTCGCGGCTCTCCTCCTCGCCCACATCAGGCTGGTTGCCCCAGATCTCGCGCTTCGACCATGCATCGGTGAATGCCTCCCTCGTACCGCGCGCGATGTAGAGAGCCCCCAAGCTCTCGCTCAGTTCATCGCGGGCGACCCACGGCGGGCCCATCGCCATCGTCTTGCAGAAATCTTAATCGCCTGAGGCGTAGCAAAACACATGGTTACCATTAGTGGCACGTCATCCCTCTCATCTTTATCTTACGCATCATCCTTCTCGCCCTCCCCTTCCCCCCCTGCTCCTCCTCCTCCTCCTCCGCCTCATCCTCCTCTTCTCTCTCTTCTTCCCCCCCCCCTCCTCCGTCCACTCGTCTACTCCTCGTCATCCCCCTCCTCGTCCGAACCAGCGGGCGGGGCCTGCAACCGTCCCAGGCGTCCTCCGCCCTCGAGATGGGCTACGCGCCCTATGGGTAAGTACTGCCCGCTCTTGCACCCTGCGCGCGGGAGCGCTGTGATCTTCTCGCGCTTCTCGACGAACTCCCGGTGCTTCTCTTTCGCCCAGTTCGCGCGGCACGCCTCCTGGGCCTCGCCGTTGCTCTTCAGCGACATGAGCTCGGTGTTCTCCCTGCTGCCGTTCTTCTCCACCGCTCGCTGCGCTGCAGAAGCGATGGAGTTCCCGTTCTTCACATTCAGCTTGAAGGCGAAGCCGAGCGACTTCACCTGCTCCCGCATCATCTCCTTGGCCTGCATCCTCAGTGCCGTCGGGCCCTTCTCGTTGAGGTCGACTATCTTCGCGCTGGGTACGTCAACCAGCTCGCCATCATTGAGCGCGTTCTCGGGCGGCCCTAGATCGCCGGGCCTGGCGCCCTTCATCCCGAGGATCGCTTTCAGGCCCTCCGACGTGGCGGATTCATCATCTCACTGTGTGCCCCGACATCGATCTCCCTGCCTCCTGTGATCATGCTCTCGATGCGACTCTGGCTCTGCTGAAACTGCTGCGTCGCCGCGAACTTGGCGATCTTCTTCGGGGCGGCGACCGCCGTCGCCTTGCTGTCCTGTGGCAGAGCAAATATCTATTCCCCTCCTAGCCCCGTTAACTGAACAGAAGGAGGGAGAGCCATATTTTGGCGACGACCGCGAGCACAGCCGCAGGCTCTCCGCCCCGTCCAAAAGACGGGGGAACAGAGTTGCGGGGTGGGAGGTGGGAAAAGCGCTGCTGAACCTAAACAGCTGCGGGAGCAGGGAGGAGGAGGGGCGACAGAGCACTACGGCCAGGGGGGAATAAAACCGTTTAGGCGCATGCCAAACGAAACCATATTCCCCTCCTAGCCCCGTTAACTGAACAGAAGGAGGGAGAGCCATATTTTGGCGACGTCCGCGAGCACAGCCGCAGGCTCTCCGCCCACGCCCGCCCCGGGCCGCTCCCCAGGGGGATCGCCCTAACGGCGCCCGCCCTCCCTCCAAACAAAGATGGCCCTAGGGGTCCGCCAATGAGACAGGGGAGGGGCGAGGGGCAGGGAGCCGGAGAGGAGGAAGGAAGGCGGGCCCGCCATCACCCCGCGCAAAACCCTGGGTGCCAAGCGCACTAATCACAGTAGCGCGGCGCCGCAACTAGCTGCAGCTGCAGAGGGGTAGCGCGAATACTGGAAACAGTATGGCAAAACAACAGAATCCGCCCCTCCGGGGGGCACTGCGAGGCGGGGCTGCGGAAGGCCAACTCCCCGGGCGCACAGGGTCACCACTGCGGCGCACCGGATCCAGCACCGCACCAACCGTTCCCACCGCAGCTCTTCCGCTCCCCAGAGGGGGGCCTTCCACGGGTTACATCAACTGGGCGCCGTCAAAACCGGCGGGTTCCCCCAGATTGGAGCCCGAGGGGTTCGCAAGGCCGCAAGCTTGGTGCCAGCTGCTTGCGGGAACAACAGGCATACGGCGAGGGGGCAGCACCCCTCCGCTTACTCATGCTACGGCCAGCCAGCCATGGCTTCCACGGGCATCCCCCCTCCCCAGCTTACCGCCCCGCCAACCGGGTGGGGCTGGGAGGGGGCCCGCGCGGCGGGGGGACAACGCTGCTCCCGCCGGGACGCCTCCGGGTCAGCTGCGCGCGTGGTATTCTTCCGGGGGCTGCTCCCGGAACTTGACCCGCCCCCCTCCCTTCTCGGGTGGGGTCTGCCCCAGGCGGTTCGCGCTTCCCAAGGTGAGGTTGTAGTTCTGGGCGGACATCGCCTCCGAGAGGCCCTTCTGGGGTTCGTGCGCCTCCCAGAGGTACGCGTGGAAGGCGCCCGACCTCCACCTCCCGAACCGCTTGAGCCGCTCCAGGTCTGGTATGGCGTGGTACATAGCCGTGGCGCCTCCGATCCTCAGGGAGTGGCTCCCAATGTGCGAGGGATGTATCCCCACCGCCTTCGCCGCCTGGCCCAAGAGGTCGGTGATGTCCTTCCGCCGGATGGGTTTCCCATCCCCGTCTCGGAAGAGAGGGGGGTCTCCCTCCGAGGTCCACCGCTGGGGCGCCAGCCTCTCCAGCTCGGCGAGGGCTCCGACAGGGCAAAGGGGATTGCCCGTGGCGTAGTGGTTGCGGCAGCATCCGAAATTGTACTGGTCGGTCTTGCTCCCCTTGATGTAGATAACCACCTCGTCCGCGGACGCGAAGGTAGGGCAGACCGCGCCCTCCCTCCTCGGGGTGACATCCCTCCCGAAGAGGACCCGCTCCGCCGCCCAATCCCTACCCCCGGAGGTGTCGGCGAGGTACTCGGAGGCGCGCAGCATAAAGAAGAAGGCGGTGGTGAGGGCGGCCCAGGCGGCCGCGTCTCCTACCCTCCCGGTGTCCAGCTTCCCCTTTAGCCAGCGCATCATCTCAATGGTGACAGGGTACTTCCGGTTCTGCTTGGCGCCCATCCTCCGTAGTCCCCCCAGCGCCAGCGCGAGCCTGGGGGCCAGCTCCAGAGGGTCCGGGTATCCCGCCGCGATATGGTAGTGGCGGACCGCCATCAGCATTCCCCGGATCGTCCCCTCCGAGCGGTGCTGGACATGGGCCAGGTGGACGATCCAGTCCAGGAGCACGTCCTCATCCTACCGCCGGCCCTCCCTCCCCAGCCCCGTGAGGAGCGGGCTCCCGCCGCGGGTTTTGAGGAAAAGGCACCACTGCCTCCACGCAACGGCGTATGGGGTGCGTGTCCCCTTCGCGAGGTTCCCGAAGATGAGGCTGTCCCGTAGGCGCTCCCTCTCGTCCGCCAGGTGGCCTCCCCCAATCTGAGGTTGATCCCCCTCCGCCGTCAGCAGAGGGCACTGGGGCTCCGCCTGGGTCTGGGGTTTCCGGCCGCGGGGCGCCGCCGCGGGCGTCCCCATGACCTCCTCCTCCTCCTCCTGGGCGAGGCGCCTCAGGCGCGGGCCCCTTGCCCCCCTCTCGGTCCACGTCGTCCCCGTCGGGGGGGCGGTGCTGGAGGGGGCGAGGGAGTCCCCAGTCCCCCGCGCCCGGGGCCCCAGCAAAGGGGGAGCGGGCCCCGCCAAGTGGGGGCCGCCCAGCAGGCCTGCACCTCTGCTCTGCGGGGTCCCTCCGGGTGGTCCTCCAGCCCGGGCCCCGCGGGCCTCTCGGAGCCACCGCTCGTAAGCAGTCCGGGGGTCCTCGGGGTTAGCCTTCCAGGCGTTGAACCACGTCGCGTTGGCCGCGGCCATGAAGTCCTCATCAGGATCTCGGCGCACCCCTGCCCGGGCCCCCTCCGCGAGGAGGCCCTCCCTCGCGCTGGCCGCTGCCCGCGGCACTTGGTGCGCGGAGACGGGCGGCATGGAGCGGGCGGCACCCATGAGGAGCACCTCCTCAGGGACCCCCGCTCGGGTTCCCTCCCGCCAATCGTGAAGGAGGCCCCCGGAAATCTGCCAGGCCTCCTTGGAATCGAAGCGCCTCACCCGAGGGGTGCCATCCCCCCGCGTGTCTTCCAATAGCACGGGGTAGTGCCCGGAGACCTCGTCAGGGTGCCAGAGTGGGTAGTCGGGCCCGCTGCTCATCGGGCTAAGGATGACCCTGACGTCCCCCTCCGACTCCCGGGTGCTCTTCCAGGCCCCGGCCGCCTGGAGGGCGGTGGGGCGCCCTCCCTCCCCGCGGTCGGCCCTCTCAGGGACCTTGAAGTGGCGCCAGTGGGCCCCCCCCTCCTCCTCCTGCATGTAGAGCTCCAGAGGGGCCGCCTCGGGCGTCAACAGGGCGCTGCTGAGGTTCAGTGGGGCCAATCGCTCGCCCCGCCGCAGGAGTGCGAGTGCGGCGCTCCCCCGGCCAGTTCCCCCCGTCTCTCCAGGCAAGGAGGAGGCGGCGCGACCTGGCGCACCGGTCCCCAAGGAGGTGGGTGCGCACCACGCTCTCCGCAGTGTCGTACCCACCCTCCTGCAAGACCTCGCGGGCTCCCCCCAGATCCTGGTCCAGAGGTCCGCCCAGCACGACGAGGGTGGCGGCGTGGGAGAGCGCGTACCGCACGAAGTAGAGGGCCTCTCGGCCGGTGGGGTCGCTGCCACTGGAGCAGGTGACCCAAGTCTCCTTCACCGCGGTCCTGGCCCGCCCGGCCCGGTCGGCCACGAGTCGATTCTGGTGGACCTCCCACCAGGGGTGGCTCACGGCTGAACCGGGATTGGGGGTGGTGGCTCCGATCCGTGCCCCCATCTCTCCGGCCACCCGGCAGTAGGGGGAGAGGGTCGCACGCCACTCGAAGACCTGCACCCCGGCCAAGGGTCCGGCGGGCGGTCCCCGCGCCCGGCGGCGCTCCACCAGCTGGTAAGCCAGCCGGCGTCCCTCCTCCGAGTCTCCAGGGAGGACCAAAGGGCGGCCTTTCTCCGCCCCCGCGAGCACTTCCCTCCAGGGTCCCTTGAGGTCGATCTCCTCCAAGCCGAGGCGGTTCATCTCCTCCTGGACTACGCTCTTCGTCTCCCGGGAGACGAGGTCCATGCTGCTGTTGTGCTCGGTCCAGATTCCCGCCGCAACCGTGTGGCACCCGTAGCGGGTCTCCAGGAGCTGGAGGAGGCGCAGTCCGTAGCGGGCGAGGCGGTTCTTCGCCGTCCGCTTGTTGAGCCAGATCTCCGTGTTGGTGTTGTCCGTGACGTAGAGGACCAGGCGCCCCTCCCATCTCGGGGCCTGGGCCACCGCGAGCACCAGGAAGGTAAACAGCTCGCAGATGGCGATGATGTCGGCTCCCTCCCCAAAATCCGCGTGGAACGGCTCCATGACCTCCTTGACATCCATGACCCCGTACACCCCGTTTGACCAGTCGGCGGCCCCCACCCGGGTCTCGGTGGCGTCCCCTCCTGTCCAGACCAGCTCCTCCATTCCGCCGGGGAGGGCGAGCCGCTCCTGGGAGGACCCCCTTCAAGCCTGTGTTAAAAAGGGTGGCCCAGGCCTGGGGCGCTCCCGCGTAGAGGCGGAAAACTTCCAGCGCCTCCCACCACTCGTCCCACGCGTCCTTCTCCCTCCCCTCGCTGCTCTCCTTGATCTCGACCCAAACCCCAGCCGGGTCCGCAGTGCGGAGGGGCCGGTCTACCGCCCCCAACTCGGGGCGGAGGGGGGGGCAGGTGATGGCCGCGAAGTTGAGGGTGCCGCGGAGGACCTGGACATCCTTCAGGGCTACCTGGGTGTTCCCCGTGTCGTAGGCCGGGTCACTCAGCAGGATCCGGATATTGTTGACCTTCTCCTCGGGGAGCCGCAGGGTCTCCTCCTCCGTGTTCACGTGGACCCCCCAGCAGATCTGGTCCACGCGGAACTCTCCCTCCTCGCCCTTCTTCTCCGCGTTGATCGCAAGAGGCCCGAATACTCTACGGGCCCCCTCCTCGGCCAGCCTGGCGGCCATCCAGGGGCGCCGTCCCAGGAGGGGCTCGATGAGGACGTCGTCGTCCATGAGGAGGTGCGAGTGGTGGGGCACGTCGTCGTGCCATCCTGGGTCGGCCGGCCGGTGGCGGTCATGGTACTGCTTCAGGGCCGCCCCGAAGGCCATGTACTCCCCCGGGCCCCCGATCCACCCGAAGGTGAGGACGAGGTAGATGGCCACCAGGTTGCCCTCCATCCCGACCACCTTGCCAGGGAGCTCCGTGGCGAACATGCCGGCATCCTCCGCCCGTACCCAGAGGTCCTGAAGGACAGTTTTTTGGTCCCGACACTCATGTTGATGATGGATGACCGAAAACCATCATGCGGGACAATTTATCGTCCCGCAAAAATTGTCGGGACAATTTATCGTCCCGCAAAAATTGTCGGGACAATTTATTGTCCCTGATTTTCTCGTGTTGGACGGCTGTCGTCCCATAGCTCACGCGTGCGACGATTCATCGTTCCGTGTTGTACACGCGGTGATCTAGTATCATTGTCGTGTTGTTTTTGTTGCTCGACAAGGCACGTAGGTCAATTTTGGCCGCCGACGCGTGCAAACCCAGCGTCGCCAACATACCACGCGTGGTTTGAGCAGTAGATCTGCCTCGAGACGTCGACTCGGGGCTAGGGGTAGACATAGCGTGGTTCGTATGATCGATACCACGCGCGCAGACATAACAAAATCCTCATCCTCTTCTTTGTCCTCCTCCTCCTCCGCCTCCCTCCTCTTCCTCCTCCTCGTCCTCTTCGCCCTCCTCGTCCTCCTCCTCCTCCCCCCTCAACCCCTTTTTCCCCCTCCTCTTCCTCTATCTCCTTCTCCTCCTTCTCCTCTTCCTCCTCCCCCTCCTTCTCCTCCTCCTCCTCCTCCTCTTCCTCCTCCTCGAGCTTCGTGCCCTCCTCTTCCTCCTCCTCCTCTTCCTCCTCCTCCTCCTCCTCCTCTCTCTCCCCCTCCTCCTTCTCTTCTAGCTCCTGGGCGCCGTGGGTTCCTCTCTTCCTCTTCCTCTCCTCCTCTTCCTCCTCATTCTCCTCCTCCTCCTCTTCTTGGGCTCTCTCTCCCCCTCTTCCTCCTGGGGTGTACTTAGACAACCTTCGGCATCTGGGCTCTTTCATTTTCTTCTTGACTACGGGGCGGCGAGGCGGGTGCGACTCTCCAGAAATTGCAGAATTCACGGTTTGGGCTGCGCCCGCCACGTGGCAGACAAAATCGATCTTCGACCATCGCCGAATCGTCGAAGGTATTCCGTCGATGCGTCTTGACTCGGCGGCGGTCGAGGATCGAATTTGTCTGATACTAGTTGGCGTCGCCCATTGATGACTGCGCGGATGCGATCCATTCCATTGGATCTGGCTACTCTCACGGCATCGGTTGCACTGTACTTCTCAATGCTCCGTTTCTTCCGCTGCTCCTCGTTCAGAGCTCAAACGTAAAGGGCACCCTTCTCGCACCGCCTTCTGCAGGCGCCTTCTGCCCCGCACCTCCTTCATCTCAGTGCGCTGGTCCCGTCGAAGGGCAGGCAGTGAAACGAAGATGCAGGAGGACAGGGCGGCAGGCGGTTGCGGAAGACAAGGCGCGAACGATAACCTTTTTTTGTCGGTGTTCTGTCCTCTAGCCGTCGTCTCTCGTGCTAATCGACACTTTCTGATTCTCCTTCCTCCATGAACAGCCTGTCCATCTTAGCCATGCTGTCCTCTGACATCTCCTCCTCCTCCTCCTCCTCCTCCTCCTCCTCTAGCTCCTCCTCTTCCTTCTCGGCCACCTTGTCCTTGTCCAGTTTCACCTCCTCCTCGTCCACTGGGGCAGCTAGGTGGGAAGCTAGAGGACGTTGTATGGAAGGTGTCGGGCAGCTTGCGGCGTTTGACAGGCATGGCTGAATGAAGTGGGTGAAGAGTGCGAGAGATGCCCGCGCGGAGGGACTCTGACCCCCCCCCGTCCTCTTTGTCAGTTCGTTTCTTGTCTCCCTCCCACTCCTTCTCTCCTCCCTCTCCCCATCCTTCCCTCTATTCCTCTTGAAACTGTCTGTCTGCATCGGATGCTATCGCCGAGCACCATCCTTACAGATATCAACTGGTAGCGGATGCGATCACCAATGCAAAGGACAACTTGGGTTCATCGGGGCATCATCGCGATGATCTGTGCGATGACCTCTGCCTGCAATTTTATTCCTTTTTCGATCAACGACCGTGCACTGATGTTGAAAGCGCGGCTTGCCCACGCACGCACGAGCACTGGGCCAAGAAGCATGCAAGACCACAGGCAACCTTGCGAAATCAGGCTCCCTCGATGTAAACCTGACGAGGGATGATGAGCTTCGCACTCCCAGGGTTGCCCATTAATGAGATAACCATCTTGCCGAACGCATCTGCAAACTCCTCAGGGTATGTCTCACTATCTTTCATGCTCGTTTTGTTCCCCGTGATCCAGCAGGATGCGCCGCCCCAGCCCTTCTTATCACCGCCAGACGAGGACGGAACAGTCTTCTTGGGCTGACGAATGACGACTGTATTATCAGTTTTACCAGCAATCTTCCCGATTTTCTGCGAAGCCGACTTGAAGTCTTTGTGCAATGCTTGAATGTGATCGCCTGGACAGGTATGGTACATCTCCATCGGCTTGGCGCTTCCACCTCCCCAGCCTCCCATCCAGAAGTGAAACCTCCTCGCGGAGGTGCGCTCGATTGAAGCGCTCACGGATGGGCTGAAATACAGCAGGCTGTTGACAGGTTGCTCCACAGAGAAGTATAGACCACGCACTGCCGCCAGCACCATGACGCACGACCTTCGGAACTCTAAAAAACCTTGTCTTCCTACTCCGCCTCACCTCCAAATATTGTTATTCATGGTTTCACTTGCACCAGTCTGTACTGGACATGTATGACTCCGAAGGCTTCCGAGATGCGCTCCTCCTTCTATCATCCTCCTCCTCCTCCTATCCTCCTCCTATCCTCTTCCTATCCTCCTCCTCCTCATCGTCGTCCTCCTCCTGCGTCTCCTCCTCCTTCTCCTGCTCCTCCTCCTCCTCCAGGTCAGCCCCGCTCCAAGCGACACAAAGTTGGCCACGTGGTTGGCCTCGAGCACATCCTTCCGCGAGTCGTCTCCAATAGTCGACTCGCGGGAGCGTTTGGTATGATGGCGAGAGATCGAAACCCACGTGGAGCACTCTGGTGCCATGTGGACGTAGCCGCCCACGACGGTCGTGGCCACGAGCCAGAGAGCGTAGAGTAGCCCGACCTGGAGACTGTACGCAACGCAGAGGGCTCTGGACATCCAAAGGGGATGGGGGTCCTAGTGGGACTATCTACAGGTCCGAGGGGCTTCAACCAGAATTGGGACCAAGAGCATTTGGTCCAGACGGGTGTCGCTGATTTGTTCCCAGGGGACCGCGGTGCAGACATCTTGAGACCCATCATCCGCATCTTTGCGGTCCAGTGTGAAAGCGCGAACTTCATGATGAAGGATAATGTTGCGAGCAAGTCGGCCACTCCCGCTGAACAGCTCTACGAAGCCAGTGTTCCGATTAATGTATCTGAGTGCATGCGTGAAGTACTCCACGCATCCTGCCAGCAACGTTTCTGAAGTGCCACTCTCCAAATCTATGGGCATGCCTTTAGCCTGCATCTCCGTGGCTGTCCTCCTGGCCCAAGAGAGGCCTGCACCATGCGGTGGCATCGCCCCGCATGCACATGAAGCCAGAGCAAGAACAATCGTAACCTGGACTAGGCCACGCCAGACACGAGTGGAAGCCATGGCCTCGATGGTAAAAAACTGGAGGTGCCCAAACGCGACTGCAAGTCCAGAAGAGTGAAGATGCGCCTCTCGAAGGTTGCCCTGTGAGCAAAAACAGCCACGTCCCTGAGCATCCCGTTTAACGATTCGTCGATAAAGCAGTTGTACTGCTTGGGGGAGCCATGGACGTCAACCCTGAGGCGAGGTCCCAAACCCCCTCAGAATTTAGTCGAAGAGAATCTTCGAGGAAATCCTTCAGAATCTCCTCGAAGAGGCTTTCCTCGAGAAAATTCAAAAACACCTTTTCGAAAATCTGGACCAGGACTGGAGTTGTACAGGGGGTCGGAGGGTCAGAGAAACCGGTGGGGGGGAGTCGGATTATCAAACCGTGACCTATCAAGCATGTGGCACAGCAGATGGCTCTTGGGCGTGTAGTCTATGCCAGTTAACTTGCACGAAACAAGGTGGGTCTGGGCTGCTTCCAGCAGCATCCCTTTTCCCAAGTCCGAGACTTTACAGCGCTGGAGCCGAATAATGTTCAGGATCTGCGTGAGCGAAATCCCAGCCTTCAGCAAAGCATCACCGAATACTGGCGGACCCCCATATCTGCGCACCATGTCAATGCTGAATTTCAGGAGCAGGCCGCACTCGGCAGCCTTCAGTGACATGTGACAGCCAGGGTGATTAGGCGACTGAAGAGATCCTTTATATATAATGCGTGGCCCTCACATCGAATTAACGGGAAACTGCCGACTGTCGAAAAAACAATTCGATGGCCGAACGAGGGTCCGAACACCTACGGGCCAGGGGCGACCGCGACCGACGGACCAGAGGCGATTATCTTAGCACCAACTGGCCAGGGGCTAGGTGTTCACTAATCGGCTCGGCTCAAGCCTGTTATCCTGCCCAACAACTCCTGCCCCTGCTCCTCATCCTCTTCTTTCCCTCCTCCTCCTCCTCCTCCTCCTCCTCTTCTGCTTTCTCCTGCTAAGCTCCTCTCCTTTCCCACCTGGCCCCTGCTCCACATCACTTCGCGCTCACCTTGTTTTCGCTATCGCTTCCGCCCGCCTCCCACGTTTAATTGCCCATCACCCGTCCTTTGCTCTTTGCCTCGTGCTCGTTACTTCGCGATTGATCCTCATGCTCCATCCTCGATCCTCTGACTCATCCTTCTCAAGCCTTCCTCAAGAAGTAAAGTGCCAAACGCTGTCCTGCAACGATGCGCCGCGGCGCTGGCCCAACATCTTGACAGTTAGGGCGGACAAACGAGATGAATGTGGAATTGCTTGTTGTTCTTGCCATTGTTGTAGTGCTGCTCCAAGTGACCTGGACCCCAGCTCGACGATTTGTTCCTGGTTGCCACTGTGCCTCCACACATTGCGCAATATGAGTCTCCAACAGCACGCCGAGACGTACCGCATCACTGGTCCGAAGTACAAACAGTGGAGTGCGTCGACAGCTAAAGTTTTGTGGGGTGATGTATCGAGCGCGTCAGCAAACAAGACGCAGCGGTGCGAAACAGATTCCAGTGATCGTTGCTTGTCGTCCCTCCGCGACCGCCAAAATACGACCTCCAATGGTAGATGCAGCCTTTCGAGCTCAGCCACGTCGAGTACTTGCTTCGATGGTTCCAGTCGGTCCCCTGCTTTGAGCTGAACGCCATTTACAACGACATCGTTTTGCACAAGCCTGCCTCCGATGCCCCTCCCGCCTTTTTTCCAACGCATCACAGCGACGAGGTTTTTCATATGATCTGCTGTCTCAATTTTGATGTGCACTTCACACTTGGAGCAGGCTTCCTCGTACTCGTGGTGGGAGCGGAGCGGCCACTCGATACCGTCGGGTACGTTTAGTGATAAATATAGTTCGTGGAGTTCAGATTTGCTGCATTTACAATACTGACAAGGCGAATGTACACTGCTCCACGACGCCAAGCCCAGTGATTTTGCATGCTCGCCCCAGTCGCCCTTGATCCAAATCAAGCAGCCTCTGAATGATAGTGGTGTTGCATCGGCGTCCATCGGCGCGCCGTCATGCCGTTCAGTTGGCCGTCGTCCAGCCATCATTGCGTCGAGCTGCCAACGCACCGCTTGTAAGTGTGGGAAGAGGGAGCACCAGCCCCGACAGCCGCATAGGCAACTGTCGGATGAACGTGTGACTGACACCAAGTGACGGTTCCCAGTGAGGAGATTTATTATCCACATGCCTGTCGTAGAATCCATTCGGCCAGCCGCTTGGGCGCGATAGTTAACACCATCTAAGTAGAAGCCTAACGGTACAGGCAGCCGCTCGCCATTTTCAATGGATTTCAACACACTGCGGTGATTCCGGTACACGGCTAGATCTAGAACGCTTTCTTCCGATTGGCCTGGGCCTGCTGTGAGCAAGTCAAACGTGGTGCTGTCAGATCGCAGCTCGTCCTCGAGACTCTCGTACGCAAGTAGTGTGGGGACGTCCCTCGTCGTCCTTTGCGGGCGACGGTTGTAGTTCACTGGCGTTTTGACTAAGTACGTGTTTTTTGGTGGCGTGATGGTCTTGTCAAGGTGTTGTTGGTACTTCCCTGTTTGTTTGCCAGGCTCCATGGCATAGGCGGAAAAAGCAGCTCCTGGTATCCCCGCCTGGTCTGCCCAATGGCAGGCTTCTGTAAACTCCATGGCGGTCAGCTTGCACGATCCATACAGTCGCAGAAATAGTTTGAGAAGGTTGGCTCCAGCTTCACGGTGTTTCTGGTCAGTCGGCACCCAATGCCGAAACCCGCGGGAACTCCGACTTCGATCCATGCCGAAGCCTCTCGTTTGCTACAGCGTGCAGGTGGGAGCCAGAGTGCCGAGGCTTTTGGGCCAAATGGCGGTGCAATGGCTTTTGGGCCAAATTGGCCATCATGAAGTGAGATGACGTCGGCTTTATGATTTTATGTGTTACTCCTCCCTCATCTTTCCTTCCTATCTCTCTCTCTCTCCCTCTGTTATCCCACTTCTCTTGCTCCCTCGACTCCTAAAATTTTCTACTCAGTCCCTCTAGGGTTCTCTTTGCAGCAAGTTTGAGCGACAACATTCGGTATCGCATAGAATGGGGAAACAAACAAATTATACTCAGTCCCGATTTCAACCTCCGTTGCAATCATCGTGCTCCTGCTATTTCACTCCTAGGCCAATGTCCCCCTCCTCAGCTCATATCCTCTGGGTCGGGGTGCTAGCACGGGGGCGCCTGGAAGTTCTTCGTGTCCCAGCGTTGCGGCGGGGGCGGTGCCGCAGGGAAGCAAGCCGCAGAGAGAGAGAGAGAGAGAGAGAGAGAGGATCGGAGGTGGGCAACGGATGTATGCCTGCGAGTAAGTTAGCTATTACCCCAAGGAATGCTTTGAGCACCAGGCACGCACGCGAAGATCATCGTTCGGATCATCGCGATGATTCGATCAATGATCCCGCATGTGCGCCTGTACCTGACTTAATGTTACTCGCAGGTCTACCTCCGCTGGTTGTTTGGTCGTCGTTTCAGCCGATCTCCCCATGGGCCAGCTGTCACACTCTCTCGTCAGATGTTACGAATCACGCCATGTCTGACCACGAACGAGGTTGCAGGCGACACCGCCGTGGAAGAGGCGTGCAGGAGGAAGGAGGATGAGGATCAGGATGATGGGGGGAGGTGGAGGACAAGGAGCAGAGGATCAGGGGAGGTGGAAGGCACTGATCCAAGGACGATCTCAGGAAGAGGACCAGGATGAGAAGAAAAAAAGAGTAAACTGAGGCAGCCTGTGCTGCAGCGATGAGCTTGAAAGCACCAAGCCGAGCAAACTTAAAGTCTGGCAGCTTCCTCTGGGCTCGGGATCGGCGCCTGTGGACTGCCCCAGCGCGTTCTCTTGAATCCCAGCGGATGCTGGCTGGAATTTTCTCCCTGACTGTCCGAAAATTGTGGATCCTTTGGGGATCATCGGTAGATCATCGGTAGATCACCGGTCACCGGGGGATCATCGGTTGGGGGGGGGGTGCACCAAACCTGTAAAAACACATGGTTTTCTGCCCGATCATCGGTGGATCATCGGTCCCAGGATCATCGGTAGATCACCGGTGGATCATCGGTAGATCTCGCCCCATTCGGCCCTGGGACGCCCAAGATTTTCAGATTTCAAGGCCGCTGAGGTCGAAGGGTAGGGGTTCGCAGGGAGAGAGCCACGAGAGTGGCGAAGGACGTTGGGGAAAGTAGAGGTGAGAAGGGGGAGGAGGAGATGAATGAGGAGGAGGACTGGAAGGAAGAGTGTGGTGTCCCATCGGGCCCTCGGCTCGGTTCCCAAGCTACGCTTTAGGAGCAGTCCACGCTCGCTCATGCGAGCCCACGCCTCAATTGAACAGGCGAAACCACGAACAACTGCACGCAGTGCACACACTCACGCTCACATCGAATATCCTCGATCACTTTTTCGCACACTTGATCTGATGCATAGTCAAGAGGTCCTTGACGTGACCCCCAATCTTGTCAATGAGCCCCTCAAGCTCCTTGACGTCGGTCAGCGTGGCCCTGAAGAGCACGTCGTCCTTCATCTGCTTGCGAACGCTCCCCAGCTCGCGCGTCAGCGCCTGCGTCAGACGGGAGTTGTTCGAGAGCGTCGTCTTCAGCTCCAGCATGCAAGCATTGAGCTCCAGCGCGTCTGAGTCGTTCTCGGCCCACTTCCAAGGGGCTGTCGCATTGGGGTCCTGCTTAGCAGCAGCCGTGTCTGTAGCGATGGAGCCCGTGACCGTATGAGCCTGCGAGGTCGTCGTCGAGTATTTGCTCACCACCTTCTTCGCAGAGGTCATCAGCTCCTTGATGTCAACGACTGGAACGGCTGCAGCAGCAGCTGCAGTGGCCTGGGCGGCTTCCTCCGCGGCCTTCTTGGCTGCAGCCTTTGCCTTGGCTTTTGCCTTGGCTGCAGCCGTTGCCTTGGCTTTCGCAGCTGCCTTCTTCTCCTCGGGGCTCAATTCCTTTGGCTCCTCGGGCTCCTCAGCGGGCTGCTCAATGCCTGGTAGTGCCGCCTTCTCGCCAGCTGTGGTCGCTTGCGCGGGGGTCGCCTCTGCAGCTGCCTCGACAGCAACCCTGCCGCTCTTGGCGGCGCGCTCCTGCTGCAGATCGGCATCCTCCAGCTTGCGCTTGCGCTCCATGCCGAGGTCCGTCAGCTCTGGTGCGTTCTCCCATGTCTCGTGCTTCTTCCAGGAGGTCGTGAACGCCTCCCTCGTGCCGCGAACAATATATAAAGCTCGCAGACTCTCGGTCATCTCATCGTAGGCTATCCACGGAGGTCCCATGGCCATCGCTTTCAGGAAATACCGAGACGCCTGCAGGGAGGCACACGCTCCTCCTCCTCCCTTCCTCCTCCTCCTCCTCCTACTCATCCTCCTCCTCCTCCTCACTCCCTCTTCATCCTCCTCCTAGCTCCTCTTCCTCCTCCTCCTCCTCACTCACTCCTCCTCCTCCTCCTCCTCCTCCTCCTCCTCCTCTTCCTCCTCCTCCTCCTCCTCCTCCTTTTCCTCCTCCTCCTCCTCATCCTCCTCCTCCTCGTGACCCCTCGACCGATGCCTGCAACCAGCCCAGGCGCCCGCCGCCCTCTTTATGGGCAATGCGCCCAATGGGCATCCACTGCGCGTTCTTGTACTCCGTGCGCGAGAACTCCTGCGTCTTCTCCCGTTTCACCAGGTACTCCTGGTAGCGCTCCTTGGCCCAGTTCGCGCGGTACTGGTCCTGCGCCTCGCTGTTGCCTCTCAGCGGCTTGTACTCGAGGTTCTCTTTCGTTCCAGGTTTGTCCACCCTCCTCTGCCAGCGCGAAGCGATGGCGTTCCCGTTCTTCGCATTCGTGTTGAAAATGAAGCCACGCCGTTTGACCTCTGCCCACATCTCCTCCTCGGCCGACTCCTTCGCGATCTTCGGATCTCTATTCATGTCGACCTCCTCTGTCGTGGGCACCTGCACCTCGTCATCGGTGAACCCACCCTCAGGTGGCGCCAGGTCCTTCTTCGCGAACCCCTTCAGGAACAGCGCGTGCTTCAGGGCGTCGGAGTTCCAGATCTCGAGCAACGACTGGTGCAAGCCCGCGTCGTCGATCTTGGAACCAGAGGCTAGCTTGATGATCTCCTCGAAGCGCAGACGCTGTGCGTGCAGCGCCTCCAAGGTCTCCTTCTTGGTCTTCGGCGGCGTCTCGAACGGCGACGGCGGAACCGAAAAGGGGTGAGGGGAGGAGGAGGAGGAGGATCAGCGAGGAGGAGCAGGAGGAGCGGGAGGAGGAGAAGGGGGGGAGGAGGAGGAAGGAAGGAAGGACGGGAGGGAACATAGAGCAGGAGAGAGACGGAGGGAGGAGGAAGAGGAGGAAGAGCAATTGGAGGAGGAGGAGGAGGAGGAGGAGGAGGAGGGAGACGCCCTCCTCCTCCCCTGTCCCCTCCTTCTCCCGCATCTCCTCCTCCTCCTCCTCCTCCTCCTCCTCCTACTCCTCCTCCTCTTCCTCCCCCTCCTCATCCCTCCCTCCCTCACTCCCTCCTCCTCCTCCTCCTCCTCCTCCTCCTCCTCCTCCCCCCCCTCCTCACCACCACCACCACCACCACCACCACCACCACCACCACCACCACCACCCTTCTCATCATCATCCTCCCCTGGGGGCCGCATCCGCAGCCACGTCGCGGGGCGGCAACTTGCCCGTGGTGTCGCCGCGCTGCTCCTGCGGGCGACCGCCGTCATACCGTCGTCCGACTGTCGTCCGACCGTCGTCCGACCGTCGTCCGACCGTCGTCCGATCGTCCGACCGCCGACCGCCGTCCGACCGTCGTCCGACCGTCGTCCGACCGTGCCCGACCCCCGTCCGACTACGGACCGCCGACGACTGCCCGACCGCTCCGCAGCCGATTACCGACCGCTGCCCGACGGTTTGAGGTTCCGACCGTTGCCCGACCGCCGTCTTTCCCGCTGCGTTCCTGCTGGCTGGCCTCGCCGCTGCTGCCGCCGTCGGACTTGCCCTTGCCGCCGTCGACCCCCTGCAGCGTGGAGACCTTGGGCTCCTGCACCCTGGAGGCCTGCAGGTCGCCGCTGCCGTCCTGGACCCCCTGCCGCTTGGAGGCCTGGTCGCCGCTGCCGTCGACGTGGACCGTCTGCCGCTTGGAGGCCTGGTCGCCGTTGCCGTCGATCCCCCCCGTGGAGGTCGCGCCGTTGCCGCCGTCGGGGTCCGCGACCTTCTGCCGCTTGCTGCCGTCGTCGAGGTCCTTGCCGCCGTCGATGCCCTGGTCTCTCTGCCGCCTGCTGGCCGTGATGCCGCCGTTCGCCGATGCTGCCAGCGCGGACGCTGCTTCAGATACCACAATAAGACCGACCGCCACCTTGGACCCCAGCGGATCATCCTTGTGTGTGGCCCAGTGGTCTCGTGCCTCCTCAACCTCTATGCCCTTCTCCTCCGCGCTCTTCCTAGACGCTTCGATCGCCTGAGCCATCATGCGAGCCTCTTCCTCTGCGATGCGGTTCTGCTCCGCCTGGTTCTCCTTCGATTTCTTGATCGCCTCCTGGAGTTCAGCATCTTCCTGAGCCTCTGGAGCAGCATCTTTACCCCGAGCCTCTGGAGCAGCATCTTTACCCCGAGCCCCCGCATCTACAGATGTGTCATCCAAGCCGTTCTCGACGTCGATCGGGCTGAAGCCGTCGGTATCTTTCGCGGGCGGGGGGTCCTCGGTCGGTTGGCCCTGCTGTTCGAAATACTCATTGTCACGCCGAATCGCATCCTCGATTTCGACCGTGCCTGGGCACCGATCTCCTGCCAGCAGTTCTCGCAAGTTAGGCCCAGCTGGGGGTTCTGGTACAGTTTGAGTCATATCCTGGCTATCACCTGCCATACGTGGTAAACGTGGTGTGTTGGTACAGCGTGGTCGGTGAGCTGAACCAAGCGCGTGGCGTCAGCCGCGCGTGTTCGAGCCAAAGTGGCTACAGAGGGTCGAGGAGGTGCTGGAGGATGGATGGTCTTGCGGGTCTTTGGGAACCCATGGTATTTGGCTCGGTATTTGGGCCCAGTCGAATCCCCCTATGTGCATCTCTTATACTGTGGATTGCGAACCCCACCTGTCCACGTTTGCATATTCGTGGTTCGTCTGATGTATTATTGTATTACGTTTCGCTTTGAGGGGGATCAGTCTGTTAAGATTGCGTTACACATTCACCCCATATGCCCATCTTGTCACACAGTCGTCTCGAGTTTGGTTTTACTTTCATTTCGCAACTCCCCATATGTGCATCTCATAGATCAGTTTACTTACCTGCAGCCCATATGTGCATCTCTCCCCAGGTGCATCTCATCTTCTTTAGGACCAGCCTGGTTCATACGGGCGTGATCTGAACTTCCGTCGACATGACAAGCGCCAGCTATAGCTATACATTACACACGGTGCTTGCACAGCGTCGCATAGAAAAAAATGAGAGGTGTGCGAAATTCAGAAGCCGTCGAGCATTGACCCTGGAATATCCTCGGGCTCGTACTTGTCCCTCGGCGGGCTCTGGAAGACAATCGATTTCTTCGAGGCCTTCGGGGACTTCTGATCTGTCGGAGTATCTTCTGTAGGACGCTTCATTGCCGCCACCGCGGCGCCTGCCGCCGTCGCCTCTGCCGCTGCCGCAGCTGCGGGGCTAGGCTGCACACCCGCTGCCGCTGGGCGCTTCTTCACGGGTGCCTGAATCTCCTCTGCCGCCGCCGCTGGTACGACATCCGTTGCCGATGGGCGCTTCATCATGGGAGGCTCACTCGCTGGTGCTGCCATTGCCTGCTCCTCCTCCTCCTCCTTCTCCTCCTCCCCCTCAACCTCCTCATCGAACTCGCGGGGCTCCTCCTCGCCTCCTTCCTCCTCATTCGCTTCCTCGCCGTCCTCAGCTTCAGCAGGAGCTGGCGCATCTTCCTTCTCTTCCTCCTCAGCCTCTGCCTCCTCTGCCTCTGCGAGGTCAGCTGCTGATGGTCTCTTTAGTGCCGCCGCAGGCCTTTTCAACGATACTGCTTCTGCTGCTGCTGGTTTTTTGGACACGCTCTTCTTCTTCCCGTTGCCGTCTTTCAGCCACTGAGTTTTCAGCATCTCCATCTCGGGCTTATCAATCTCACCATTGACATATTTCTTGACCATGGGGACCAGAAAGGCAACGGCGTCTTCCTCGTTCAAGTAGGATCTCATCTGAAACAGCTGGCCGCGTTTCTGTAGGACCTGCAGCCACCTATCTCCCTGTTTGTTCGAGAATACAACTCTCACCCTGTCTCCGTTCTGCATCGTGCCAGACCACACTTCCTGCGACGCTGGTTTTCCTCCTCCGGGAACCTCTGCAGAAACTGTTCCTGGGACCTACACGGATAACCTACCAACCCTGGTCCAGAATCCATGGGAATTTGCGGCGTCATCGAAATGGCCCCAGGAACCACCACGATCGGATCATCGCAGGATTTTGTGTTAATTTTGGGCTTCTTTCGCGATCCTCCCAGTGACCACCACGGTCGGATCATCGCACGATCATCGCACAATCATCGCGATGATCCCGGCGATGATCCCGTGGTGGTCCATGGGGGAGTATTGGGCCAAAGACACCGCAAACCAGTCAAATAGATTCGGGATGCAGGTTGCAAGGTTATCCTCCGATCACCTCCCATTTGAAGCCGTCAGCCCACTGCGCCAGCATTGGAGCACCCTTCTCTTGGACGCGTGCCACTACCCACTCCACGTCGGTGCTGATGGGCTTCGCGCGCCAGGCCGACTGGGAAGTTTTTGTTGTTTGCATGTCAAGTCCTCCACTCCCCCGTCCTCCTATCCCCCCACCTCGGATCCCATCATTCCATCCCCCCCTAACTCCATCCACTTCCGATCGAGGGGCGATGGCAGGGGATGGTGAGTGGCAATTCGGTGCGCACGCATCCTGCATGTCGGACTGCCATCCAAGATCCCAGCCATCGATGTTCACCAGGGGGCTCATGCCGTGAGAAGGCGCTCTTTTCGAAGTCATACGTTTCGGTGATGCCACGCATGTCACCTCTGTTGAAGCCTCCTCGTTCTCCTCCCTCTCCTGAGGCTGACTGTCGTGGAAGAAAATGCTGGCCCACTTCGGTATAGGTTTCCTCGGGGGCTGACGGTCGCCCGACCGTTCGTCCGATTGTCGGCCAACCGTCGTCCGATCGGATGACGGTCGGACGATCGTTGGAGGACGGTCGGACGACGGTTGAGAATTGCGGGTCCTGGAGCAGAGTTTTGATACGTGTCGTAGCATCGCGCGGACCATCCGCGCCTGGTCGTGGGCCCATGGCTCTGTCTGTTGCGCAAAGTGCCATTCCGACTCCTTGGAGCCCGCGAGCTCCAAGAATACAGCCTCTGGATCGTAAGGAGGAGGTGGAGGGGGAGGAGTAAGAGAAGGAAGAGGAGGAGGAGGAGGAGGAGGAGTAAAAGAAGGAAGAGGAGGAGGAGGAGGAGGAGGAGGGAGGAGGAGGAGGAGGAAACAGGAGGGCCTTACACTGGACTGGTGGGAAAGGGTGGCAGCCTCCGCAACCGATTGGGCAACCCCTGTCGGAGCAACTTGTCGCGTCTGCTTGATCATGTCACAGTGTTTCAACAGCAGCTCCTGGTCGTGCTCAGCATCCAGGTTCGTAGTGTACTCTAACCTTTTTGTATACGTTCCTCCCCCTCCTCGTCCTCCTCCTCCTCCGCCTCCTCCTCCTCTTCCTCCTACTGGCTCCTCCTCCACCTCCTGTGTTCGTCTCCTCCTCCTCCCCTCCTCCTCCCCCTCCTCCATGGAACGTGTCAGGAGTGTGGATGAAGCGCTGCCACACCGCCAACAGGCCATGCGTGTCTTGCGTACCTGCTTTCCGTGGCTTGACGGATCTAGCAATGGACGGGGAAGTCATGCTAAAGAAAGCTCGGCCCAGAACAGCTGCGACCTCCCTCTCTCGTTTTCGACGAGTCTGCCCGCTGCCGACTTGCTACGTGCATGTGAAACCCAGCGCCAACTCAATGATCATATCCCAACGGCGAAGAAGGAACGGAAACGCCGTCGTCCACCACGACACGAATTATTGCCAATGCCTGACGAAAGCCTGCAGCAAACCATGGAAAATCAGCGCCTCTCAACTTCCACCCCGCTCCCTCCCCACTCCACCTCCTCATTATATGATGCGCTTTCTTTTTTCGTTGCCGCAGTCGCCTGTGAGCACACCGATGCCCTGTGAGCACAATAATTGGCCATGTCATATAGCAAACAAATATATGTATGTTATTTTATGTTAATAAAACACGAAAAGATGGTGTGGGACAATTTATCGTCCTGGAAGACATGATGGGACAATTTATTGTCCCGAAAGATTTTGTGGGACAATTTATTGTCCCGAAGAATTTTGTGGGACAATTTATTGTCCCACATGATGGGTTTTGGTCATCCATCATCAACATGAGTGATGGGTACAAAAAACTGTCCTTCAGGACCTCTGGGTAACCAGATCCAGCGGAAGGCCTCCGGTATGTCCCGCTTGGCGATCAGGATTTTTACCCCCGGGTGCCGCTCCTTCCACCAGGTGATCTCCCTCGCCAGTCCCCGATGGCGGGGCTGCAAGGCTGGGGGGTGGAGGTACTTGTGCCCCGTCTCGTTCATCGCCCTCTGGTCGTGGATGAACCTTCCTTCCTCCGAGATCGCGCGGTCGGGGTTCATCTTCGGCACCCTTCCCCAGGGGGAGGAGAGGACCCCGCTTAGGTAAGGTTCCGAGTCCTTTCCGCAGAGGAGGACCCCCCCCCTCTTGGCGTCCTTCCACAACTTCTCCATCGCCTCCTCCATGTGCCCCTGCACGCTCATGTGCGGTTTGGAGGGGGCCCGAACCTGGGCCAGCGGTTGGCGGGCGGGAACCCCGCCCTTCACCATCTGGTGGAGGTAATCCCTGAGGTCGGGGTCGAGCAGCTCGCATAGCTCCTCCTTGAAGACCCCGTCCAGGTTGTTCCCCCACCGGCTCGTCCAGGCCTCTCGGTAGCAGTCGACTGCTTCCTTCCAGCCTCCCGCCGCCTGGACTAGGCCATCACCGAGTCGGGCCCCCTCCTTCACAACTTCGGGGGAGTTCTTGGGGTTGTCCGCACAATGGGTGCACAGCTCCTGCGCCCAGTCCTGAGCGGTTCGGGCTGCTCTCCCCGGCGCCTGGTTCCCCGATTCCGTCCCGCTTCCCAGGCTGCCAGCTGCCCGTTGGGGAGGCATCCAGGGTTGGCTCCCTCCCCCATCGTCCCCCCCCTCTCCTGAGGGCCTGCGTTTACCATCTCCCGTGCCCCCCCCCCCCCTCGAGGGCGCGGTGGGTGGGTGTTTCGCGGCCGTCCAAATGGCCAGCGCCACGGCGCGGGCGAAGCGCGGGGGGTATTGGGCGGCTTCCCTTGTCCGTTTGATGCCCGTCCCTGGGACGTTATCCCTGAGTTCCACGTGCTGGTGCACCGGAGAGAGGCCGGGGCAGGGTCTCCGGAGCTTCGTGAAGAAGGGGGCCAGGTTCGCGGAGACGACCAGCCAGTACCCCTTGCGATAGAACTGGCAGGGGGGCGAAGCGTCTGAGGGATGGAGGCCCCAGGCGCACATCGTTCCCGGGATGATCACGGCACCGGTCTCCTCCAGGATTTCCAACCACTCCGGGAGGTCGTAGACCTTGGGATATATCCCTCTATGCTCCTGGTTCTCGAAGATCCATCCCTTCCTCCATTTATGAAGGTTCCGTATGCACCTTACCGTGGTCTGGGAGAGGGCGTTTCCCAAGACCTCCTTGCCGTTTACACCGGTCCCCTCCGGCTTCTCCCAGGTGCGGGTGCCCCCTTTGGTGTTGTGGTCGCAGAAGGAGGACGGGTTTTCGAACATCCACACGTTGGCCACTCCCGGGCCCGGGGGAGTATCTGCCTTCGAACATCCACACGTTGGCCACTCCCGGGCCCGGGGGAGTATCTGCCTCTCTGACCAGGGCCTCGGCGCCGTCGGGGTTCGAGAGGTCGTGGTCCTCCCTCCTCTCCGACTCCTTGGGGTGCAGGGGGTTCCGGTACAGCTCCACGGGCTCATCCGCCTGGATGCCCAGCCGCTCCACCGCGCGGGTCACCCCCGCGGTTCCCGCGAACACCTCCTTGAAGCGGGGTCCCCAGCGGAAAGCGGGCGTGCCCCCCAAAGCTCCGGGGTGCTCCGAGACGAGCTCCTCCCACAGCTGGAGGGCGGCCCTGATTGCGGGTGCCCGGGCAGGCTCTGCCGCTGCAGCCCTCCGGCCAGCCCTGAGGGCCGCCTCCCTCGCCGCGGGGCGCTCCTCGCATGCCTGGCACTGGGCGCAGGTGCTCCAGGAGACCTCCGTGCCTCGGGCGTCGCGGTTGAGGAACTCCCCCCAGCCATTCATGACCGTGGCCTCCCTCCGAAGAGTCTGATGGAGGGCTCCCAGGCACGCATCCCCCCCCGCTTCTCCCGAGGTCGGTGTTCGGGGGCGGAGGGCGCGGGCGTGCCCCCGGTGGATCAACATCCAGGCCTGAGGTGAGCCCTCCCCGGAGCGGGCTCCTTCCAGAAGGTGCGTGGTCACCTTCCCACCGTAGTCCATCATCGCGACGTTTAGGACGACATCCTCCAGGAGGCGGAGGGGGAACACGACCAGGGCGCGGTAGTCCTTGTCGTGGTGTGGGGCAACCGCGTCGTGGATGAAGATCCGAAGGTCCGCCTCCCCGACCACCAGCTTGGCCTCCGGAGGCCCCAGTGATTCTTCCGCCCGAACTGCCTGGTCCAGCTGCTCCGCTCTGGCCGTGAGCGCGCGCGCCCAGACCTCCGCGAGGCTGGGCGGCCCCCTTCCCTCACGGGCCCAGAGGGCGGCGCCCGCCGCGCTCAGGAGGACACACTGTTTTCTCTCACAGTCCTCCTGGATGCCCAAGCGCTCCGCGAGGAGAGGGTCCTCTCTGAGGGGGAGGCGGTCGTGGAAGTCGAGCATGTCCCACTCCCTTCCATCCATTTGGGGGGTCCCCCGCCCTACCCCGCCCCCCGCGTCCGGGGCTTGGAGGACCCGGGCGTGACCTCTTCGGGGGGGCGGACGCCCCCCCCCCGGGTGCCGCCAGGCTCGGGCGCGAGCCGATCGAGGCAGTCGGCGGCCTCCCGGACCAGCTTCCAGTTGGGTCCGTCCACGATCCTCCGGAGTACGGCGAGCACCCCTCCTGTCGCCGTCGAGGCCAGGTGCTCCTCCAGGAAGTGGTTCTTGACCGCGGTCTCCAGGTGCCGGGAGGGCCCCCCCTTGAGGAACTCCCGCACATCGGGGCGCGCCTTAATGGCCTGCATTCCGGCCTCCCGCGCCTCCTCCTCGGGGTCGTCCGGGTCTCCAACTGGGTTGAGGCGATGCGCCTTATGGTGGTTCTCGGTGAAGCCGAAGTCCGGACCGTTGCGGCACTGATCCGGGGAGGGGGGTGAACCAGTCATATTCCCCCCTGGTCGGGTCCCAGGCCCGGACGTGCGCGGGTGGCTCGCCCCCCCGCCCGGTTGAGGGCCCCCCCTGAAGGGCGGCCAGCCGCGCCGGTTGATCCTGTTCCGCCACCACGGGCTGGTCCTTCCAGCCCCCTCGGCGCACCAGCTCCCCCATGAGTGGGGCCGGCAGTCCCAGAGCGGGTCCCAAGTCGCAGTGGGCGTGGGGGCAGACACCCCCCCCTCCCTCACACCCCCGGTGGCTGACGTAGTCCCAGCAAAGCAGGAGGCCCCCCTGGTCCCTGGGAGTAGCCCCCCGCGCCAGTGCCTTCCGCACCGCTCGGGCGTAATCCGGGGCTGTGGAGGGGGGCCCGGGGGGGGGGCTCCCGCCACGGGGGCTGCCCCCTCCCCTTCCCCCTCGATCCCCGGTGAGGGACCTCCTGTCTGACCTTCCCCCGGCTCATCCCGCCGCGGCGTGCCGGCGGTGGTTTGGGCGGCGTGGAGGTGGCCGCCCAGCATCTCCCCCTCCTCCGGGGTGGTGCTCTGGCTTCCCGCTCCGTCCCTTCCCGCCTCGAGCGGCGCGCCGGGGGCCGGGTTGTCCCCGCCAGCCCGGGCGGCGCCGGGCGGCCGCCTCGTTCAGCGCATCCAAGGCCTCCTGGGTAGGGGGAATCAGGTAGCGGATCTCGCCCTCTTCGTCGGCCAGGCAGGCGTGGCTCTCGTTCAGCACGAAGCCTCCCGGCGGCGCACTCGCCGAGCGGGGCTGCAGGGCTCGGCCTCCGGTGGCCCCTTCCCTCCCACGCGAAGGGGGGGGCTCCGGCGACGCCCGCCTCGCGGCCGGCCCCACTTCGTCTTCTTCCGGGTGGGGGCTCAAGGCGGCGTCCCACTCCAGGGGGTCCACAGGCGGGCTTGATGCTGCCGCCTCCTCCCCCGCAGGGAGGGAGGGCCTCCTCCTCGTCCACCTCCTGCGCTCCTCCGCTCGTGCGCGGGTAGGCGTAAAGAAGAGCGGGGCCGAGGAGGGGGGAGGGGCCCTCGGTGGGTGGCTCCCGATTGGTGTTCGGAGGGGGGCGCGGGAACGCGCCAGGCCCGAGGGGGGGTTCTTCCCACCCACGACCGCCCCTCGGACACACGGGCCCGGGCCCGGGGAGGGTTCCCCCGCCCCGAGACTGGCAGGGCCCGATCCTCCCCCGACGAAGGCGCGGGGCAACGATCCGGTGGTAGTACTCCGTGGGGTCCTCGACGACGAACGCGCGGGGGATCTTCACGCGGGCTCTCCCGCGCACATCCGGGGCTGTGGCATAGGCCGTCAGCTCCGGCAGCGCGGTTGGGTGGGAGCCCGGCTCGGCCTCCACGGACCGGAGCTCGTCCCGCATCTTCGCCCACCAGTGCCACGTGAGCTCCTCCCAGACCTCCATCAAGTCGGCGAGGGATAGGTACTCCGGCCGGTCCTGATGTTCGCGCAGCACAGGGCGGTGGTCCTGGGCAGTGAGTGCTCCTGCCCATAAGTCAGGGCGAACACCCGGATCTGCGTCTGGGCGGCCTCCGCCCACGTGCCAAGGTCCGCGGGGGCCGGCGAGGGGGGCCCCCTCCTGTGCCCCTCCGTCCCTCCGCGGCGACGAGGGGCCCGGCGTCCGCGCCTCTTGCGACCACGAAGTCGGCCACCGTGAGGGCGTTCGGGTCGGCGGGTCCCGCCTTAGGGGCACCCATCAGGCAGGCCGCCAAGCCATACGCAATCCGGTTGCTGAGCGGGAGGGGCCAGCCGACCCCCTCCAGCAGGGCGAGGGCCCCCCGGCCATGTCCGCGCAGGGTCAAGTAGAGCTCCCGCCCAAGATGGGCAGGTCCCACGGCCACCTGGAAGGTGCCGCATCCCCGCGCGAGGTGGCATACCCTCCGCGCGGCCCCTTGGAGGTATACGAGGCCCCCCCCCCGTCCTCCTCCCTCGCGGGGGGGCGGTGCGCCCGCAGGAGCGCGGGAACGGAGGAACCCTTCCGCTTCCTTTCTCCGGGGACGACGGCCTGAGCCGATTCGGCGGGGGTCCCCTCCACCGGCTGGAGGGCGCGGGGGCTCCCCCCCCGCCTCCACGGGGGCGTGGGGCGGGGGTCCCGGGGCTTCAGCAGCAGCTTGGGGGAGGCCCCCCGCGGTCGGAGGGCGAGGGCCCGCACCGCGCCCCCTGCCCTTCCCCATTGGGCAAGTTGGGCAGTGACCTCCTCCAGCCGAGGACGCACCGAGGGGAGGAGGAGCGGATTTTCCAAGTGCCCCCGGGCCTGCTCCAGAATTGCGGTCCGCACTCGGCGTGGCTTCCGGCCCACGGCCGCCGCCGCCTCCAGCATCTTCGCCCCCGTCGGCTTGCCCGTGGCACCCGCCTGGAGGTGCAGCCCCAGCTCCGTGCTGTTCGGCTCCATCATCGGCGCCCCCCCCGCCCGGCGCCCCGGGGCGTGGCCCCTCCCCAACCTCAGCAGCTCCTCCTTGCTTGAGGGCGTGTGGAGCAGGCGGGCGATGCGACCGCCTCGAGGGGGTGGGGAGGCAGATCTTCCCTCCGCGCGCAGGATGGGGCGCGGCTCCCCAAGGGCGTTGAACAGCGCCCCCCCTCCCCGAGCTTGCTGCCCGGGAGGGATGACCCGCGCGTAGGGGTGGGGAGGGCACTTGCAGGTCAGGAACTTCGCCCACTGCAGCAGGTCGGCCAGCGTGCAGGGCTTCCCCCCGCCCTCACTTGCTTCCCCCTGCTGGGCATAGGTGGCCTCCGTGATTTCCTGGGCGTCAAATGGGGGGCGGGAGGCGTTGAGGCGCCCCTCGGAAGAGAGGCTCCAGGGTCCCACCGCCCACAGCGGGAACGTCAGCTCAACCTCCACTCCTGGCATCCAAATCCCCGCCCAGTCCTTCTTCCCTCCTCTCCCCCGCGCCTCTTCCCGCCCTATCCCTCGGGCAGTAGTGTAAGGGCGGGCGCCTTCCCCGGTGTCGGCGGGCTCGTAGAGGCGGATCAAGTACTTCCGTCCGACCGTGTCCTCCGCCTGGGTGGGGGTGGTCAGGGGTGGCGTAGCCTTCCCCCCATTCACAGTCGCGGGGGCCTCCCCATCCCCTTCGGGGGTGCCTTCAGACACGAGCGCCCGGGACGCCGTGCGTCAGCTGGTGGCAGTCAGGCCCCACCGGCACGCCAGGGGCGGCCGCGGGGTTAGGGGACACCTCCTCGGAGGCGGCCGGCTCCGCGGGCGGGGGGGAGGGAGGCTCCCCGGTTGCCCCCAGTGCGGGCTTTCCCTCCGCAGGGCCCGCAGTGGGGACCGCGGAGGGTTCGGCGGCTGGCCCGGCATCGCGTAGGCGTGCTGGGTCAGGGGGGGACTTGCTAGCGTCCGCCCTTCCCTCCCCGTCTCGAGCAGGCTGCGGAGAGGGGCTCGCGTGCCTGAGGCAGAGGCGCTTCCCACCGAACCCGGGTTCCCCAATGTGCCAGCAGCCTGGCTCCGAGCACTGGGGGCTCAGGCGGAGGTTGTGGTACTCCAGGCCGTGGTAGCGGCACAGGCAGGCCATCGGTGCCCCTCCCCCGTTGCGCGGCCACCCCCGGGTGTCAGACGTGGGCCCGTCCTCGATGAGCAAAGGGGTGGGCTTGGGTCCCCTCCGATCCTCGCAAGTGCCATGCTTCTGGAGGCAACAGTGCCCTCCCTTCGCGTCCATCCAGCCCACTGCTTCGGCCATGCAGGGTTCCCAGTCGTCTTCCTCCTGCTGAAGTCCCCGGGGGTTCGCGGTGACCTGGCGTGGTCCCGGCCGGTGCAGGCGGGCCCCCCTCCGGCAGCAGCAGCAACCCCGGGCCAAGAAGGAATGGGCGATGCGCTGGACCCCACCCCAGAATGCCCTCCAGAGGGTGCGGAAGCCGGCCAGGAAGGGGCTTCCCAGGTCCCTGTCCTCGGTGAGGTCGAGGATGGCCTTGGCGTCGACCGCGGTATACTTCCGGAAGTGCATGGCGAAGGCGTCCACGCTGGGACAGCCGCCCACGGGTCCCGCCCTGCAGAGGTGGACCACCTTGGTGTCCGCACCCTCCAGGCGGCGTCGGAGGTCAGGGTCCGTGCAGTCATGCACCCGGGCGTACGGGAAGTCCTGGCCCGCCCGCTTCTCCTTCCGGATGGGGTCACCGTACTGCCCTCGATCCAGGCGTACCCGCTGGCCCCCGACTTCGGCCACGAGGTGGTTGGGCAGCCTCGGGGGCTGGTCGCTCCTCCCTCGGATGATGTCCTTGAAGAAGTCGTCGTCCACGGGTTGGGCATCAGGCCCCCTCCAGTCGAGATCGAGGAGGAACCGGCGGTTGTCCTCCACCCGGGTGCAGAAATCGCGGAAGGCACCGCCGGTGTGGCAGACGGGGGGGCTGGCGTGCGGGCCCACCCAGGGGAGTCGCCCCAGCGTCCGGGCGGCGCGTCCACGCTTGTGGGGCTGGCCTGCGGCGATGCCGGGGCGAACGCGAACGACGCGAGTTCCCCCCACCAGAGGGGGGTAGGCGTGCCACCCGGGGTGCTGCCTTGGGCCGAGCCTCCCGCCCTGGCGGATCTCCCCGGGATGGGGGAGAGGATGGGGGTCAAAGTAGGGGCTGCGAGGTTGGATGAGGTGGGGAAGTCCCCTCCCTCCCCGAGAGATAGCTCGGTGTGGTTCCCGGCCTGAGCGGCGGCCGGGTCTGGGGCTGTGGGGGCGTCCGGCCCGAGGGCTCCCTGTCGAGGGGGAGACTGCTCCTTGGGGTCGCCACCCGGATAATGCTCTAGTGGATCAGGTGGGGCGTCATCCAGCCCGCAGGTGATAGGGTCCCGTGGTAGCCAAACGGGGTGCCCGTATCCCCTCCGCGCCCCGTGGGGCGGGTGGGCCCCTGAGGCGAGACGGCCCACTCCACAGAGGACCGCGGCGGCCGAGATGAGCGGGACCGCCAAGCAAGCGAGGCCAAACATGAGTTAAGGGGGTGCACCCCCTCCGCAAAAAGCGCTGCTTAACCTAAACAGCTGCGGGAGCAGGGAGGAGGAGGGGCGACGGAACACTACGGCCAGGGGGGAATAAAACCGTTTAGGCGCATGCCAAACGAAACCAAACATTAGGTTGCGGGAGATGATTGGAAAGGATATGATGGGGGATGGAGCGAAGGAAGGGTGCCTTAGTAATGTGTCTCTTCCACCCCTTTCATCCTTCACTCCACCCGCTTCCCCCCCCCTCCCTGTCCGTTGCCGCCCTTCCCTGCCATTCCTCCTCCGTTGAGTCCTCGTTTCCCTCCATCCCTCCTTCAATCCCCCCCCCCGCTCTCTCTCCCCCCCCCCCATCCATCTATCCATCCGCCCATCCCTCCGTTATCCCGCCAGCGCCCTGATGGCGTCGGTGGCGGCGGGGGGTGCGTTCCAACAAGTTGGAGGCGCGCGCCCCGATCATTGGGGCCTGAAACGGGCCGAGAACAGCCGTCACCAGGCCCACTCATCGCCCGATCATCGCGATGATCGGGCGATGCCCTCCCCTCGCGCCGGGCCGAAACTAGCCGTAAAAAGGCCCGATCATCACCCGATCATCGCCCGATCATCGCGCGATGGCCTTCCTCCCTGCGGTGCCCGCGCACCATTGCCGGACCCACCGATTGTCGCGCAGATCCCCCCCGTGCTGCACCCTCTCAATATGTCCCAGACCCCCTCACCCTTCGATTAAACCCCCGTGTCCTCGGACACGGCTTGCACTGCCTCCCGCGCCATGTTGGCGAGCTGCTCGGCTGTGGCCTTCGACCCAATCAGATCGTTACTGGAGGTAGCCCACACGTCACCTCCACCAGGAATGGTAATGCCGTTCTCCTCAGCCTCCTTCCGCGATGCTTCAAGTGCCGCCGTCAGGTCCGCATGTTCTTTCTGCTGCCGCTGCCCCGTCGCCGCCGCCCCCTGCTGCGACGCCGCAATGGCCGCCTTAAGCTCGGATTGGCATTCCTTTGTCGCCTATGCCCCCTGTGCCTCAGCAGCCGCCGCCTCTGCCTCGGCTGCCAGAATTTCTACCTCGACAGAGTCCTTGCATGCCGCCGCCGAATGTGGCATGCCTGCCACTGATCTGGACTCGTCGCCGACGCTGATCGCATTCCTCATTCTCTCTTCATGCCCATCATCTCTCTTCTTTGCGTCTGCAATGTCTGTTAACGATGGGCAGCGGTCTCCAGCGAGCAGCTCAACCATGCTTGGGCCATGGGGGCTCGGGGCTGACGGGGCCGCCCTCTCGTTCGAACCCGACTCCATATGCGTGTCACCCGCCGCGTCGATCTCTGGCACCGTCGCCGCCCCTGCTCTGCCCTCGGGGGGTGCCTGCACGAGCTGCGCCTCCGGCACCGTCGACGCCCCTACGCTGTCCTCGGGGGGCGCCTGCCCTCGCCGCATCGCCTCCTCGGGCGCCGTCGCCTCCTCGCTGGCCTCGCGCGAGCGCTTCCTGCCAAGTGCCATGCCGATCCGCGTCGCGCGAAGAGGCCAGCGGGGCGTCTGCGTCCAAGCGATGTCAGGCATCACCGCCTCGACCGAAAATGGCTGTTACATGCTGGGGGGCCGCGAAAAGGAAGGCGAGCTCGGGCAGCGGGGAGGGGGGGGGAATCCGGGCATGATGGGCGAGGGCGAGGGCGGTGAAGGAGATGCGCGGATGGCGGCAGGTGGAATGCAATAAGAGAGAAGGAGGCGGGCTCGAATGATTGGGCGGGGTTGACCTCGACATTCGGGGTCGGGTGGGGATTGCGCGCGCGGTGATGCCACGCGCAGCGCCAAGTTCGTGCCGCGACGACGTCGGAGTTGGCCCCTGACACCGCATGGGTCGTTCCAGTTTGAACTTGATGGGGCTTCCCAGCCTGGTCCGATCACTAGAGTGTCGACAGATTCTGGGCCGCAGGCAAGGTTCAACCTAGGCAGCGTTCAGCATTGAACGCCCGCGGCGGTGTCGCCGCCGTATCGACGGGCGTCTCGCGTACACTGCATGTGCATGCACAATCGACGACTTGCTGGATGGCGCCGACTGTTCGATCGGAATCTAGATATGACGTTGCTGGTGTCACCGTTGCTGTCGGCACTGCCATCGCCGCTGCTGCCGCGCCCCCGCGCGCGTCGGGGGGTCTGCCGCCCCAGCGTCTCTGAAACAAAAGGACAGGCTGCAGGCTGAGAGGCTATAAAGGTGAGTCTCTGCATTGCTTAAACATGCAGTTCACGTTCTGCGCGGGCGGCGACTGCGCTCTCGAAGGCGGCGCTGCCGATGCCGCACTCGGCCTGAACAACCTTTGAAGTGAAGACGGCGTCACTGTCGGCGCCGCCCGCGCTGCCGCTGCCGCCGTCGGCGACGCGCCCTGGATCTTCGTCTGCTAAAGATTCCGCGGCGTGGGCTTCAGCTGCTGGGCTGCTCGGCGAATCATTGGCGGCGCATCGTCCTTGCGATCGGCAGGTCGCTCTTCCTCGGCCTCCTCCTCCTTCTCCCCCTCCTCCTCCTCGGCCTCCTCAGCGTCCTCCTCAGCCGCCTGATCCTCCGCAGCCTCCTCCTCGGCCTCCTCGGCCTCGCCGTCAGCGGGCTCGGTGTTGGACTCGTTCCCGCCGTCCGCGTCGTCGCCGCCATCGGGTGGGCAAGACTCCTCGCCGCCGCCCATGCCGTGCTCCTCTGCTGCTGCCGCTGGCCGTTTCATCGATGGCGACGTTGCTGGTTTCTTCATTGTCGCCGAAAGTTTCTTTCTCATAGTTCCGTTGCCAGCCAGCAGCCATGCCGACCTCTCCATCTCCATCTGGGGCTTGTCCACCTCGCCCTTGTAATATCGTTTCGCCAGTTTGATCGGCCAAATCGCTGCTGCCTCCTCGTCGTTGTAGTTCATCCGTTGCATCAGCTGGCCGCTGCGCCCCGCCTGGAGCCAGCGCCCCCCCCCCCCCCCCCCCCCCCCCTTGCTCTCAAACGCGATCTTCACTCTCTCCCCGCTGGACTCCTCGATGCCATCCCATACTGCTGCCGACCCTCTGCCACAGCTCGACCCCGCATCAGCGGAACTGCCAGCTGTCTCGGGGACCTGCGCCGATGTTCAAGCGCTCGACGCGGTCATCGACGGGCTCGACTAGGTGTTTTTGCAATGGTCCGACGGCGTCGGATATCCGCCTGCGTCGGATCGGCATCGGGACCATCGACGGGATCATCGCGAAAGTCAGTCGATGATCCGATCATTGCCGAATCACCCAGGTGCCCCCGTCGATGGCCATGCCGAGTGCGTTATCACCCCCCATGCCTGCCAGCTAAAACCAGCTGGCCACGCTGCCAGCAGCGGTAGGTTCGCGTCGCTCTGAGCCCGCGCCACCGCCCACTCGACATCCGACGATCCGGGCTTCGCGCGCCGAGGGGTGCCAGCTCCGCCCGCCCCCTATGCCACGCGTCTGCCACAACTCCCCAGCCCCCCTCCCGATTCTTCTCCATTCCTCCACCCCCCCCCCACCTCCCCCCCTAACTATTTAAGACTGGGGGCCCGAGCTCTCGACCCCACGCAATGTAGTTATGTTTGGCGCGGGCAGTTGTTTGTGTTTGCGCGTTTCAAACGCGCGCCTTGCATGTCTGACTGCCGGCCGAGGTCCCAGCCCTTGATCGCCGCGATCTTCTCTAGGCCCTGCCTCCGGCGATCGCCTGGGCCTGCTGATGCCGCTGCTGCTGCTCCTCCGCCGCCTCCGCCGCCGTGGCCCTCGTCGACGTCGTCAAAGAAGACGCGGGCCCACTCGGGGACGCGCGCCCTTCGGAAGCCGCGGGGGGCCCCCCGCCCACGCCTCCGCACTCCTCATCATCATCTCCTACCTCTTTCTCATTCATCCCGCCTCCCCCATTTGTCCGCTCACCTGTTCGCCCCCCGCCACTTCTCTCGCCCCCCCGCCCCCCCCCTCTCCGCGCCCCGCCCCGCCCGCCCCGCCCCCGCCCCGCCGCCCCTTCCCGCGCGCGCCCCCCCCCCCCCCGCCCCCCGCCCCTTCCCTCTCGCCCGTCGCCGCCAGCCCTCCTCAAGGGAGGAGGGCGGGGGGCCAGGCGAGCCGAATCGGAAATCGGTTGCGGACAGTGTCCTCGACCCGATTTTCGACGCGCGCCGAAATCCAACGCGGCGCATTCTCCACAGAGCCATGCAAGGCTACACTTGGGACACACATTCTAACATTATGAACATACAGGCCTTCGACGCGAACCCCCCGGTTTACGCGCTTTCCCCGGGCGCCGGTTTTCCGCCCGAGGCGGGCGCCTGGGCCCGGCATCCCAACAACTGTCCCGTATCGAGAAGCTGCTGGTGGTCCTATTTGACGATGGCCGGGGTGACTCAAGGGCATCGAATCCTCTGGAACTGGAGCGCCCGGCCCTGGGGGCCTTCCTGCGCCCCCTGCTGGAGGCGCGGGTGCGCCGCCCCCTTGTTCTTGCGCCCTTATTAGTGAAGTCGACGTCCATAAATTAAGAGCTAGCCCGTCTCGTCGCCCTGCATCGCAAGCTCATCATGTTCTGGCGCCGTGCCCCTGTTCGACCTCGACAATGCGAAGTCTGGCCGGCGAAAGAACCTTGCGGTAAAAGAGAAGCATGTCGGTCGTCATCCTCACTCTTAAACTTCTTTCTCTGTGGACGTGGAGTTGTACCTGTGGACTCTCTTGTATGCCTGACTACGCGTAAGACGTTAGGCGAATTCGACATCGGCTGAGCCGACGAACCCTTGCCTCGGTCTGGGCTTCTTCCATCTCCGAAATCATCATCCGAATCAAGACTGGCCTTCTGAAGCGCCACGACCGCTGCATGATCAACTGTCTCGCTCTCAGACGGATCTGCGCCTGAGGCGAGCCCGTCAGACCCATCGGGGAGAGGATCCAGATTATGAGATGGGCCAGGCGAGGTATGACATCGGGCATATTCTTCATTCTTCTCAATGGAGTGCGACCTGTCCCTTTCCAATTGTAAATCGATCACATCCTCGCCCTGTCCATGTATCACAAATTGCGCTGTTTCTTCTGTGTTGCAATTTCCTCCATCTGACATTCCTATGGGGATGCGATCCAACAGTTTCTCTGTCTCATGGTCTAGGTCAATCGATGATCGGGAACTCAGATGCACTGGTGCTATATCAGATGGCCCCCCGGCGGAAATTTTGGCGGCGCCGCGCCTCCCGCCCGGGGTTTGTGCTCTAGCCGCTAGCCCTTGTCAACGAATCAACCGGGGAATCCCCTTCCGCCAATTCGAACGCAGTTTTCGATGCTTGCCTTCTGGGAAGATTGAAAGAATGAGGTCGCCTTATGGAGGCGTCCACATCATCGATGCGCTCGGAACGTTGTCGATGTTCTGATCCCCCACGCGTCCCTTCCTGTGGTCCCATGCTCTGCGAGGCTAACGGCTGAGCCGTTGTTTCAGCTGATAACCAATCTTCTGCCTGAGTATTCATATAATCCCTGCTTTGTATCATGAGTGGATGCGGCGCGGCGGTCGCTGAAAAGTTCCACGCACTAGCGTGCTCTAGCGCGGCGTGATCATGGCCCGTGGCTGCGGCCCTCGAACTCGCCAGATCCACCGAGCTGGTGGACATGGGGGGAGGTGTTTCTTGTCAAAAATCACACGCAGTACCAGCCAATCCAGATCCTCGCAGCACAAGGCACTCAACTCGACATAGTTTCTAGGAGGTCACGACGCGTCTAGAATTCATGACTAAACTTTGCCATAGGGTTCTTACATATTTTGCTTCCCGGCGTGGTGAAGCCGAATCCGCACGGATTGGGCCAAGGTTGCTGGGTCAGGGTTCATGGGCCCTCAATTGCTTTCTTGGCGTCGCATTTCTAGGCAATGACACGCCATGTTTCTCTATGTGCATAGCACAGTTGGAGGTTCGACTTCAATTTGGGAGGCCTTTTTCCTCACTCTGTATGCCCTCTTTCCCTACCTAGGCTCTGCCTGGGTAGGGAAAGCGGTTCCCCCAGTATCCGCCCCGCGGTTCCCCCAGCTACGTCCCCTTAGCTTAGCGTTGCTTATCTCATCTTAGCTTACCCTAGCTTAACTTCGCTTAGCTTAGCTTAGCTTAGTTTAGCTTAGCCAAGCTTAGCTTAGCTCAGCTTGGCTTAGCGCAGCATTAGCATAGCATAGAATAGCATAGCATAGCATAGCATTGCATTGCATGGCATAGCATAGCGCAGCATAGCATAGCGCAGCATAGCATAGCATAGCACAGCACATCGAATCATAGCATAGCATAGCTTTGCTTAGCATAGCACAGCGCAGCATAGCATACCATATCATAGCATAGCGCAGCATAGCCTAACATAGCATAGCATAGCGCAGCATAACATAGCATAGCATAGCGCAGCATAGCATATCATAGCATAACATAGCATCGCGCATCATAGCATATCCTAGCATAGCCTAGCATAGCGCAGCATAGCATAGCATAGCATAGCGCAGCACAGCACAGCATAGCGCAGCATAGCATAGCATAGCATAGCCTAGCATAACACAGCGCAGCCGAGCGTACCCTAGCATAGCATGGTATAGCATAACATAGCGCAGCATAGCATAGCATAGCATCGCATAGCAAAGCACAAGCAACGCAAAGCCGGACCTGCAGGGCTGAACAGACTGCAGCTCTTGCAGGAGCCGCGAGCAGTGCTGAACAGCCTGCAGCTCTTGCAAGCAGTGCTGAACAGCCTGCAGCTCTTGCAGGAGCCGCGAGCAGTGCTGAACAGCCTGCAGCTCTTGCAGGAGCCGCGAGCAGTATTGAACCAGCCTGCAGCACTTGCAAGAGCCGCGAGCAGTGCTGAACAGCCTGCTGTCGCTGGGTGCACAGCAAAGCAAGACAAAGCAAAGCGCAGCATGGCATAGCTTAGCTTAGCATAGCACAGCGCAGCATAGCATAGCCTAGCCTAGCCTAGCCTTGCTGTTGCTGTAGATGTGGATGTGGATGTGGATGTGGATGTGGATGTGGATGTGGATGTGGATGTAGATGCAGATGCAGATGCAGATGCAGATGCAGATGCAGATGCAGATGCAGATGCAGATGTAGATGTAGATGTAGATGTAGATGTAGATGTAGATGTAGATGTAGATGTAGATGTAGATGTAGATGTAGATGTAGATGTAGATGTAGATGTAGGTGTAGCTGTAGATGTGGAATGCTGCATGTGTGTGTGTGCGTGTGTGTGCATGTTCCTACCTAGGCTCTGCCAAATAGTGCGGTGTAGACCGGATACGGAGCATTCTCAAGCACATCCGGTGAACGAATGCGAGAACATGCGTGTGTGTGTGCGCAGGCAAAGCAAAAACAAAGCCAAAGCAAACGCAAGGCAATACAAAGCAACAGCAAAACCAATGCGACAATGTAGATGTATGTGTAGATGTAGATGTAGATGTAGGTGTAGATGTGGATGTAGGTGTAGATATAGATATAGATATAGATATAGATATAGATATAGATGTAGATGTAGATGTAGATGTAGATGTAGATGTAGGTGTAGATGTAGGTGTAGATGTAGATGTAGGTGTAGATGTAGGTGTAGATGTGAGTCTCGCTGTTGATGTTGATGTAGATGTAGATGCAGGTGTAGATGTTAATGTAGCTGTCGGTGTAGATGTAGATGTTGCTTTCCTTGATGCTCCAACTCCTAGGTAGGGTCCCACTGGGATAATTGCTTAATCCTGGATATATTGTCATCCATGCTGGGTGGAGGCCCCTGAAGGCTTAAGACCCTCTATAAGAAGAGGCCTACGTGAACAGAAATTTTCGGCTCCACTGGGAGGGTCCAGCGCCGATGGAAAGCTTATGTTTATCCAGAGGTTCTTTCTTCGATCCTCTGGGTCCCTTAGGGGGCAAGAGAACTCTTGCAAGAAACACCACGTCCACCAACCTAGAACTGGCCGGCGCCTCGCGTGCTCTGCCAGGACTCCCTCTGTGGTCACACAGTGTCGTCCTCGGCGAGCGCGCGTCCGCGCAATCAGGGCTCAGGACAGGGACAGCATGGTGCTGGATCCAAAGCATGGGGGGCGAGAGAGAGGACTGGCTCAAGGGGCGAAACGTCAGCCTGGCGTGGGCGACGTACCGCCGATAGATCGTCGGTACGCCCCCGAAAACAAGACCGAGAGCTCCGGGGCACACAAGCCCAGAGGAGCGATCAGGGGTCCATGTTGCCCCCAGGCAGCAGAGAAGCAACATAAAGGGAGCCAAAAGTGCTCAAAAACCTGGACCCTCGATCCTTGGCCTATCCTCACTTTCGCCCCCTCGAGAACTGCAAGTCTCCGTCCATTCAGGCAGCTGGCCGGTCTCCGATCAAGTACCTTGGGAGGGTCCATACGTCCAGTGGGAGGTCGCAGGGCCACGGTTCCAGCCAAGGCAAGCCCCTAGACCTGGCCCCTGGCGGTCCCGAAGAGGGCCCTGAAGGCTCCTCCCCCAGGTTCGGCTTGTTCCTTCATCACGACGTAGACGTTGGTGCCTGACACAGCATAGAGCGCTCCAACTTGAGCCGTCTCCGCGATCCATCACGGATGCCAGGCAACATTGGCCTGGTCAAAACCGTCGGGGGGGCTGCCAACCTCAAACGCCCACGCCGGGGTCGCAGCCGCGATCCCCCGCGTCGACGCAGCGCAAACCCGCCGTGCGTATTTTCAAGGGTAGGTTTGGCCTCCAAATGTCCCTGGATGCCCTAGGCCCGCAATCCCGGGAGGTCCTCACGGAGGCCTGCAGAGGATTCTGGAGGCCTCCGAAGGCTCAGAAACGAAATATGCAAACACGTATAAACAAACAACAAAGAAACAAACAAACAAACCTCCCAAAGCCTTCCAAACCGCTCAAACAGCCTCTGGGGTGCATTCGGGGACGCGCTGACCTGGGGCCATGTCGCGAACCTCTGGCTGGCCAGTTAGTGTGGTTCCTCAGCCAGTATTGGCTGAGGGTGGGGATTTTGGGGGGTCGGCTCTACGTGGCTCCCAAACGCAGGTTTACCAGAGGGGGGGAAACTGGCTGACAAACGTTTGTCGAAACATGGCCACGAGAACGCGGGTCAAGAACATGAGCCCCTTCGGCGACGGCCCACGGCCTCATGGAGATACACAAAACAAATAACACTTCGATGCGCAGAGCCCAAACACGAAGACCACCAAGGTGCCCCTCCAAAGCCTCGTGCCATATGTAGCCGACACCTTCCAGATTCCGTGAGCTCGCCTCCTCCCATCTGGAGAATTACTGCAAGATGCTCAATACGCTTCCCCCCCACGCCGGCCCGCCCGACGGCCTGGCCTGGCTCCCCCCCCCCCACGCGCGCCGACCCCCCTCCCCCCTACCCAATGCCCCCCGACGACGCCCCCCACCCCCCCCGCAAGAACTGCACATTCCCATCTGTGCGAGGGGGATTGAGCCGAGTAGCCACATCCTCCCGAATAGTCTGCAGGATGTGATCGACGGTGACCTTCTCTCCACCAGGGCCAAAGGATCAAATCCTGTCACTCGCCGATCCAAGGAATCCGCACGGACCTCCGAACGTTGATGTTCCCGTGGTCTCTCCTACTGCTAAGCTTTGGACCCCCCCCTTGGTGCCGGGTCCACCAGTCGCACGCCGCGACGTAGGCCGCGCGGGCGTCGGCCTTCTGTGTGACGGGGACGTCGGGCCTGGACGAGCTGCTCTCGGCAGCTTGCCTCCGGGTCGGGCCGCGGCCGCCACGGGGGGTGACGGCGGGGGCGACGACGTAGTCGTCGGCGACGACGTCGTCGAGTCGTCGATCGTCGAAGTCGAGGACGACGACGTCGTCGGCTCCAGATGGCGACGTCGTCATCGGCTACCGAAGGCGACGACGCCGCCGTCGTCGATTGAGGGTCCAGGGTCGAGGTGTCGATGGCAGGTCCAAAATCGGGGATCCTTCTTGTCTGAGGTTTCTGGACATTTCTTGGCCTCCCTGGGCCTCAAGGAGCGCCCTCGTGGCCGCGGCTGGATCCGCGACAGCGTCCAATAAGTTCGATCCTCGAGGCTCAATCCTCAAACTTTCCTCTTCTCGATTCCTCGACACTGCCTGCTCGACCCTCGATCCCCGATGCTCCCTCCTCGAAACCTCGCTGTTCCCTCCCAACCTCGATCATCCCTCCCTCCCTCGATTCTCAATCTTCCCTCCTCGAACCCTCCTTCCTCGATCCTCCCGAAGGCAACAACTCGGAGCTGCGCTCTACAACAATTTGATGGCGGAATGTGTCGGTAGCAGTAAGCGAATTGGTTGCCCATGGCTTCTCTTTCCCTGCGCCGACTACGACCGAGACCACCGTTGGTCAATAACTGAGGCATGCTTCCACCAGTGCTACGCCTTCGTTCATAGACATACGTTGTTCGACGATGGTGCTGCCGTGGTGGTCGATGCCCCAAAAAATTAGTTGAGATTGCAACTAAGATGGTCAGTCGAACCGTCGATGCGTTTACGAAACAAGTTTTAGCTAACTTCAAAGAAAAAGGGAACTCCGAACGCGCTTTCCAATTCAGGAAATGTAAAGGATCGGACCTAACAAGGGTCCAGCGTTGGAAGCATCAAGAGGGGGTCATCCAAGCTGATTTGGCAGCCTGTGGCCCGTCGGATATACGCGTGCCAGGCAATATCCGCCTTTGAGGACCATCCTGGATAAGACAACGTTCGCAGAGTCCGAGGTCATGCGTCGGCATCAAGAGGGTGCAGAAGCGTGTCGGCCAATGGGCCAAGAGGCCAAAGAGACGACCATTCGTTTGCACGGTCTGGATTATCTCATCACTTCGTCGATGTTTTTTTTTGGGGGGGGGGGCGTTGCTCCATGGGGGGCGAAAAACTGAGGGGCGAAAAACATACACCTTTCGTGTCACTTCGTCGAAATAGTTTAACCTTTGCGCTTGGCATGGCTTCAACGAGTCCCACGAATGCTTCCTGGCGGTCAGCATCCTTGACAAATATCGTGCAGAGCGATGATAAGACTGGGCCGGGTGACGCTACCGAATGCGTTTTCCCAATCATGCAACACTGCGATGGCTTTCTGACGTGTGATGTCTCCGTGCTCCGCCATCTGCGCGCGCAGTGCATTGCCTGCGCCGCGCCTCTGCGCTGTCCAGCACCGGCGGTGCGGTGCCTCCAACCCGCGCGGTCCGCGCGGGTTGGAGGCACGCGTCGAAAGCCGCGGCTAAACGCTGTTGCACAATGGCCGCATAAATATTGCAGTTTTTCAGGAGCAAACTACGCCAATAGTCTTCCCAAGTGCTCGCGTTTCCCTCTTTTTGAAGGAGGGGGGAGCGGACCACTGCAGATGACCAGCGCAGCCAGGCAAAAATGAAACCACAAACTAAGCCTCCCTGGCAAAACGCCGTAACGGTCTGGACGGCCAGCGCTTGCCAAATAAGTGAAAACAATTCACTCAAAACGGTCCCTCTGGGTCCGCCGTGGGACGCGTTCCGACCAGGAGGAGGAGGGGGAGGAGGAAGGAACGAAAGGAAGAAAAGAGGACAGGACGAGAGGGAAGAGGGTAATGCTGATTCGTATCATCCAGCTCCGTGCACAGCGCACTGAAATAGGACAACTCAATGACAAGCGGTCGCAGCCCTGACCGGGCAGATCGACCAAAGATCTGGCACAGAGGTACTGGGGAAAAGGAAAGGAGGAAAAAGACGAAGAGAAGGAGAACACAACAAAGCCTCGAGGGTCCTAGCCCACCGACTCCCACGAGTCTGGGCGCCCTGAAGGCCAAATGCTTCCAGAGCGCCGCGCGAATGGGCGACACCTTGCCACATGAAAATGAACAAAGTAAGCGCGCAACTAAGCAGAGGCAACGGGCTAAGACCGCAACCGAAAACGAAGAAAGCAGCGGGGAGAGAGGAGAAGACGAGACTGGGCTCCTAACCGCCGTCACGCGGCCGCGCGAAAGAAGGCGGAGAGTCTGGCGATGGTCGCGGGCAGCCTCCCTCACATATGTAGGGAAGCCGTCGCGGCACCCAGCTGATGGCAGAACGCCATGCCGTGCGGAGCCATGGCAACGATAAGGTGCGCACGCGGAGATCGCTCGCAGGGCCGTGCATGTTTCCCGCGCCTCCTCAGCAGCGGGCAGGCACGGGTCCACCCCGAGAAAATCCCCCAAGCAGAGGGACCGCGGCGGCTTGCCTAGGCCCAGGTGGCGCTGACAAAGCCCGTGGAAGCACGAGCACACGGTGCAGTGCCTGATGCTGTCTTCACTCAGCGGGCAGCCTAACACGCCTCGCTTTTACCTGCTGGAAGCGGCGGCGCGTCACCCAACCATTGCAAATTGCGCAGAGGGCTGCCGCAGAAACTCGTGGAGGCACGCGTTCGGCCAGGATCGTGGACGCCCTCGGGACCCGAGCCACCCGGCGCCCAGGCAGCACGTCCAATTCCCAGTGGTCCAGACGTCGGCGGAGGCGCTGGAAAGCTGCCCCGCTCGGCACGGCCTGGAGCATAGTAGCCGCCACGGGTTTGCCAACCAACGCGGCTGGGCCCTTCGCCCCCCGTCGTAACACATAGAAAACGAAAGCGTGGGGAGGGAACTCAGACTCGTAGCCCTCGCGGTGGCCTCCGCCTGCTCCAGCTGCAGAAGACATGCGCCATCCAGCCAAGTACTCCAAGTCGCAACGCGCTGCCTGAGAGGCGAGGTCTGGATCGCCTGTCGCAACCGGGCGGCGCGCTCAGGAACTCCCAGGCCACCATGGGCCCGATCCTCCAAGTAGAAGACGCGAGCTTTGGCGCCCGTGCATCTCGCCCGAAGGTCCGGGGCCTCCACGGGGAAGCCGAGGTCGCGCAATCCGTGGAGACACCGCGGGTGCGCCCAGTCCCGGGGCCCAGCAGCAGCGCCGCGCATGCCCGGGGTTCGCGGGGCTCGATCGCGGCGGGAACGGAGCCCAACTGGCCTGCGAAGATGGGGGCGCTCGCCACGAATACGTTTTTTGGCCCGAAGGGTCGCGCAGTCCAGCCCCGACCTGCCCCCAGAGCTGGGCCCTTTCCAAAAATGTGCGCAAGGGCGCCTTCAAGGATGCGCCAGCGCAGCCCGGGCCAAGGATGAACCCCGAGTACTTCGCAAACCAGCTGATTGTGACTCCTGCCCACGCCGGAGCCGCCTGCGACAAGAGCGAACGCAACGTATTCACGTCGCGCTGGACCAGCGGCGCGACCACCGTCTGAGCGATGCTGATGGCAAGGCCCGAGATGCGAGCATAGGTCATGAAAAGCTCCTCCAAGACTGGGACCACCGAGAGGAACCCAGAAAGAACCATTGCGAGATCATCAGCAAATGCACGCATGCACGCCCTGGGAAAACCCTGGCGGAGCCGGTGCAACGAAAGGTCCGAGGCGACGGCGAACAACAGTGGAGGTAACGGGCACCCCTGCCGGACACCACGCGTGAGTTCGAAGCCGCCGCACCGCAAGCCGCGCGCCGCCAGCGAACCCCGATTCGCCCAGTAAAGCACACGGATCAAACGTGGAAGCCACGAGGGCCAGCCCAATGCAGCGAAAATATTGCACAAGAAGATGTGCTCCACGGATGGGAAGGCTGCGGCGAAGTCGAAAAGCACGGCGGCCGCGTCCTCCCTCGAGCGCCGCGGTGGCCGCCGCTCCGTCGATGTCTACGATGTTCGCCAACGTGGAGCGGCCTGATATGATGCCGCGCTGCGACTCGGAAACACGGGGGCCGACCCAGGTTCGATGAGAATCCTCTATGCGCTAGCCAACAACCTCTTGTCTGTCTTTTTGGCGTTCAGGGGCCGGACCGAGTCGGGGGCATAATCCCACCAGCCCTCTGGGCGTCGGTGGTTTAGAACGTACCCCTCCTTCTTCCCCTTCGGGGGGGGGGGTACCCCTCCCCCTACTCGCTCCCCTGGACCTGGACGGGGGGTTCCGCGAGGTGTCAGGGCGTCCAAAACGGCCTCGGCGAGGAAGCCAAAATCATTGGTTTCACGGTTTCACTAGGGTTTAGGCCCCGTTTTGGCCTCCTGGGGGGGGGACGCTAGTTAATGCTCCCCTCTTGTTTGATCGATTTCCTCCAAGATGGCCCCAAGAAGCGCCCAGGAGGCCCCAAGAGGTCCCAAGATGGCCCCAAGATGGCCCCAAGAGGCCCCCAAGAGGCCCCCAGGAGGCCCCCAAGAAACCCCCACGAGGCCCCAAGGAACCCCCCAGAGGCACCCAAGATGCTCCAAGAGGCCTCGGCGAGAATGCCAAAACGGCCTCGGCGAAGAAGCCAAAATCATTTGTTTTACCAAGGTTTTGGCCCCATTTTGGCCTCCTAGGGGGGGGGGGCGCTAGTTAATGCTCTCCTCTTGTTTGATCGATCTCCTCCAAGATGGCCCCAAGAAGCGCCCAGGAGGCCCCAAGAGGTCCCAAGATGGCCCCAAGATGGCCCCAAGAGGCGCCCAAGAGGCCTCCCCAAGAGACCCCCCAGAGGCACCCAAGATGCTCCAAGAGGCCTCGGCGAGAATGCCAAAACGGCCTCGGCGAGGAAGCGAGGCGAGGCGCGCTGTGTCCGCCGGCCGGCTGGCGGGCCCCTTAGGAGCAGCGCGGGTGGGACGGAGCCCTCAGAGGACGTGTCGGGGGCAGGAGTTGGAGCCGGAGCCGGAGTCGGAACAAGAGTCGGAGAGAAGACCAGAGTGGGAAGAACACGGAAAGCTGGAGTCGGGGAAGCATTCCAGATCCTATAGGTTGTAATGGGCGTAGGCGTAATGTATGAAATCATCTTCTAGATCCCTCCATAGTTGTTGGTCTGTTGCAATTGATAACCATTGGTTGTTGTGTTCCTGGTCGTCGCGGTCTTCACACGCGCCCTTGGCGCGAGGAAGCCAACAAAATCATTGGTTTCACATGGGTTTTGGCCCCATTTTGGCCTCCTGGGGGGGGGGGGCGCTAGTTAATGCTCCCCTCTTGTTTGATCGATCTCCTCTAAGATGGCCCCAAAAAGCGCCCAGGAGGCCCCAAGAGGTCCCAAGATGGCCCCAGAAGGCCCCAAAAAGGCTCCCAGGAGGCCCACAAGAGACCCCCAAGAGGCCCCAAGAGACCCTCAGAGGCACCCAAAATGCTCCAAGAGGCCTCGGCGAGAATGTCAAAACAGCCTCGGCGAAGAAGCCAAATCAGTGGTTTTACCAAGGTTTTGGCCCCATTTTGGCCTCCTGGGAGGGGGGAGGGGGGGGCTAGTTAATGCTCCCCTCTTGTTTAATCCATCTCCTCCAAGATAACCCCAAGAAGCGCCCAGGAGGCCCCAGGAGGTCCCAAGATGGCCCCAAGATGGCCCCAAGAGGCCCCCAAGAGGCTCCCAGGAGGCCCCCAAGAGACCCCCAAAGGCCCCAAGAGACCCCCCAGAGGCACCCAAGATGCTCCAAGAGGCCTCGGCGAGAATGCCAAGTCATTGATTCTACGAAAGTCTTAGCCGCATGTTGGCCTCTTGGGGTGGGGGCACTTATTAAATCAATAGCGCCTGGGAGCCCAAAATGACCTCCAAGATGGCTCGGGATATCCTGAGATGTCTCATACTGGCTTCCTGTGTGTGCTGCCCACTTCCCTGTTAAGTCAAGTGAACCTGCACCAGCTGGTGCATGAGCAAAGTGAAACGTCAAGTGCGCGTGGCGCCGGTCACACTACAGTGATTCAGAGAAGGAGGAGGAGGAGGAGGAGGAGGAGGAGGAGGAGGAGGAGGACGAGGAGGAGGAAAACCCCCCTTTTTACTCGACGAGGGAGGCATGGGGCGATCGCTCACGCGCGTCAGACGCGTGGGCGGGCAGAAACATGCTGCGGGTCTCATCTTCTCAGAAAGGGTAGCTGAGCTAATCTGATTGGGCGTCCAAGAACCGACGACGCAATCTAGCAAGTCCTGACCCGCGACGCCCTCTGATTGGGCGTCCAAAAAAACCGACGACGCAGTATGGCAAGTCCTGGCCCGCGACGCCCTCTGACTAGGCGTCCTCATCCCATGGCCATCGTTCTGATGACACGGATCGACCTCGGGGTTGTGGCGCTCGGGACTGGTTTCCTGGGATCACTTCCCCGCGAACAAAGACGATGGGCTGTCTTACTTCTTGAGGACCTCGAGCCACGTCGTCACTTCGTCCTCGAGCCATCCCGCGGGCATAACTCCTGTCATCCGGAGGAGGAGAGCGAGGAGGAGGACGAGGAGGGGGAGGGGGAGAGCTAGCACCAAACGGTGCACAAGCAGGAAGCACGCAAAATGGACAAGCGACCGGTCAGTCGCGCCATACTTCTACCGCCGACTCCCACGCCGCTGCTGCACCGGCCTCCGGCCTGAAGAAATCAGCTAAGCGGCCGCGGGCGCCGGCTATTCCCAAACAGCTATTCAGAACCATGTTGCCCCACTTCTGTCGGGGGCGCCCTCGTTTGCGAGGCCCTGTCAGCAATCGCGGCTCAATGCCGCCGGGCTGTAGGACGGACCATCGCACAGGGTCGTCGCAGGGTCGCCCCGCGAGCTGCCCTCAGAAAACCATTTGTCGTTTAGAAATGGCTTCGCTCAGCGGCCTTTCGCCGGCCATGCTCAGTACGGCGTTGTTGGACACGCGACTTATATTTGAAAGTTGCACTCTGTAAACCCGTCTTAAACACCGGGTTTGAAATCCGTCCAGCCTCTTCCGCTCTGATTTGTTCAGGCAAGCGGCGAAAAGGCAATAGCGTAATTTTGAAACGATGCATGCGTTAAAGATCTTCACTTTTCGTTCCCGAGATAATGTTGCGTGAGACCAGATTGCACGCAACACATTGAAATCCTGCTCTGCCGCGCCTAATCTCCGATTAAACTCAGAGCCACTACGGCCGCCTGACGAGATGTGGGCCCCGAGATACAGCAAGGCCTCCTTTTCTTTCACGGTGTCTCCAACGCTGTTCACTACGTGTGCGCCTGAGCGGACTCTCATCATGTCAACTTTGTTCCAGTTCAAGCTCAGGCCGCACTACTTCCCGCACTCGTCCACGCAGGACATGGGCCCCTGCGCGACGACAGGGTTCGCGCCCATCAAGAGCGCGTCATCGGCGCACACCAAGTCTCGCACAAAGTGCGCGTCGGGAATGTCCGGCAGTCGCCTGCGTAGCCGAGCGTGCGCATCCTCCAGCAGCGTCGTCATGGTGATGGTGAACAGGAATGGAGACAGCGGGCACCCCTGGCAGATACCGAACCTTTGCCGCCGCTCTCTGGATGATGAGCCGAAGTCAGACACGACAAATTTTCTGTCCTCGTATACCGCCTTCACCATGTCTACGAGCTTGGCAGGGCACCCGAACCGCCGAAGCGACGTCGCCATTGCTGCGGGTGACGCGGAATCGAGAGCCTTCACCCAATCAAGCGCAAGTAGGTGGACGGCCCCCCACCTTCGTGGCCCAGGCATCCTCCAGCACCCTCCTGGCCACGAAGATCGCGTCCGAAGTATCGCGCTTGGACCAGAAGCCAAATTGGGTGGGCCAAATCTTGTCCTCTGCACCCGCGTCCTTCAGCCTTTGCAACATGATCATCGCGAAGACCGCGTGCCCTATCGGCAGCAAGCTGATCCGCCGGTAATTGTCGCAAACTGCAGGGTCGCCCTTTTTATGGATCATGCGAACCCGCGAATTGTGCCACGCGTCTGGCACCGCTGCCTGTGACCAGACCACGTTACAGAAACGTAACCCATGCAAGGGCTGGCTGTCCGTCTTCAGCAGACGCTTTCCAGGAATTCCGGTGGCAAGCCGTCCAAGCCGCCCGATCGTTTGTTTTTGTTTGTCTGCGGGCGGCTCGCTGAACCTCCTCGTCAGTGATGATGTACAGGTTGAACGGCAAACCAGCTTGGTTCGCAGGGTCTTCTGGCAGCACTGTCGTCGGTCGCACGGCCCACTGCGCTGTCTCTAAGTGCTGCGCAAGTGTACCTGCCCTGCGGTCGCTGTCCACCAGATCTCCCTCGTTCGTGCGAAGTCTTCCCCGGGCATGCTGGCAGCCCTTGCGCAGTCTGTGGATATGTGTCCAATCTCCTTCTCTGGTTACATCCTCGAACCAATTCGCATTGTCTCTGGCCACGGAAGCTCGGATTCGTTTCGGCATGTCACGCTCTCGCGGGGCATCCGCCCCGCCGGACCCGATGCCGCAACCGCGCGAGTTCCAACGCGCTGCTGCTGATCCATGGTTTGCGGGGGCGAATCGGCTCCTGCGGCAAGACAGTCGTCGCCGCATGTACGAAGCCATCGACCATTCGGCACCGCGCCCGTTTCACGTCAGAGTCGTTCGGGGAGGCCTCTTCGCAGCTGCCCCAAACCTCGCCCAGACATCTTGCAAAGATCTGCCTGGTATCATTGTCGGCCAGGGCGCCGTGGTCACGGCGGCGCGCCAGTTCTTCCACGCAGCGTTCGTCGACCTCCATGCGCGCGGAAGCTTGCAGCAAGAAGTCATGCGATGATAGTGGCGCATCTGGGTAACAAGTCGCACTTCTGACGTTGCGCAGCCAAGGCTGCCCACGACGAAAGACATCGATCTGCGAGTGAGTCTGGCCGCTGACCAGGGCGCCTGCTTTCGTGCCAACGTTGCAGCAGGCTGCCAAACCGTCAATCGAGGTCTCGAACAAATGCTGGCCAGGCACATGTTGAGATGTGTGAGCGCCTCCACAAAGCAAATGTCAATTGGCATCGCCCTTGCGGCTTGCGCCCCGTGCCCGGGCCCAGCAGGGCGTGCTCGCCCACCGCGGCGCGTTCGCCATCCACGCGGCAGTGAAGCTTCGCATTGAAATCGCCCAAATAGCAATTTGGGTCCGCGCGCCGATTTGGACACGACAAATTCAGCCAGGTCACGAAAGACAGTATGTCCTTGATCCGAATGCTTGCCACTATGAGGAGCATATGCCGAGAATGCAAAAGCCTTGCCTCCAGGGGCGCGTACTTTCAACGGCGCCAGTCTTGAATCGGCCAGGCAGAATCCCACTACCGATCTCCGGAACCAAAGAGCCACTAGGAACCCCGCTCCGGCTCTCTGGCTATCTCCGTCGATCCTCCCCGACATGATGACCAAGAAGCCTGATTATGTCGCGAACGCGTTGGACTTCATTTGCCAAGCCTCTTGCGCGCGCAGCGCCCCGATCTCGTCATTGATCACGATTCTCTCTAATTCGATATGTTTCGAATCTGCGCGCCCTTCAATGTTCCAAGATGCAGTCGTGAATTCTAAAGTTGAAGGGGAGAAACGCCCGCCCCTGCACGCGGCGAGTGGCAGTTTGGCTTGGCCAGGCTGCTCCGCCCCAGCTGCGCGGGCGCCGCCCACTTCCCTGATCGAGGCAATTCCTCTGGGCATCGTCTCTGGGCGGGCTGGCGGGGCTTCGCGAAGCGTCAACAAGATTCGACGCCCTCGCCCTGAATTCCCGCTGGCCGCTTGGGAAAAAAGAACGGAAGGCCCCAATTGAAGTCCACGAGTTGTGAGAACATCGCATCTGGCCCCCCCTCCACCGCCATAGCCTGGAAGGCGTCGAAAAGGACAGACATAGCAGGATCCTCGACGCGACGCTGCGCCACGAACGGTGCCCCATCAGGCCCTGGGGATCTCGACATGCGGAAGGCTTCCCCGACGCGGCTCCGGCGAGGCTGGAAGAACTCGGCGGGGAACGGCGCGGCGTCGGCCAAAGGCTTCGAGCCCGCGTCCTCCTCGAGCCGCTGGCGGGGAGAGCTTCGTCGACACCCCGCGCGCGAAACACCTCGCGCCAATGGCCTCGCGGCGAGTTGCCGCGCCGTCGACGTCCGAACGAACTTCTCCCGCGGCGTTCAAAACGGCGGCAACCGCGCGCGAGCGGCCTGGAACCAATCGGAACAAGAGTCGGGCCCCCCTCTGGCGGCGCCTCTGGGCGAGCACTGGATCACCACCCCGATAGTCTTCGCGCGCCCGTCCGAGTTCGCCCAGAGCGTGGCCCCGTGCAAGCTGCTTCGCATGATCCCGAAATCTGTTGAACTTGACCGAAAAGTTGCCGGTAATATCATAGGGGTTGGCCACCAGATCAGCCAACGAAGAAGGCGCGCAGGCGCCTCGCCATGAAGACCCCGCTCCGAGGCCCTCAAGAACTCCATCGCCGCGCATAGGCGGTCCTCGAGCGACTCCGCGAGCACAGGCCTTGCCAGATCGAGGCCAAGAGAACGCGAGACAGAGATCATCGCATCCTTCAGAAGCTCACTGAGGAGACATCGGGGATCTCCTTCAACATATCAAACTCAGAACAGCTCGTCGAAGCCAATCCGCACGCCGAGCGGCGCGCTCCGATGGGGGTGCTCCTCTGGCGCAAGGCGGCGCGGGGCCCAGCGCGCGAAGAGGACAGCGCGGTGGGCCGAGAGACCCTGGCGCCATTCTAGTGCTGCGGCCCGCATGTGCCTGTCCAGATGATTGGGGACGTGTTCGCTGCAATGAATGCGGTCAAGACGGAATCGAGCTTTGGCCGAGGCGCGCGTGAACTCCGGCTGGCACAGCTCGTGGAGGTGATGCGGGCGACCGAGCTCTGATTTGAAGTGCTGCTCTTACCAGCGTTCCTGTGTCCAGTCGCCTCAGCCCTGCCGGCTGACCTGCGGTCGCCTCATCAAGTGGCGCAATCAAAATCGCCACCTCGCGCTGTCAACGTGGAGCTGCGCGGCGCCATGGCGCGCCCGATGCGCCGACGAAAATGTTTGCGCGGCGCCGGGATGGTGGCCCACAAGGCCACGGCCCGCGGGTAGATGCCGCGCACCTCCGCGCCTGTCGGAAAATACGACACTATCAAACCCAGAGCGCCTGCTGGGCCCCGAGGCCTGAATGCAGCGGCGCGGCCGGGCCAGATAACATCCCAGACTGGAGAGGTATCGAACTGCTCGAATAAAGACTGCTTGACAATGATGCCCAGCCCGGCGCGGCCAGCAGAGCAGCCGGCAAACCGTCGAGCAATGCATCCAGGTGGCGGGCGCCAAGCGCGATTGCCACCGTTGGTGCCCTGCTACTTTGCGAGCCACGCGACATCAGCACGCCCCATGAGAGAAGCCAGATATCGCGCCTGCGCAGCTGCGAACAAAGCCAGCGCATTCCACGTAGCAACGGCGAAGTCGCCGCGAAATTGACCCAGCCACCGATCCGGAGAAGCCGACGGCGACGTCGAACTTGAGAGGGCTGGGGTAGCAAGAGGCATGGCGGGAAGAGCTCCGACAGCGCGACGGAGGCGTTGACGGCGATACACGTCCAGCGGCACACCCTGAGCGTGCAGAGCGTTCAGGTCCTTCGGAAGGACCGATAACTCGTCGAAAAAGACAGGTGGAAGTGCAGGGAGGAGACGGTCTTCAGGAAAAACAGGGCGAGGGAGAAGATGACCTTCAGGAACATCACGAGGAGAAATAGAACCCGAGTGTTGGATGTCGAGGCGGTCCGAGCAACACTGCCTCGCAGCTGCGGGGCGGAACTGAAAAACGACCTCAATCAACCAACCCTCGACGCCCATTTCGAATTCCTATTCCTGGTCCCAACCAGGGAAATGGCGAAGTCACCTCGCAGGGGCGGGGGCCGCCGAACCCCGTCCCTGCCCCGCGTTTACCGACATCCGCGCGCCATCGTACAGGTCACTGCTGATCTCGATGGCGATGCAGTCTTGCCCTACCTGGATGGCCTGGCCGTGGAGGGCGGCATAGACGCGGCGAACCTCCTCGGAGTCCCGCAAGAGTAGGCACAAACGACCTGGGGGAGCAGATGGATCTTGAGACGCCAAGTGGAGGTATGTGCCAGCCTGGAATTTGTTCGAGGACGTGACTTCCTCGAGCTGGATCCCGGTTTTCGTACTGAGGTGCTGGATCAACAACTTGAGGAACCTCCCCGTCCTCCTTCCCGATTTCCCCTTTTACCATGATGTCAGTGAGGTGATCGAGGGAGGAGGGTCCCCGAGGCTGCGCGCCCTTGCGGCGACGAGAGGCTGCGAGGGCAGATGCCATGGGGAAGCAAAACGTCGTCCCCCACAACGCGAGGGATTCCACTTCAAGCGAGTGGCACTGTGGCGGCGGAGCTGGGGTCGGTAGCGAGCACCGTGAGTTCAGCTCGTTCCACGAATGCGCGTCAACCTCCGTATAGACCAGGAGCTTGCAGGGGGCAAAGAAGAGCGCCTGTGTGCAGAGCGGCCAGAAATTATGGAAGCACTCCGGAGAATTGACCTCCAAGATGGCCGCGATTCGAGCACGGATCACTTCGGGGGGGACGTGCTCTTGCCGCCACCATGCTTGCATAATTTCTAGCAGCGCTGACCTATTATCAACGCTCATGTCCTTGAAGACTTCCATGGGGCATTCTTCGGAACCAAGCAAGTGCCTTGCAACGTTTGGACTTCCTCAGGGCCGCTTTAACTTCTGCTAGCTCCAGGCCCCCCTTCGTTGAATCGTCGGCGGGCGTGAACGACGTCGGCGCGAAGCGGAGAGGGCACGGCCTGCGGGGAGCGCGAAGGGGGGGGGGGCGCGGAAGGGGGGGCAGGGGAAGGGAGAGGACGGAGGAGAGGGAGGGGCGGAAGTGCGCACCAGGGGGAACCCAGCGAATGCAAAGGTTCTGGATGCTGGAGGCGTCCAGCGAATGCAAGGGCACCAGGGGAACCCAGCGAGTGCAAGGGTACTGAAGCCGCCCAGCAAATGCAAGGGCGCACACACCGGGGGAACCCAACGAATGCAAGGGCTTTGGATGCTGGAGCCGCTCAGCGAATGCAGGGATGCACCAGCGAAACCCAGCGAATGCAAGGGTGTGGGATACTGGAGCCGCCCAACGAATGCAAGGGCACATTAGAAAACCCCAGCGAATGGAGGCCGGTAGTGGCGACGAGGGGTGCCGGCATCACACAGTGGCGACGCGGGGCGCCGGCGGCAGCACACAGAGTGGCGACGAGGGGCACCAGCAGCAGCACACAGAGTGGCAACAAGCTCATTTTGCCAGGGACGGCGGGGGAGGGTCCAGGAGGCCCCAAGAGGCCCCCGAGAGGCCCCCCACGAGGCCCCAGGAGGCTTCCCCAAGAGGCCCCTAATACGCTACAAGAGGCCCAGGGGACCGCCACGAGGCGCCCAGAAGGCCCCAAGAGTACCCCAAGAAGTTCCGAAGAAATATCCGAAGAGACTCCGAGAGGCATCCAAGACGCCTCTGGCCTTTCTGCTCGCCCTCCTCCTCCTCTTCGTCGTCCTCCTCCTCCTCGTCCTCCTCATCATCCGCCAATTCCTCCTCCTCTCTTGTCCCTCCGATCCTCCTGTATCCTCCACCTCTTCGGGTATGACGGCTTCCCGAGCCCTTTCTTACACCGCATGCTCTTCCACATCCCTGATCAGGGCAGCCTTCATGGGCATCGTTTCTGGATGGGCTGGTGGGGGTGCGTGAAGCGTCTAGAATCCCACTAGCCCTCTGGGCGTAGGTAGTTTAACGAGTTGTTGTTGCGTCCTTTCCTTATTCCAAAAACCCTGTTCCCTTCGGGGAGGGGTACCCTCCCCCCCTCCGTTTTTGTTCGGGGGGGAGGGGGAGGGCGATGTGTCAGAAGGTTTTTGTTTACCCAAGATGGCTACAAGTTGGCCTCCGATGCTCCAAGATGGCCTCCAAGATGGCTCAATATTGCTGATGCTCCCATGAGGGCCACAAGAAAGCTCAGAATGCTCTCGGATCCCTCCAAGGACCCCCACTAAGAGGCCCAAATCCTTCAAACACCTAAGGGATATCCATGTTACTTGCCTTTTCGCCTTTTCGCTTCTGTTTGGTTTTTGAGGCCTCAAGATGGCCCCAAAGATGGCCCAAGAAAGCCGTCAGAGGGACCCACCAGGGCCCCAAGACGGCCCCAAGGGAGCCCAAGAGCGCCCCAATAGGGCTCCAAGAGGCGAGTATTCCAGCCTCCAGGAGGGGAGGGCTGAGTAAAAGCATTTCCCATTTTTGAGCCATGGGACCCAAGATCCCCCACAAAGAGCTCCAAGACACCCCCAAAGAGCCCAAGATGGGTCCAATACCCGCTAAACGAGCCCCACCCCAAGGCGGCCTAAATATTGCTCCAAAAGTCCTCGAAGAACCTCTCACACCAACAAGTCTGTAAATGCAGCCTCCCTATCGTCTTTGTCCTCCTCTAGTCCTTTCCTGCTTGCCCGACTCCTCCCTCCGAATTTTCCTTCCGAGGGCCCAGCAGACCCTAGTGAAGCCGCCGTGACTTGGGAACATGTGTTAAATCATGCAGCACACATGCTCCCGCCGTTTCTGCGCCCCCGCAAACTTCCAAGGCGGCTGTTCCACTGATGCTTCTACACTTCCATGATCAAGGCAACTCGCTTGGCGATCGTCACTAGATGGGCTGGTGGGGATGCGCGAGGCGTCAAGAGTTTCAATCACCGTTGTGGATGAAAAGGCGGCAACCTCCATTGAGAACGACGGCGGTCAGTGTGCAAGGGGCGAGCTAATTGAGAACATCGCTGGGCGGGGGAGAGCATTTGCCATGTGGGAAAAACGCGTCGACCGCAGTGGGGACGGCGTACGTGCATGCAGCGCAGCGGCCCAGGCGTGTAACCAGTAGCAGCTGATGCGCAAGCAGTTATACACACACACACCCACACAACTTTACCAAATTGGGTAACACATATGCGGGTGTTCATCTGGCTCGGACCAGTGGCGAAGAGCGAAGACAACTAGTAAAGTGGAAAACTGGCACGCCAGCAGAGCGGCGAAGCCTCAAAGACGAAGACGCGCGGAGGCGTAGCCAACGTGGGGGTAGCGATGGAGAAGACGGTGCATGCTGGGCGCAAGGGCGGCACACACACACAGACACACACGCACGCACGCACGAACGCACGCAGCGCATCCCTCTGCACTAGAACCACGTGCCGTCTCAGCACGCATGCAACCCCTCCCCGCCCCCCGCCGGGCGCGGGCGCCTGACGGTCTGGCACATCGACACGTTGAGCGCGGCGGGGAAGCTCGAGTCCGCGATCTCCGCCAGCTTGCCCTGCGTGGGCCGCCGCTCGGGGTGAGTGCATCGCAGCGGGCAAAATAAGAGCGTAGCAAATGGGGGGTCAGCGAATCAGCTGCATTGACTGAGGGGGAAAGATAGGGAAGGGGGACTGGCCCAGGGGAGAGAACGTTGACGTGGAACTGGCGATACATCACCAATAGATCGGCGACAGGCCATCGATAGCGAAACCACATGTTCCTGGGCGAGATGGGGCACCCAGGCCGTGATTGTCGATGAGTGGGCGATTGGAGGTCGATGCGCTTCCCCCTGGGCCAGTCCCCCCCTGTCGGCGTCCCTGGTGCATAATGCAGCTGGTCTTCGTGGCGTCTCCCGGCGCCGGAGGCGGCCATGCATCGAGTAAGGCGCCCAGTGGCGGGGCCGACAACAGCTTCGCCCAGTCCGAGAAAACACTCCTTCGCCACTTTTGGCACCTGGGAGCCCGCTTCGGGCCCTGGGGCCGTCAACAATCAACTCGTTGTGAACAACCGGCCGCGAGGAGCCGAGGAGAGGTCCAGGGACAGATTTCGATCGGATTTCTTGTCGTCGTGGTCGCTCTCTTCTTCCTCCTCCTCCTCCTCCTCCTCCGCCTCCTCCTCCTGCTCATCCTTCTCATCCTTCTCATATTCCTTTTTCCTCCTCCTGCTCCTCATCCTCCTGCCTTTCCTGCATCTCGGTTCCTCCTCCTTCTCCTCGGGCTCTGTTCGTGGGGCGGCCGTCCTTCGGATTCATCATCGCGGCCTGCCAATTGAGCGTCACCGGCGCCTCGCGAGCGCGCACGGGCGCGCGACACGGCGAGCGGCCGGTGTCGGGGGGGTGGGCGGCTGGAGCTGCCGCGCAGGTAGAGAGAGGCATCTGGCATCCGTCCTGTTTCTTTTGGCCTCCTGCTGCCTCCTCCTCCTCCTCCTCCTCTTCCTCCTCCTCCTAGGAGGAGGAGGAGGAGGAGACGTTCCTGGAGCGGAAGATAGCATATAGAAGAGAAGGAGAAGGAGGGACACAGCAGAAGGAAGAAATCATAAGGATTGAAAGAGGGAGGAGGAAAGTATCAGGAGGATGGAGGAGAAGGAGGAGGAGGGAGGAGGAGTAAACTCAGAATGTACCAACGGGCCGCAGTACACCCTCCAGTGCCACGTTCCCTCCCCACGAGCTCCTATGGGCGTTCCTATTCATTATGGGGAAGTCCCCTTGAAAGACGAGCACCCCATGGGCCTGCCATTCATGAGGGAGCCCCGTTGTGAACAGGAATCGCCCAGCATCCTCCAAGGAGTGCCAAGAGGCAGGATAATCAAACTCAACCTTTTGAAGATGAGCCGCCATTCAGTCGAGGAGCTGTCGCACTTGACAAAGCCCATTGCCATGCATTTCGAAAAATGATCGAGCAAGGGTAATATGCTGAAACTGAAGTGCGCGGCACATTTTGTCACCCCCACTTTCCGTCCGCCAAGCGGTTGGAAACTTTGGGCTCTGGGTCACAGACGGTGGGAAAGTCCCAAGCGAAACGCCAAGCTGTCCCTGCCAACGTGTCTGACGGTGCGACGAGAGGGGGATCATTGACGAGTACGAGCGAGCGAGCAGCCGAGAGGCAGTTGGAACCGAAACGCGGCTAAGCACCGATGGCCAAATGGACAATCTTGTAGGTTTAACCAAGGCGACGGGGGCCCCAGGCCATCACCATGCAGCTGCTCCAGCACCTGGGGGCAGTGGCTGCGGATGACTCCTCGAGGCGTGATTGAGCACGAGTACGCGCCTCGAAGCTGCGAGTAGAAAAGGAGATTGAGGACGACGAGGACGAGGAGAACGGAGGATGGACACAGCGGAGAGCCTCGATGCCAGCGGTGACATCCGATCCCTGGAAAATCATCAGCCTGTGCTCTGGGAACGTCTCCTCCGCTGCGCTCCCGCATGCCGTGCCCGCCCCGAACACCCCGCCCCCCCTCCCCTTCCTCCGCCTCCTGATCCTACTTCTTCACCTTCACCTTCTCCACCACCTCCCTCTACTCCTTTCCCCCTCGTCGTCCTCATGCCCCCCCATCCCCCTCATCGTCGTCCTCCTCCTTCTCCTCCTCCTCCTCCTCCTCCTCCTCCCCCGAAGGCTAAAACGAAAATGGAAGAGAGAGACAGGAGACCCCGAGGATCCCCAACCTCCCGAACGCAAGGTCGACCTTGTTCTGCGGCTCTGAGTGGAGCAGCTTTTAAGGCTTCGAGCTGCGTGCAGACAGCTCCCAAGTGGCCTCTACAGGTCCCAACATCCGCCCAGGGTAGTCCCCCGGGCGCTCCGAGCTCCAGAATTGGGGTGTTCAGCCCGCCCTGGATTAACATAAAGGCCTGTTGAGGCTAGCCGGGACTGCCGGCTTGGTGACTTTCAATAAGGGGGTCCATAGGTGTCCCTTCTTGCACGGGGCCGATGTTGTCACCCGAACAATTTTTTGACCTTCCTCCGAAGCCGATAGTGACAACAAGCCTCCCGCCTTGATTTGTTCAAGGCGTTGGAGGTACGAGTCTGTGCGCAGCCCGAAGCACATCCTCAGGAGGTTGTTCGCCCACCGTCTGCCACGATGACCCCACATCAACAAGGAACATCGAATCGGTTACTGAAAGTTGCCGAATCGGCAGGAATCGGCAGGCATACCAGGAGGCATTGAAGTCAACGTCTGGCGCGCCGCGTCGAGACCAACACGATAAAATCCAAACTGGCAGAGCGGCGCTTTGTCGCCCCGAGCCGAACCAACAGCCGACGCGCTGGTGCGAGCGGCTGGGCTTGGGAACTGACAGAACCGCTGTGGCCTCCCTCCCTCCTCCCCCCCCCGCCCCCTCGTCCCCAAAGGGTCGAAAAAACTTCATGTGGATTTCGACCAGTATGAAAAGGGGGGTCCAGGATAGAGGAACAACAATTTCCAGAATGAATGTAGAACATCAAGCTTGAAAAGTTTCGGTCATCTGGCTCATGCTCCTGTCGTTGCTCGGTTTCCTGGTCTTCTTCCTGGCCTGTACCCTGCTCCTGCTACTGCTACAGGTCATCCTCCTCATCGTCCTCATCCTCACCCCCATCCTAATCCTCATCCCCGTCCTCATTCTCATCCTCATCATCCTCCTCCCCCTCCTGCTATTCCTCATCCTTCCCTCCCTCCTCCTGACGTTGCCCCGCGTCCTGTTCCTGATCATGTTTTCTTTTCCTGGTATGTATGCTGTTGATCCTCCCTCCGCACCATCCCTCATTATGTTCCCCCTCCTCCTCTTCCTCATCCTCCTGCTCCTACTCCTGCTCCTCCTTCTCCTCCTCATCATCTGCCCTCCCTCTCCTCCTCCTCCTCCTCCTCCTCTTCCCCCACCGCGCCTTCCTATTGCCCCTTCTCTCGCCCCTTTTCATGGCGACAGCACCCTGGCAGCCGAAAGCCTGCGGAGTCAAGGGGGATTGCTACTTCGGTGTATTGATCATCACTGCGCCCGCCTTAGCTTGTAAAAAGGATCCGAAACAAATCACATGGTCGTTTTGGTTGGAATGAACGTGTGGCTGAAGGATATATATAGAGAGAGAGAGAGGGAGAGAGAGGGAGGGATAGAGAGAGAGAGAGAGAAATAAAGAAAGAAAGAGAGAAAGAGAGAGATATATTCATTGTTTGCGAACCCACCGCTGTCTCTGAGTAGCGGTGCGCTGGCAAACTCGAGGGTGGACTAGTCTATCAGGGTGGGAGAGACACGCAGAGAGAGAGAGAGAGAGAAAGAGAGAGAGAGAGAGAGAGAGAGAGAGAGAGCGAGAGAGAGAAAGAGAGGGGCGGGATCGGCCGTTTCGGGTCATCTTGTCACACGCTGTCGGTTTTCTCAAGATAATTCGAGCTTTAGGACAGCTACAGAGCTGGTAAGCACAGCTAACCGGTTCACAATAATCAGGCGCGTTCGCCTGAACTCGGTCTGCTGATCTAGGTTTGCAAACCTATTCGTATTATTCGAGTCATCTTCACAAACGCTCTCCCAAACGCGCGGCCGTAGGGCGGTGCCGCACGTCCTTCATCTCGGAGCACAGGTCGACGGTTCGACCCCCATCAGGTCGGCGCGCGCTCTCTAGAGGGGGCAGAGGGAGATAAGGGAGGAAAAAGGCATGGTTACGGGGAATTGGGGGGCGGGGGAAAAGATAGAGAGAGAGAGGGCCCAAAAGGCTCCCCGCGACACTGCTGGGCGGCGCTGCGCCCGCGGGAACATGGGCGGCTACGTCAGGGGGGCAGTGGATGCCCGTTGGCTCTGCTGGGAGAATGGGAAGCAAATGGGAACAACCTAAGCGCGGGAACGCGGGGGAGGGACACGAGATGTGGTGAGCACGCCTGGTCAGTCGCTCAGCACAGGCTACTCGCGCCCTGACCGCGCCAAGATCGCACCTGCTGGTGGGGTGGGAGGAGGGGTAGAGGGTCAGAGGTAAGTAAGTAGGTTCGCGGCGGAGTGGGTTGGAGGGGAAACCGAAAATCCAGCCACGGACCTCATGAGAAATATTGAGGCCATCAGAAGCTTCACACATTGGAATCCCCCTTCGTCCATTCCTGGAAACTCTACCACTCGGGAGACAAGTGGGGGCAGGTGGGCCAGTGAGACGGCCAGCGACGACGGGGATGGCTTCACCTACCATGCCTGTGATCATCGTCTTCGCCAAGGCCTGTTCCTCCCCGGTCGCAAATGTGAAAGGGAGCTGCATGGATTTCGATATCTCTCGAAGAAACCACGCCCCCCGTGCGTGGGCCCAATGGGGCGTCGCATAGGCCTTCTTGACCTCCATGAGGCCCCACTCGTCTACGGGGGAGACTAGCCAAACCAAGAGCACTGAAAAAGAGTCCAGCAAGATAGCCCAACGCGCTGTACTGGAACGAAACCATCTCAAGAGACGACGGCACCATAGAGGTCGAGCGCTTAGAGGTTAAAGTCGGAGCCGCGATATTCTCAGCTTCACTTCCCGGTGAGAACTCAGAACCGAGGTCGGTCCAGAGAGCGCTACCGCTCGCGATATACAACGCCATCGCCACCGCCTCGGCCTGCAGCTTCGGCGCAGCCATCCGAGGGCAATGTGCTGAGATGCACTTGTTCACGTTGCAAGTGATGCCTTTGTCGCCGCTCATCGCCTCCTCGAGGATGTTGGAGACCCCCCTCCAAGTCACCTTCTTCGGCAGCACCTTCTCTGTGCCCAGCAGCGACTACAGCCGCCCGAATTCTGCTCGACGCAAGGCTGTGTCCGGCGAGGGGGCCTCCGCAACGGGCGTCGGTGAGGTGTCTCGAGGCCCTGGTGTCGAAGTGGACGGTTTAGCTTTCAGATCTTTGTCGCCCTCCAAGGGCTTCGCCATCTTGTCTCCGAACGAACTCTTCGTTGCCATGGCCAAGTACCCGCCCTGTTTACGCGAGCGAAGCTCCTCGGCCCCGTCCTTCCTGTCCTTGACGGAAGCCTGGCACTCCGGATCTGCGGTGGCCAAGTTCCCCCTCATCTTGATGATGCCCCTGGGGGGGGGGGGGGAGATTCGGTCTCTTTACAACCAGAACAACCACTTTACAACCAGATGGGTTACTTTACAACCAACATAGGATTGGAAAGTATGGTTTTTCATCGAGAACGTCCACTTTGCAACCAGAACGGCCCGCTTTACAACCAGAACGGACCACTTTACAACCAGAGCGGGCCACTTTACAACCATAACGGACCACTTTACAACCAGCTCAGAGTGGCCGTGCGTGTTTGGGCGTTCCGCGAAGTGCTCCAGAGCAAGTGGGCGCTCTGAAAAATGCCCCAGTGCAAGTGGGCGCTCTGAAAAATGCCCCAGAGCAAGTGGGCGCTCTCAAAAGTGCTCCAGGGCGCGCGGACGCTCTGAAACGTGCTCCAGAGCACGTGGGCGCTCTGGAGCCCGAGTGCCTGAACTCTCTGCGCAGGCCCCAGCGATGCCTCTGAGCCCGAGCGCCTGAACGCCCTGCGCAGGCCCCAGCGATGCCTCTGAGCCCGAGGACCTGCGCGCTCTGCGCAGGCCCCAGCGACGCTTCTGAGCCCGAGGACCTGGACGCTCTGCGCAGGCCCCAGCGATGCCTCTGAGCCCGAGCGCCTGGACGCTCTGAGCAGGCCCCGGCGATGCCTCTGAGCCCGAGCGCCTGGACGCTCTGGCGCTCTGAGCCCAGCAGACTAAGACAGGGCTTGCTAGCAGGGGCAAAGCGGCCTCAACAAGGGCCCCGTGCTCGCAAGGGAATAAGGCGACAGCATACGTAGGAAGGCTCAGGGCGACGCGCTGCCCATTTTAGGGATCACTCACAGGAAGCGAGCCCAGTGGCCTCCACAAGGGCCCAGCGCCCCAGGGAACGAGGCCATTGGCACCGCGGGTCTCTTGGGCCACGTTGGCCCCTGAAGCCCCGCGGTGTTCTGCAAGGGGCTAAGTGCTCCAGCTCCAGTTGGCCCCCTGCTGCTCCCCTTCTTGGAAAATCGAGGTTCAACGTTCCGAATAAATGCAACTATTTCGAACATCGTTTTTTTTCCAGCGTCAGCCACAGTGCCAGCGCAGCAACGCAGGCATCCTGCTCGGGCAGCAGCCTCAGCCACCGTGCCAGCGCAGCAGCTTCAGCCACCGCGGCAGCGCATCACCGCCACTTTTGTGCCTGCTACCACCGCACTTACCGCTGCAGCCCCGCTACCTCCACAATTCCGACTGACCCCCCGCTACCGCCGCAAATCCCATTGCAGCCCAGCTACCACCACAGTTCCCACCGTTGCCTGGCGACCACCACAATTGCCACCGCAGTTTCCCAACACCGTGCAGTTCCCATTGTAGCCGCCGCTACCACCACATCTCCCACTACAGCTTCCCACTGCCATGCAGCTCCAGTCTTGGACGGGATCATGGTTTATTCGTGTGTCCTGCGCGACTAGCCTTCGTCCGTCAGAAAAAGGCAGAGCAAGCAACGGCAGAACTGACCGACAGAGCTTAGAGAGCAAGTCAAAACCCTAATGCGCCCACCAGCACGCAACATACCATAGCGCACCAGGTCGCCGCATCGCCAACGCGTGCGCAGTGCTTCTTCGTGCGCGATGGGCAATTTTACAACCAACGTGCCTCAGAGAGCCCAAAGCCACCCTTGCGCTTGCCCACGGAGATTTCAGGGGAAGGCCCGCGTGCATTCAATATGTGTTTGTACTTGCCTGGTTGTAAAGTGCCCTCCCTGGTTGTAAAGTGCCCTTCTCGGATTTTGTAAGCTGGTTGTAAAGTGACCCATCTGGTTGTAAAGTGCGCTTCTGGTTGTAAAGTGACCCACACGCCTGGGGGGGGGGCACCTTGTCGACAGAGCGAGACCTTGGGCGCCTCATCGCGGTCAGGGTGGCGATCGCGGTGGCGATCGCCTCCCTCGCGTCCACGGTCGCGGTCATCACGCGATGAGCCTCCGCGATCACGGTCTCTGCGAACCCCGCGATCTCCTCCGCGACCTGGGCTGCTGCGCCGATCTCTGCTGTCTCCTCGGCGGTCTCGGTCATCGCGGCGGTCGCGATCGCGATCTCAATCGCGGTCGCCCCGTCGCCCGTGCAAGTCACGCCGCCCGTCGCAGGAGCGCCGCCTCTCATCGCGCTCTCCACCGCAGCAGTCCCATGGCGGGCGGCGCCCATCTCCACCCGCGGTGGCGATCGCCTCGCATGAAGAACGCCAGCGTCGCAAGATCACTGGGGCCTTCTGGGTGGCAACGGGCCAGGGACAGGCGCGGTCTGCGACAAAGATCACTTCGGAGGGGTAGCCCACGAGGTAGAGCTCAAAGGCCAGCTCGAGGATCCATGACACCACAAAGGGAACCGATAATTCCAGAAACTGAGCCCGAACCTGACGCCCCGAGAAGAGCGCAGCGATCATGTTGAATCCTCGAGGGGGCTGACCAGGCCAGGGGGGGATGTTTGTCTTTGGTCGGGGGCCCTCGGAGGTCTTGTGGAGCCAGATCCTGTTGCCGTTCTTGGGGGCGATCCAGATGAAGGCCCCATGGGGCCATATTTCCATACCCAACCAAATACACGGGCTTTGTGGGTCTTCCAAATCTCACGCTGGGGATAGTTTCACACCGTACATGTTGGTCAAGTACTTGAACACACACACACACACACACACATCTTACAGTATACCTTGCTGACGCCAATGATGTCATCCCCATATCTACGTTGACGTATTTCAATGGAACCTGGTGGTGATGAGATGGTAAAGCCAGAGGAAGCAAAACGTTCAGGGTGTTATTGGGGGCTTCAGCTCAAGCCAAGCCGCGAGTATGGATAGGGCCACGCCAGACAAGACGCCACCAATAGGTAAGCCACGCAGCTCGTAAACGATGCCTACAATGGCGACTAACGGAAGCCAGCAGTAGGCAAGCATCGTCGAAGCAATATCCTGCACAGAAATCTTGAAGTAGTTCGGCGGGGTCCCACCGGGATAATTCTTAGTGATACACTGGCGGCCTCTACGCAATAGGGCTGAGTCCGCCCCCAGTTGCTTAACAATTGCTCGAGACACTTCAGCCCATGCTTGGCCCACGAAGTGAGCGCTGCACTGCTCGTGGGCTTGGTCTGCGTCCACCGCCACTATGGATATGCATGGTTGTGGAGCTCCACCGCAGATGCAAGCGTCCGTGAATGGAAGGTCGAGCTCGGCGGTGATGGTCCGTAGCTCTGAGGCAGCGCCATGCATATTGAACACTACGCAAGATGCGCCTGGCCGTCGCAAAAAGTGTCGGGCGACGCGCCCCGCGCACTTATAACCAGCCGTGCCAGGTGCTTCGGATGAGTTGACGATGCACCTCATGCAGCTGTGCCCCGCCACGGTGCACTTCTTCGTCCCGTCTGCCTCAAAAAAATGCTCTTCACCGTGGGAGACACAAGGGTGGGCAAGTAGTCTTCGTTAGCAGAGGTAACATCTGTGGAGACCGTAAACACGTTGGTAGGCCAGCATGGGTTCGCGTCCATAGCCATGTAGATGCGTCTTGGCGAGATATGTCAAGACGGAGAAGAGCCCAGTCGTGATCGAGCTCGGCCGTCTGGTGAAGCCACCTGATCACGTCGGGTCCATCCGCAAACCATGTCTTGTCAGGTAGCATGTCGCCGGCTATGATAATATTACCCTCTGCTGCCTCAACTGACCTCTGCATCCCGTCTTCGAACTCTCGCCACTTAGGAGGGGGATCTGAAAACGCCGACGCCAAGTCTGAACTTGAAGTATGTCTGAAGCGTTTGTTGAGGTAGTCCAAGCCTCTGCGAACCACCACCTGGGGTGCCGTCCTTGCCGTTGCAGCCCACTCAACTAGGGCACTCCGAGCAGCCTTTAAAGAGACACGAGGTGTCGCCCATGCCGGTAGTCACCAAGGTCCTGAGAGTTGGCGAAGGTGAAGCGGCCCAGTGACAAACCCCAAGTTCCCGACAGCAGGGGGAAGGGCTCCTGAAACATACTCTACACAGAATCCACTAGCACATACCTTATCTTTCCATATGCGACGGGCACGTACAGCACGCGAGTTGGGCGGCGGTGCCACCCACGTGCGGGCTCGAAGCGCATGTGGTTCGACATCGCGTTGGTGGCCCTTCCACCGCCTGCCGAATTCGGCGATCGCGAAACTCGTGCGGCAACTTGAGGATGGGGGTCTTGGCTGCTGGAAGTTGAAGCCGACGGAACTGGATATCTATATGAAAACGTGCCATCCGCATGCTCGACAACTTCTCAAGGAACAGGGGTGCCATTTCAGCCGCGCGGAATAAGATCTCACCCTGCTCTGCACGCGCCACGAAAGAACGAGAGGGTCGGGCCCTCCATTTCGCTGCTACAGAAAACAACAAAAAACCAAGTCTGCATCTCTCGTAGATCCACAAGGGGCCATATTCGCCCGTCCGTATGTGGTGCTCCCGAATCTGCAGGGCATATAAGGTCGCCTAGGGGGGGGGCTGGTTCTGACAAAAAGCACATGGGAATTTGGCCAGAGGTCCCAATCGCTCCACGCAAATCGGATCGGCGAAGGCGGGCGTCGCTGTTGCCCATGCTGGCGGCGGATACCTGCGGGGCGGGGCACGCCGCCAGGAGGGTGGGCGGGTTCGAGGCTTCTTCCTTCGAGGCGGGGGATGAAGCAATCCTCGACCTTTGCGAATACTGACCTGCTCTGACTCCTGCTCATCTGCCATGTTCGCGGACGGTCTGCAGCGTCTGAACGCTAAAGCTTCGAAGAAGGAAGCTGGCCGATTCCGCTGGTAGCCGCAAGAAAGGAATAAAGGAAATCAATCCGCCACTACGGCGAAGGGCACGGTGCCTCGGGCGATTGCCAGGACGCACGCGGGGCTGGAGGAAGGATCTGAAATTCTCCATGACTCGTCCAAGTATTCCTGACATAGGCTCGTCGCGTAGGATCGCTTTGCCTAGATAGAGTGCAGGGTGAGAACCAAGAGCATAAACCACTGCTCGATGAGGGCCCGTACCTAGACCCGACATGATATTGAACGCTGTAAGTATGGTAGGTTCGCTCCAATCGTAGACGCCTCGATGCCATTCTGGCGGTAGGACCCCCAGTATTCTACGTGCCCATCTGCGGGGGCGAAATTCATGCAGCGCTAGCCTCAACATCGCGAGGCCTGACATTAACAAACGAACACTAAGGGTACCCCATAACGGCGAACCCTAGAACACACGATATTGCGGTCGCTTTTGTCCAACAAAGGAGAAGAGGAAGGCGATGACGGATGCGATGATAGCACGTGCATGACGGTGTTCTCTACGATGCAAAACCCACTCTCTTGTACGCGCTTCAACTTCACCCTGAGGCAGACCTGGATCTGTTTATTTTAGAACGCCTTGGAGGGATGTGATCGCGAATTCGCGCACTCCAGGATGCTTGGAAGGGCGCGGCGGGAGATATCTCGAAACTTCCGAATCCACCGAAGTTAGATCCAGAGATGACAGCTCGGGGGCTCGGTTCAGTTCCGCGCCTCAAACTCCTCCCCCATGCAGGTCGTGAGCGACTCCTGGCCCGACGTCGACTCCAACCCTCGATAACGCCCTCGAACCTGCGTTCAATCCTTGGTCTGTCTCTCGCGAAGGCGTTCTTCGGCATGGGCCTGGCGCCAACTCTCTGCTGGGTGCCAGAGCGGCGGGCCGAGGGCGCTGCACGTCCCCGAGCTCAATCGCGTCAGACATTGCAGCCGCTGGCGCGCACGAAAAGCCATATACCCCCGCATAATCCCAAAAGAGACGTCGTCGCCAAGAATGTCAGGGATACAAGGTGGCATTGATGAAGAGGAACACCCAAGGGGGGGAAATGAACTGCTTGATGCACGTGTCGGACTCGAATGCGTAGCGTACACTATGACGCGCGCGATCCCTGACTTCCCGTTGCCTACGTGAGGCCGCGTCAAGTCAGGCTGAGAGTGAGTCGCTGCTTGCGAAACCACCGCTGTCTCTGAGCGACGGCGCGCTGGCAAACTCGAGCCCTCCTGAGGGAGGGCCGTGTCGCGACCTGGACTGCGAGCGCGCCTCGGGCCCAGGCCGCGTCGAAATTGCCCGCGAACAAACGGCGGCAGAAGAGACCGACGAGAGAATATGCAAGCTCACCTTGGCCGAGGAGGGAGAGCATGATGGGGGTGAAATAATCTCTCCGGGGATATATATATATATATATATATATATACATACATATATATATATAGAGAGAGAGAGAGAAAAAAAACAAAGAGAGAAAGAGAGAGAGAGAGAGAGATACAAAAAGAGAGAGAGAGAGAGAAAGAGAAAACAAAAAAAAGGAGAGAAACTATAGAGAAATAGAGAGAGAGAAAGAGAGAGAGAGAGAGAGAGAGAGAGAGAGAGAGAAACAAAAAGAGAGAGAGAGAGAGAGAGAGAGAGAAAGCGAGCGAGCGCCAACAACGAAAAGGCGTTTCCGCAGGAGCAACAATGGGGCGCCCCGCTCGCCCTCCCAACGCCTCTCACCGCCGAACAACACTTCGTTGCGCGTCGCAGCCGCGCCTGGGGGCAACCTGGCGAGGCGCCGTGCGCTTTCCAAGCTGCCCGACCAAAGTCGTTTGTCCACGCGGGCGCCTCGCTGGGAACCGGCGCCGTCTTATGGTAGGTTTGCTTGCCAGCTGCAGCGACATGCCGCCCGGCCAATTGGCCCCCGGAGGCGCGAACTCCCACCGCGCGGCGGTCGAACGGCGACTCGCCACTAACGCGTGCGAAGGCTACGGGCCGATTCGGCGCTGCGCAACCTTTGACGCGCGGACGCAGAGAGTTGCGCGATCAACGACGCGCGGCGACTTGCCAATCGCGTCGCGTGGCGCTGGTAAATGCTGGGCATCGCGCGCTCGCACAGCGCGAGGGGTTGGCCGCCTTGCCTCGCGCGCCCCTCGCAGCGCCCCCGCATGTCGAGCAGAGCACCGTCGCGAGCGGGCAGAATGAGAGCCAAGAAATCGAAGGGGGGGGGCCAAGCAAGTACTCAAGGCCCAATGCGGCTAGTCGGCGCACTGCAGCTGCCGCCGAGCCCCCACCTCAGCTTCGCCCGCGCCGCGCCACGCCGATCTAGAGATGAAGTTGGGCAGCCGCCTCAACTTGCTGGCGCCGCCAGGCGTGCGTCCTCTTTCGCGCTTCGTCGCGAATGAACTCTTCGCCTTCTCGACGAGAAAAACTCGCGCCCTGGAAGAACGCATTGCCCTCCAGCGACTCGCCGAAGGCATGCGCAACGCGGAAAATCGCCCGATGGGCTGATCCCCCTCGTCTGGGTCGGAGCCGCTGGGGTGCCCACCTCCGCGCGCAGGCACCGAGTGGCCCCCTGGCCTGCGCCTCCCGCGCTCGAAATGTCGAACTTTGCGTCGTCCACGTAGATGGCGGGTGAAGAGCAACGATGGGCGGCGCTGCGCAGCTTGCAGAAAGCTGCCAAATCGTGCGCACTGCATGACGGTCGCGGAGGCCACGAACAGCAGCGCCCGCGCTACCTGAAACCACCCATCTCCAATGGCGGGGCTCCAGACTGCGACGACGTTCAAGCGCAGATGGTCCAGGTTGACTGGGAGATGGGCGCACGGCAGATCGCCAACTCCGGACACGAGCCTTTCGTTGGCAACATCAGCACCCGCGTCATCGCACGCATGCTGCACCACCCGCGCGTCTATGGCAGGTTGGACAGGTGCGCGCCTCTCTGCCGCTCGCTTGATACCGTGGCTTCGTTCTGCCTGCCAGGACGTCCATCATCGATCCTTCTTCTTTTCCCCGAAAGCTAGATGTGCCAAAAGCAGGGGTCGGCGCCAATCGCCCCGCACCGAACTCCGCGTGGATTTCAGACTTGCCCCAAGGCGGCGCAGCACAGCCCTTCTTGCGTTCTTCCTCGCAGCTGCCCCAGAGGAATTGACTTCCCTCGCTCGCGCGCTGGCGAGCAAGGTCAGCAATAAACAATTTGGACTCACCGAGCAAAGTGTACACGGGCAGAAGAACTTCATACTCGGATGGTTCAAACGCACCCGTGTATCTACGACGCTAATGATGCCGAAACCAGTGACAATACGTGGCGCCAGCTTTCGGTCAGGCCATCGAATTATCGCCACCAGCACGGCGATTTGCCCAACATGGACATGCGCTGCCATGGCGCGCGGTGCCAGCTGCTGCCACTTGACAAGCTCCGCCAGGAGAGGCTGACACCGGAGACTGAGCTCTTGCAACGCGCTGATACTGCGCATTCTACACTCCTTCGGGTCGCATGATTTTGCGGCGGTGGACTCCGCCCTCATGTCAAATCGGGCGCAGCGGCAATGTCCTCATTCCTCTTTTTTGCAAATGCAGCCGCCGCGCGGAAGTGCTCCTCCTCATCCAAGCTGGGACCCAGGAGAGGCGGAAACGCGCGCTTGGCCGAGAGCGCCCCAGGGGCGCCCCCCTCTCGCTTTTGCGCCCTCGCTTCTGCGCCTTGAGCTGCACGCGCGGGCGACGGTGCCAAGGCGTCCGTGCGCGCACATTATATAGCGCTCCCCATGCCTACCCGGGCCTAAAGCGCACGCACCGTCCTCTAATCGTCCTTTTTGTCCTCCTCCTCATCCTCCTCCTCCCCCTCCGCCCCCCTCCTCCCCCATCCTGTCCTTCCTACCCCTACCTCCTCTCACGCATTCTCCCTCCTCCCTGCTCATCCTTCTCCTCGTCCTCGACTACTTTCTCCTCGTCTTCGTCTGTGTATGGGGTTGAAGTACAAGGGCACAGAACCCCTGATCCGTTGGTAGAGGGAAGGAGGGATAGAGGGATGTCTTTCCCTCCTGCACGATCAAAGGTCTGATCGATCTGTCCCAATACCTGAGCCCAAACGGCCGGGCGCAGGAGAGGTGAGGATAAGGAGTATATATGAGGGTATTACACGGGTTCTATTCACACCCCCCGCCCCGAATCCCGCCTGTGAGGGTAGGACTCGGGAACCGAGGAAAAGAATCCGTCACCCTTTTACTCCGTTAATCCTCAGGTCTGCAGGCAGCTGAGCTTAAAGTCAGTAAGTCAGCAGAGCCTCAGCTGCAAAGCAAGGTAAGAAGGAACACCCTGGGTCCCGATTTCTTCGCCAAGCACGCTTCGGTGCCCCCCTCGGTGCGCCCCCCAAAACGCTTCGGCACTCGAGGGCGGAGAAGAATGAGACACGGGTGGGCGGAGAAAGAAGATCTGAGCAATACAGCAACTTGTAATCTGCCTCGCATTTGCGAGGCAGGTGTTGCCACCAGCTGTCAGATTATTATCAACGCAATGTAGTTATACTGTAATGAATATGCACGCTGAGATCGCGTTGATGAACACGATCGTGTTACGAAACGCAACTAGATATCAAAGCAAATGTCTGGCCAGACGAAAGGTCGTGTTGACAAACACGAAAGATGCATGTATGTAAATTCTATATGGCGACTCCCGTTGGCGTTGCTCCTTAGGAGGCAGCCTTGGTTATCGCAAAGATGTTTTTATGTGTGGCCACTTGTGTTGTATAGTGAAGTGGCCTAGAAGTATATAATAGCCACCGCTCTAGGCGAACTTGGATTAAAATGAAGTTCGAACCTTTCGAGCGGTGGGCCTTGCGGCCGACTCACTACGTGTTGCCGTTCTTGTAGAACCTGCGGCCCCACATCCTACGGCCATCGTACGTCGCGTAGCTCGTCGCGAACGTCTCCCAAACTGTCCTCGGGATCCAGTGAAGAAACCACTTGTTGTACTGGATGTCGCGGATGTATACGAACTCGTCGTTGTTCAGCGCGATGTAGATCCAGCAGTTGGTGTAGTAGCTCCAATACCTGATGCCCCAATGACTGTCCTCAAGGTCGTCGCGCCAATAGGCGGCGTAGTCTGTCGTACGCGCTCTCTTGGCGCGCGGCCCCGCGGGCATGTGGTCCGCCGCGCCAGAGGCGCTGGACTGTGCAGCATCGCCAGGGGCAGGGCGCGGCGGCGGCGGCGGATGGCGCGGCTCCATGGCATCATCAGACTGATGGGAGTGTGTATCAGGTTCGATCGGATCGGTTCTCATCCCTGAATCAACCCCCTTCTGGTCGGTGTGTGTCGGATCGAGGGAGCCCAACAACTCGTTAGCAATCGCAGCAAGCTTGCGCTGCGTGACTTTCTCACGGGTGCCATCCCTTCTAGGTAGGGCAATCGTGACAAGTCCGCGAGCTTGCCGCGTTTGTCTGTCGAGTCTGCCCTCGTTCAGCCACCATTTCTTCCGACCAGCTTGGCCTGTCCTGATGCTGGTATCGAGGATCGTGCATGCATCGCGCATGTCGTCCACGTTCCAGGCCTTCTTGCCCACGTTCACGCGAGCGCCTGTCATTTGGTGGTGGAACTTCAAATCGTTGAGAAAACGCTGAACGAGATTGGCATATGGGTAGTACGGAGGTCTGTCGTCATCAGCCTCGCCCATCAATCTGCACTCGTGTGCAGGAGGGCGGCCAGAGTCGACCCGCTTCTGATACCTCTTCCTAGAGAAATTAGCCATTCTCCTCAGCGGGTCTTTCTCATTACCTGGGAATGAGCGCGCGCCCGTCATGATGACTTGCGCTCCGTCTTTCATGTACCTCGTGATGTCATCCTGGGAGAGCGTCATCTTGATCCAGTTGGTCAGCTTGTGGAGGTATGCTAGGTCGCTCTGGACGGCGGCACTTTTACCCGTAGCACCTACGGCCACGGTGCACTGCCAACAGATGTCACAAAGGGTACCATCACCTGTAACAATCCCAAGGGATAAGTCTCGACCGCAATTCCGACATCGCGCGATATCATGCAGGATCGTTGCTGGGGCTCCCTCCGTCGTGAGGTGCTCACGAGATCCCCAGCGAGTATCCTGACCACGAGCAAGACTGCGGCCGATCTGATCCATGGCTTCGCGGTTGATCTCGGCGTTCGGTCGGGAAACGATTGATCTACCCAACCCCTCGATCTCGATCCTAGACAATCTTTCCCCTGGCAGTCCTATGTACTCTGTCGTGTCGTTGTCCGCATCCTCAGTATCACCATGGCATACGTTTTCAGTACGGAGACGTCGAGCCTTCTCCTGCAAGGCGAACTCGTTGTCGCCCTCCTCGCGGTTGACTCCCGTCTGCTCGGCAATGATCCGTGCCATGGTTTCTTGATCAGGAGCTGCGGATGCAACGCTGCCTGGGTCCTGGGGAATATCCTGCTCCGCGCCTGGGTCACGTGGTGCGGCAGGTGTTTCCACCAGCTCCGTCCATGCGGGGAAGTCTGGATTGCCGAATGTGTCGATGCAATGCGTAAATAGATCACGCAACGTTTGCAGTGCGGGATGTTTCTGGTGGATAGCACCTTTTGTGAAGTCACGGAGCTCCGCAATACTGTCCATCAACATGTTTTGATATACTTTGGAGATCCATTGAAAGACGCCTGTAGTCGACTCCTCGATGGTCTCTGGATCCAGGTAGTGTACCAACTTTTTGAAAAAGCGGTCTGCACTGCAAATTGGTAAGTCACGTGCCCATTTGTGGGTATGATCATAATTCAAGTAGTATTTCTCTCCATTCCATGCTTTGGATCCAAATTGAATCTCAAAACGTAAGTGCGATTGTGTTTTATCAGCCACAATTCTGTCCGCGCCAGTGTGCACCTCAATGATTTGTTTCATCTTTATCATAGGTGAATCCACCAACAACTCCGACGTCCAGCGGTATATGCGGCGGTCATATGACTGTCTAATCCACTTTGAATCCTCCTCTGGGTCGTAGTCGGGGTGGTTGAGGAAGTCTTCTGGCGGGTCAATAACGTTGTCGAGTATGCTCGCATCAACGTGCTCATCTGCTTGGATCTCTGCAAATAGATCTGCTCTCATATTTTCATTTGCTGCTTTTTCCTCGGCGGTAAGCGGTATGTTTGATATATCCACGATAACGGTAACCAAAGGTTCATCAGATGAGCCTGCAATTTGGTGAGGTCCATCGTCCGCAGGAGCGGTATCTTCGGCAGGTGTGGCCACCAGCTCTTCGGGATCGGGTGTCCGAGGAGCGGGCCGTCTGGTCGGTGTACGTGGAATGCGTGGCCTATAAATGCTCGGCATACCAAGATACGGCAGACTGCCATCTGTTTTGTGCTGAAGTATTTTATCACGGCACGAGGATGGTCCTTCCAGCACAGTATTCATATATGTCGGGTCAATGGCATATTCGTCGATACGAATTGGTGATGCAAAGACTACGCCCTGGAGAGGCATGTTTTGTCATTGTACCATAGGTTTACCCATCGTGAACCGTAGTTGAGAATAGGTATCTGTACCGCGAAGAACTTGTCAAATACTCCGAAATGAATGATTGGGCCATATATGTGGCCCTTATTCATGGGGACCTTGGTATTGTGATTGCCCTTGGGGTAGTGATTGTCATAATGACAACATTTGATAGATCCCCAATTCTTAATGATAATGAAATCCCCCATGCGAACATCATTAAATGCAGGCCGACGATCCCAATCTTTTTGTGTAATATTTTATGTAATAGGTCGAAGAGCCCCTCGGCAGTATGACAGGGCAACTAACCATTCTTTATCATCTGCTGTGTGATTGGTGTCCGCAATCATAGCACGTACCATTTGCGCATCCAAGGCATCGGCTCCAGATATGCGGCTAGCAGGGGTTGCCCCCAGCTGGGCCGAAGGTGCTGATGCTGACGTTGTCCTTGGCTGCTCCATGTCCTGATCCGTGTCAGCAGGTGTAATCCCAGGAGGGTCGTCGATGAACTCTCCAGGAAGATAGGCGCACATTTCGTACTTGCTCAATGGCGGTCTCGCGGCCAATGGCGGGTAGTCCCATGTGGGGCCGTCCGGCCATATCTGCTGGCCGTGCATGTGATGTGGTTTGAGGCGGCGAATTGCAATAACTGCCGCAGCTGGAACCACGTCCTCTGTCATGATAGCGCCTTGAGCGGCCAGCCAAAATCTGCAACCAGCTTTTGTGGCGATCTCCATATTGATCACTAGCTCGACCTCGTTCTTGTAGTGATTGAACTTATATGACTCTACTGAGGTGTGGGGATTCTTCTGGACATTGTCTAAATATGTGCTGGAACTGAAGAATGCCTCCATGCGCTGTGATGGTTTATGATGCTTGTCTCTCTGAGAAGATGGATCGACGTAGCCTGGAATGATCCCTGTCTTCAAGATGTTGCGCCAAGCACGGAGTGCTGTGCCGTGGTGGAGGTATTTCACGTCTGTCCATTGTAGGCTCTCCCAACCCATATTCCATGGTTTGGAAAGTGGGTTAACGCAACTGTGACCTCCAACACATCGAATGGCAATGACGCTGTTCCAATCGAAACAGCTGGGGTCACCTCCCTCGGGGATTGGTTTGGCGTATATCTCGATTCTATTTTTCTGCGGATCAATAGGTTTCTGGAACGCACGAATGATGAAGATCGGGTAATAATCGTTCCAATCGGGATACCCAACTTTTCCACCATCTTTCTTGAAGTGCGAGACGGCCGCGTCCATAGACGGTCCGTTGTGGTTATTGCGATCTTTGAATTTCCATTGAACCATTTCCTGAAAGGGTTTCCAATTACTTGGAATCTTCCATTCACGATCTGTTGTCTTCGTCCAAATGTTGATACGTCTATCGTGAAATTGATTGATCTGGAACTTTTTGTAGTGAATCTCGTGGCGTAACATGGTCGTGATGTATTTGCTCATGTATTTGGTTGCTCCCAACCATTCATCATCAAGTAACTGGGGACCATAACGTACGTCGTCGTAATTTGGTAACGATATCCACTTCCATTCTGGAAAGCAACCAGACTGTGCAATATCGGGCGCGTGAGCAATCACACTATCATCGTGTAACAGTTGCTCGTGCCAGTCATTGTTTTGCAGGCAGGCGAATCCATTGATCGCGGATGTACCCCGCAATACTGGACATACGTACGGATGGTCGTCCTTGATGCCCGCTTGCAGCTTCCACTCTCGAATAGTGCATGCGTTATCGAACATCCCGACCTGGCTGATGTCCTCATGCATGGAACGCTCGCAGCTGTCCTGCCATGATAATAAATTCATCTCGCGTGGAGAAGATTCCTCTTCGGCAGGAGTTGCCTCCAGCTCCATAGCCTCTAGGTCAGTGCCGTCGTCAGGGATCGGTACCGCCTCAGCTTTTGGGAGCTGATCTGCTGGCTGCTGGTCTGCTGTTGGTCCAGGAGTTGATGACTTTGGCACGGCTATCGATTGCGGGCCAGGTTGCAGTGGCTCAGGCAATGGGCCTGGTGGGGCTGGCTGTTCCGCATCAGCCGCCGCACGCCACACGGACGTCGGAACATCAGGATCATATCCCAATGCCACGCGATCTAGTGCATTCTGTCTGAAGAATGTTTTGCATGCTATGATGGTCCGCTCGTTCTCGGCAGCAGGGCCGATACAATGAGATGTCAACCTGTTGTTTTCCGCAGTGAGTCGTGATTTGGTCGCGTTATCATCTCCATCCAAGTCGGTAATCTGTTGTAGAAACTGCTCGAACACAACCCAAGTAACTGCATGTGCATCTTCAACCGCTTTAATGATCTTGGGGTGGAGGAGCTCTTGTTTCTCGACTGAATTCCAGGATGCCCAAGCCCCAGGGTAGTCGTTGATCAACAGTAGGAAGTACTGGAATAAGCCGTCGTATGCTGGACCAAATTGATCATTTTCAGGGATAGCCTTGTTTGGCTCGCGAGGATCATGTGCTGGTGTTCGTATCGGCATTCCAGGAATGGGTTCCGCTGTGTCGCCTGCGTCAGCAGGCAGTGATGCCGGCAGTGTACCATCGGCACATGATGCCATCCACGCACAATGAGCCATTTCGCCTGCCGTCTGTCATCAGCGTCGTGAGGCTGAGATCTCTTTTCCATTCATTTGTCATCTTTTCTCTGAAGTCGAGAGCAGCCATGATCTCTTTGGCCTGTGTGTAGGCCTGCTCATCCGTGACAGGAATCAGTAATGGCGCCCTGAATGGATATGGTTGAGAGGGCAGTGACTGAATCAAAGCGCAGAAGTTACGATAGCATACTGCGTCGCAGAACTGTGTCGTAAACATCGCCATGCTATGATTGTTCTGTTTTGCATGCCAAGCCTGCGGGGTAATCCTATCGTACGCCTCAACCCAGTGATCTGATGGAAGAACAGTAATACCACGATTTTGCATAATCCTGATCAGGTCGTTCGTGTGGTAATCAAAGTTCGGGTGTACGCCCCACTGTGCTGCTTTGCCAGGGCCCATGACTGTGGGACAGCGGAAGTACTGCATCACATCGACAAAACGTGATACGTCCACTTGTACGTGTATTGGCATGAGCGTCGGGACGCCACCCTCGCATTCCATTTTCTGGAGGTCATATACGTCAGTAGGTGCACGATTTTGATGTCGACGCATGTCCACGGTGTTCTGTCCGTGGTTGGCGCATGCAATGTCATTCGCGCTCCATACCACCATGGCATTGAGGCCCCTGCAATAATGTCTTTGTTTTACATATGCAAGAAAATCATTGGCCCAGTAGCTCCAGATAGCCTCGTTTAACTCGCGCCACTGTTTGATGGAGGCATTCTCGCTGTGTAACATGAGGCCTCTGGCATCGCGGATCATCTTGATCATGTTGCGCTGCTCGAGGGTGCACTCAAACTGGTTGTTGGGAATAGCTGTGGTACGGGTTTCTTGTGTATCGAAACGCTGGTTACGCAGTTCCTCCATGCCATAGCGGGTGTCTCCACCAGCCTCTGGCAATCGAACGCAATCTTGGCCTATCGGCGTGTCGTTCTGTCTAAACCATTCTTTATACTTGCCAAAGGAGAATGCCCACATCATGATGTCGTCGCGGATCATGGTCGACAAATGCTCGAGGGTAGCGCCGCCCATGTATTCCGCGCGATTGAGGCACGGCATACATAGCGGTACAAGGGCAACGTTTGATGCCTTGGCGAGATCTTCTCGCTTCTGTACATTGTTGAGCTCGTCGATGCCGTAAGTTGGGTACTTCTTGTGTTTTGCACTTTTGGCCCCTCTCTTGGGCTGCATAATCAACGTTGAATCAGTGCACAAGTTGGCCCATTTGTATGCGTGCCCTGATGGACCACATGCATGATGCAAGAGTAGTCCCAAGTCTTCTTGTACGAGGGAACACCACCCATTATCTGAAATAAGAATAGAAACCAAACGACCACCACAGAAAGCGCTGTACTTTGCTTGATCCAGCTCGAGTGGGTCAATATCAGGACCAGGGGTAAGACCAGGGTCGATCTGGTCGGCGGCTTCGCCAAAGAAGTCGTTGCCCTCGTTGTATGCTTGCCAACGATAGGTACTTGTCATATCCCCGTCATGATCTGATATTGCCACCCAGCCTTCTGGATGATCGGATGGTGTTGCCACCGTCTTGGAGTATGATCCGGTACCTCCGAAACCTCCGCGCGCCGTCAGCCATGTGGTGAGCTTGCGGCGAAATTTGCTTGTCTGGTTAAGGTCGGAAAATGCTCTCATGTTGGTGGCCAAATTATCCTCAACAATGTGGCCGATGTGTCCAGATGTATCTGATGTCCTGGCTACGCCAGGTGGGCGTGTAGGTAACTTGGCCGTTGTACGATCAAGTTTAGGAGCACAGCATGGAGTTATCAATCCATTGCTGTATACATCGGATGGTGCACAAAGACCATTTGGATAATAGATTTGTGTCTCCTGAACGCTGTCCTCGGCATACTGTCCCAGTACTGCACTGCCAATCTCGGACAAATCGTGGTGAATCATCATCCACTCCATTTTCAATATCATCGTCGTAAAGTTTTCTGGTGGGCACTTGCGGTGCGTTCCTGGGATCACCGCGTTCAAATGATCATGCAGACCACGAACACTGTCTTGTACAGACGGATTACGATTGAAGAGACTGGAAAGCATACACATAGCCCGCATGAATGACAGCCACGGTGTAGCCGTAAACGTGCTGTAGTCATAATTGGCGTCGCCGCCGACTGATCCACTCGTGTCATTGATCCAACTCTTGACGTCGGCGGACGCAGAGCGGGCAATTTCTCGAATAGTGGATTCGTCGGGTACGCGGAGATCAAACTCTCCACTGCGATCAGCACGCCGTTGATGTATGTATATGTAACCATCATCAGGATCACGAGGACGGCCAGTTTGAGCGTGGCACGTGAAGCCCACGCGGTCGTCGTCCTTGGCGTTCGAGTCGTACTCAACGTCGTAGCCGATGGGCCAGCCGATGAGGTTCAGCGGCTGTGCCTGATCCATCTCGTGGATGGGGGTATCGGGATTAGAACCGATCCCGCTTATTTTAGCCTTGCACGCGGCGAACAAGATGCCTGTAAGCTTTGTAGCTCGAGTCGTAAAATTGCTGCGGCATGAACGTATAAGTAATGTCCTAAATCTCTCTGCATCTTGTGGAGGCGAGGGAGGATGGCGGGGATGTCTACCGTGCGGGGAACGTGCGCGTGAACGAGGTGTGCGCGACGCAATAGCTGCGGCCGGTACACCAATGTGGTACATGCATGCGCATATTCCCTCGTGATTGGCTTGTCCCACACACCGAAATCCACATTCTGATCCTACTTCGCCCCATCTTTCTTTTTCTGTAAGTAATATTTTGCATACTTCCGGGCATCCATCCAGTTTTGGAGGTTCCGCAACATGAGGTAAACCATCGGGCCTCCGAGGCCCTCGCAGTGGTTTCCAGGGTTTCTTTGGAGGGCACTGTATCGGGGCAGCGGGAAAGATGAGCGAGTGTTCCAAAAGATCCCTCCAGAGGTCTGCTTTCTTCGTCTCGAAATGTTTGGTCATCATATCTGCGATCTGCTCCTTTGTACCTACGTATTTGAGCTCGATATGTTCGAGTTGGCATGTCTCGCATATTCAATCCAGGTTGTTACGATGAGTACGATGAAGATGACGAAGTGCTGGTGTACGTCCTTTTTGGACACTTTTGATCACGGCCTGGTTATCCTCGAGGACGATAAGACGCACTTTGGGAGAACTAATCTCTTGAGCCGGTTCTGGATCCACGTGCAATACTGTACCCTCATGGGATATTGTACGTCTCTTTGGAGGCGTGTGTAATTCCGCATTTAGCGGTAGTTGCCTACGGCTAGGAGAAGATCCCCGTGTAGGGGGTGCCTTGCGAGGCGATGGCTTACGCTTCTTTATGGCTGCCAACGTCGGACACATTGCCGGGTCGGCGTGTCGATGGCAGCTCAGGCATGTATTCTTCTCTTTGCATGTTTTGGCAATTCCCACCACGGCTTCCCAGAAAGAGAGTAGTGGTAATCCTTCCAGTCGTAGTGCTGAGTCAAGAGCAACGATCTCGGATTCAGTAGATGAATGTGACACAACCGTTTGTTTCTTGCATACAGCGCTGACTGGGAAGAACGCATTGGGTCCAACAAGCGCGGCGAAAACGCCGGTAGTGGATTTGGATGCTGTAATGCAATCAGCGAACGAGGCGTCAGTGAAGAGCATGATGGATAACTTGTCTGACGAATCACCTATCCATCCGTGCAAACAATGTGTACGCGTCGTTTTGATGTAGCATATCAACCGATGTAGACGTTTATCACACGTAGCATTCCATTTGGTAATTTCTCTGGCCAGCATACATACTGCATGTAAAAGATCGAAACGACAGCAACGTGCCAGGTAGAGGACCTTCATTAGTACACTCGCCGCGTCCTGGCCAAGGATGCCCTCGTCGGAATAATCGGAATCATTGAAGGAGGTGTCCTCAATGCCAGGAGTTTCGGCGTCAGGTAAGTCATCGTATGTGACTGGTATGGGATCTGTCGTAGCAGATGTCGTGTCGACCGATTTTGCTGGGCTGGATGATCGTGGCCGTGCATTGAGCACAGTAGTAGGTCTGGCGACCGACCCGGAGGATGCGGGCGATTTGGATCGAAGTCCTCGGCGAGTCGGATCGTTTCCGACGTGACCCTGGTCCCTGGGCGCGCTTGGAGGCGCATTCCAGGTATCGCTCAATGCACTGATCGGTAAAACCAAGCATATCATGTCGAATTCCACGAACCTGTTTGGCCGTATTGTAATCCTTCTCATTGTGTACGGGCAACATAGGGCGTATGGTAGACATTCTTTTGTCGAACATAATCTGCGGTACATCATATGCTTGTTGTCCACAACCAAGATATTGTGAGTATGGAGTAGGTGGATCCAAGTCAATACCGCTTTTGCGGATATAATCCCAGCCAACCCGTAGATTGTGAGCTGGGCCGGCTAATTGAAAATCGTCCACATATACTGAAAGTATCAGTCCCAGTTTGTTGTGTCTCCATACACATTCCCATCCTGAAATAGGCTCGAAACCAACGCTTTCTAAGCATGTACGGCATTTTCGTTCCCAAAAGACACCTGCGAGAGGGTGTCCGTATAGTGCCAATCGTAACCGGCACACTGGATTCTTGTATTTTGACCATGATGTCGGTTGTCGCCATTTAGGTATGGTAATCCAAGTATCGACTGGATCGATTCGTCCGTCGCCGTATAATAATGCCTGTGTGTAGGCTCCAGGTGCATCACTTCTCCCGCATATTGTGGCAATAATGCAGTAGCATCGCAAAGTTTGGAAGCCTCAATATGCGAAGCACTGGAAGCGGCGTCGGCGAAAATTGCGGCCAAGCCAGTTTCATATTTGCCTGTATTGCCTTGAACCACCACTCTGCCCTTGAATTTACGTAGATCAGGTGGAAGTTCCTCGTGTTTGACTGAAGATAGCTCCAAGATATTGAAGAAATGAACTTTCGTCCCAGTGTGGATAGCTTGTGACTCAATATCAGCTTTTCCTGCAACAGTCTCCAACATCCACGTTTGTTTCTTTTCCAATCTCTCGTATTCTTTTCGTAGGGCTTCTTGTGCACGTGGTTATGCGGCAACTTCTTTCTTACTCAGGCTTCTGGTAACTAGGGCCAGGCGTGACCATGAGGAATCGGGTATTTTGTCTCTGTGTGCCGGTGTGTAGGTGGTCTCACGTGGCATAGTTGGTATTGCTACCGACTGGGTGAACTGGCGTATGAGCGGGTTCATGGTCCCCAAGTCGGTTCCTTCACTATCCACAAGTACCAAAGCACGTTCTTCTTCATCGTGCTGTTGTGGTGATTGGCGGTAGCACAGTACCGTAGTAATATCACGTGGCCCACCAGGTAATTTGGCATACAGTATTTCTTTGTTCGTCACGCCTTTGACGTTTTCGTCGCGGATGACGTCGCCATTGTCAGTGTCGTATGTAATCCGTCGTTCCACAGTATTCCATGTGGGTCCGCCGGATGCAGTGGCACGGAAATTATTGACCTGTTTGTCCTGTCTTGTCCACACTCGTAGTGCAGCTCGATCACGAATCTCACGAGCTCGTTTAACGTCGTCGGCGTATTCGATTTCCTTCTTCTGTTGTCCACGAGATAGTGTTTTCCAATGCTCGGGAAGAATGTGATCAGGACGTGTAGTAGTCTGTATACGTGTTTCGCGTCCGCGGACCACCATTTTGCCGTCTGGCGTTATTTTTGGAAGCTCATAGAATCGAATCGTGCCTGCCCGCGGCTCGCTTAACTCTCTGTGGTCGTTGGCGCTGACACCGTCCCAAACATCGCGAAAGTCACTTTCTCCTTCAAAAGTAGAAGTCGTCTTGAAATCTCGTGTCACGTCGAGTTGATCAACAGGTACAGGTATGTTCATGACGTCGTCCGTCGGGATGAACAATTTCTTGCGTGGGGCACGAATATGTCTGATGACGCAATATCCGCGCTGTTCCCAGTAGTCGGGCTCCGGCGCTGGTGCAGCAACTTCAGAAGCCGATGCGTGGATATCAGCGGCGTTGTCTTCCGTAGTCATCATAGATGGGTCATCCCATTCTTCAGGATAGGAAAGTGGAGGATCGGGCATTGGTTTATCACCCAAAGGGCGAGAAGTGGATGCCTTGACCTCGTCGTGTGCCTCAGGGTTATGATGTCGTAGAGTACCTTCTTTCACTGGGTAGGTGAACTTGCCATCAGGGATGATGATGTCTTTGACTCTGTGCACGTGACACAGTTCACCATCAGGATTCTTGGCGTATGTAGCCGCGTCCAAGACAAGGTAGTCACCTGACCATCGTCCACCAGAGTGTAAGTGGTAACCCATGGAATAACCCTTCCCGAGTATTTTCTTTAAACTTTGCAGTCTCGTTGTTAATCTCGGGGTTGAGGCATTTCCAGAAGATCCGAGCACCGAATGGCATGTAGTGCCCGGGAAAGCTTTCGCCAAATCGTATTTCATGAGCTGTCTTATCTGCATGTTCCTCATTGAGGGCAGCAACGCCCGTGGATGTATGCACAAAATTGTGTCCACAGCAAAAGGCTTGCATGGCCTCTTTCCACCATTCGTGTCCCAAACCAGACATCTGTAACACAGCTCTCGCACCGAGAATGACAATTTTGACGACGCGCTCGATCAATCCATTTGTTTGCGGACGATGTGGCGTACTCGTGTCGTGTCTCCATCCCAGTTGGCGGCAAGCCTTCTGAAGCTCTCCAGAGTTGTCTGTGTAGATGTGCTTCACCTCATCGTTTGCGGCGATGAAATGTTGAAAGGATGCCTTTGTGGTAGCTGCGTCTTTGTGTAGTGCTGGGTAGGCCATGAAGATGCCGGTGTATCTGTCTAGGACAACAAGTGCATACTTGTCGCCGTGTTTGTCTGCGGCATCGTCTGTGGCCAGGACGATATGGTCGGCAGTTAAAGCCTCACCAAACTTCTTCGGGACAAAAGCCTCGTAGGCGTTATCCTCGTCGGTGGGGTCTGCCGGTGTTTGTGGCTTGTGCTGTCGTCGACACGGGGCATTCTGCGCCATCGTGCGAGAACAAATCTCACAGTCAGGATGTTTTGGGCTGTGAGTCATGTAATGCATCGGGTCGATCGGTTTCTTCTGTCTGTTGGGAAGAACTCGATCATTGTCGTGATGCATTCGTGTGGACGTCTCTGTCGGTATGTCGTTATCTGCTTGAGCTATATCTACTAGCCCCCCGCATTGTGGAGGAGGACACTGCGTCTGAGACGTAGGCGAGTCGGTGGGTGTGTCCACGTTAGGCTCGTCTGTGTTTGTGTCGGAAGGTTATTCGACCGTGGTGGTCCGTGCTCCTCCTCCCTCTCCGACATGTGGTCTCTTGGGGCAGGTCCCTATGTGGGGCCGTAGCTCTTCTGCAGTGGTTGACTGCTCTGTAGTTTTGCAGCACCAACAAATGTCGTTGCAGCGGGCGGATGAACGCTTGCGCTGACGACGTCTGGGTGCTGGCGAAGTGCATAGGCGCGGTGGTGGTATCAGTGTCAGGTCGTCGAGTCGAAATTCTGGAACTCTATTGTTGACTGGAATCTTATACCATTGGCCCCCCGGATCCTGAAGCAAGTAGCCCAGCTCAGGATCCCAAAGCTGCCGAAAGCCATCAACCTCGATGAATTTCCCAACTGATAGTAAAGATGGACAGTCTGGCAAGGCAAGGGCTGAACTGTGTAAACCAACCTCGGGTAGCCGTATGTCGTAGTGCTCGTTGACAGTACGATCACCATTGGCGGTTTCCAGAATATGCTCTTCGCGAATAGATATGCGATCCGATTCGGTCTGCGTCAGTTCATGTTTTCCCTGAATATGATGGGCAGAACCACTGTCGAGAACCCGAGATCGTGTCAATGCAGCAGTCGAGCGTGGTGGGTCGACTTGCATTGTCGTTGTCTTCGTCTGGGCTGTCTTTGATGACTGCTTAACAGTGTCGTCATATTTTCGGATCGCAGTTGGTGTGGCCACCGACTCTTTATTGCGTCGGTAGTCATACAGGTCGTCGTGCCATAGCTGTGCCTCTTTTTGACATCTCGTAGGGCGTCCGCACTTTGATCCCACCATCGTTGTGGTAACGGGTATGGTACATTGACAATGTCACCCTCGTTCGGCATCTCCTTCCATTTATCCAATCTGGCCCTGCCAGATACGGCATGTAAATAGTATTCCACGTTACGTATGTCGAAGCGTATCCGACGACGTGTTTTGGTAGATGTCGCTGTGGCCTTAGTGTTGGCCATGAAGGTCTTGTCACGGATGACGTAACTGCGGTCGGAACGGCGTGAACGTCGAAAGTTGGCAGGAGAACGTGCTCTAGCGTGGGGTGAGCCACGGGACGAACCGTGGCTCGGGGAACGTCTGCCACGTCCTTTGTCACTGCCATATGATCTATCACGGCCGCGTGGACTACCGCGTCCGCCGCCACGATTGTCTCGCCCTCGGGAGGTAGATCTCGAAGATCTGTCGCATCGACTTCTCGATTGACTGCGAGAGTCTGGGGACCTCCTGGATGTTGAACGAGATCGGTCGTATTGGCGTCGGTTGTCACGTCCATGGCGTGAGTCGCTTGCGTAGCGGAACCCCCCGCGTTGTGAAGAACGTTGGCTTCCTGATCCGCGGGGTGGTGATCGGCCGCGGCTATCCTGACTGGAGGTCCGTGGTCGACTCGGGCTTCGCTCGGGAGTCTTCGCACCAGGTGTAAGATGAGCATATTTGCATTTATCGCCTCTTGGGCATTCATTCTGTGCGAAATCTTTACACTGTGCGACGCGTGGAAAGTTACACTTGTCGCCTCTGGTACATGTGTTGCGCCTGGCGAAATCGAAGCAAAATGGTTTCGATGCTGGCTTCTTGTGGTTCGCAGGAGTGGACATGCTGCGGCGGGAGTTGCCACGAGCCGTCGATGTTCTGGAAGATTCGTTGTTCTTCCAATCCCTGGAATATGTATGCAAAGCCTTGCGCCGTTCACCATTGCGACAATTGCCTTTCTTCCAGGCAGCGCACACGTTGACTTGAGAACGTGTCTCATGTTCGTACCGTAACTTATTTTGATTATTCTCCAATTGTTTAAGCTCCAGTATGTCCAGGACACGCTGTCGGAGCCAATCGTAGGTACGATTCGGGTCGCTGATCTCCATGCGCTGGTACTCGTACATGTCTTGTTTCATCCAGGCATGTCTCCGAATCTGTGTACGAAACAAAGATTCCAGGATCTTTGGATCGGGTGCTTCTCGGCACTCCAAAAGTAAAGCGCCCCAGTCAGTAATAAAACGTTGCAAATCGTCATCTCTCATCCTTAGTTCTTGAAGGCGCTCAAAGTCGTGCAGGTCGTCATCAACCCCTGTCACTTTGTAGGACTGTAGGATATGCCAGTGAATCTGGCGTCCTTTGAGCATGCGTCCTGCTTTGTGCTCTCTGGTTTCGATGAGCCTGATTTGGTAGCGCAAGTCCGAGGATAAGATGTCGCTCAGAGCGGTAGCGAGTTTGCCATCGATGCTCTCAAAGTCTCCACTGTCTTGTAAGTCCCCGAATGTACATTCGGGCTGTTCAGCCACGCATAGGAAGGCGCATGCTTTGGATGGTCGCCCTGAGGCGGCCCCGAAGTTCTTCCGTACTTTTTGCTGCCACTCGAGCAGCTGCGTGATCTTAAGCAAGACAGGGACTCGGACGGTGTCTGACTCCTTGATAGGAGTTGTAGTATGGACCGAAACCGCAGACAGTGGTTGCGAGGGCATCGGTGCACCGTCAGTAGTTAGTTCTGTGCGCACAGGAGACACATGGCGTGTCTGTGCAGAAGCTGCCGCGGAGGCTGCTCCTGGTGACGTACGTCGTTGTTGTCCTGCGGAAGCTTGTGGTGCTTCGGCGGACGCTGCCGTCGGCCTGTGCAGGTCGGTTGCAGGTCGAAGGTGGAAATTGGTGTCGTTGGTGTGGTCGATCAGCTGATTCGTCCAGCTCGTCATGTCCTCGTGTATTTGTGCCACCTTTTGGCGTGTATACTCATCAGTATCCCGAGAACGTTGTGAGTGCCGATCGAGTCGTTGCTCGTATGCTCGGAGACGGGCGCTTTGCGTCTCCAGCTCGCTTTCCAGACGTGCGAGGTGACCCTCAACGCGTACCTTCTCAGTATCTCATTCACGAATAACCTGGGGGAGCTCCAACTGCGCGTGGTCCGCCGCCTTCTCAACCTCCTGCAACCTGTCAGCGAGGCGGGCGAAATCGTAAACCGTGGGAGGAGAATCCAGCTGGCCAGTCTGGGCTCGTCCGACACGCAACTCTGCCAGGGCGTCCTGTACATCAGGAAAACGCTGCTCGATTTCAGAGATCCGGTTAGCGAGTGGCTGCACGACAGCGTTGGTCGCATCAAGCCTTTGAGTGATGACTCTCTCAGTACGCTGCAACATGTCGATCAGGTTCGACGAGTTGGCGTGCGCTTCGTTGCGAAGCGTCGCCGTAGTGTGGTCTAGGTAAGATCGAAGATCATTGATCTGAGACTGAACGTCGCCAAGGTCGGTGGCCTCGGCTGGTGTTGGTCGGTTGCGGAGCTGGTCGTGGATCTCGTCATGTAAAATCCTGACTGCTGAAACGCCTGTGTCGCGTGCGAGCACAAGCTGTTGCTCCATCTGCGCGAGGTAGTTGCGCAGGTTCTCGACCATCGCCGTTCGTTCACCTGAGTGTGACACCTCACGATCAACCTGGTACTGCAGTTCACCTATGATGCGTCGATCTTCGGCGATCCTGGAATCAATGATCCCTAAGACGCCGTCCAGATCGTGGCGCATGGCTGCAGTATCGGCGGCGTTCGTCTGAACGCTCTGCAATAGTCCAGAGTATTGTCTGGGCACGAAGGTTTCAACCTGGTCTCTGAGCTCAGCTATTTCACCTGCGGCGGACGTTTCCGCCATCTGGTCGTCTGAGATGGAGAGGTGGGGAGCGTCAGCTTCCCTGTGTCCCCTGTCACGGGGAGTGCATGGCCTCTGAGAGGCAGTACGCGGGCTCGACCTACTCTCGCCGCATGGGCCTGGGGCTCCACGGCGGTTGCGCGCGGACGAGCTGCGACTCGGACCATGTGTGTGTGGTGTCTCATCCGAGGATACCTTGGGGTACTGCGTCTGCGGCTGTGCCGCCACTGGTCTACTGAATTCCTCGAAGGTGGCTACGTGCTCCGCAACGGGGACGGTCGCAGGGCTGGGAGTACCAGCGCCTGAAGCCCATCGGCGGTTAGCGCGAAAGCGCCTTGGAGCGTCAGGACCAGTAAGGCTTTCGCCTGACGCGGTTGGGATTGCTCCCGACAGAGGAGGGGATGGAGGATCGAAGGTAGGCGTGTGAAACTCCTTCCTTCCTGTTCCTACTCCTTCTCCTGTCCCCCCGCGGGCGGCGCTGCGGTGAAGTTCAGCAGCTAGCCGCGCCTCGGGTCCGTCGGAGCTGGGGGGGGGCACCTGGGACACCAACACAGTCCGCACTAAGGCTCTCAAACTCATCACCGAGCCGTCGCGCCGTCGGAGAGCTCGTACGCGAGGCCCCGATGGACCCCTTGCGGCGCATGCGCCGCTTGGGTTCCATCGAGGCCGCGTGCGAGGTCGCAACGTGTGGTTCGATGAAAGGTGAGCTTTCAAGGGCTGATAACCTGTGTATGGAATTGAAGTACAAGGGTACAGAACCCCTGATCCGTTGGTAGAGGGAAGGAGGGATAGATGGATGTCTTTCCCTCCTGCACGATCAAAAGTCTGACCGATCTGTCCCAATACCTGAGCCCAAACGGCCAGGCGCAGGAGAGGTGAGGATAAGGAGTATATGTGAAGGTATTACACGGGTTCTATTCACATCGTCGTCGTCCTCCTCCTCATCCTCCTGACCCTCCTCATTATCCTCCTCCTCCTCCTCCTCCTCCTCCTCCTCCTCCTCCTCCTCCCCCTCCTCCTAAAGCGCTGAGGATCGATAGTCCGAGCCCTGTTCAGAAGGCGATACCTAAGAAAGGTTGGGCGCTGGCGAATGGTTGAACGGCCTTCTAAGAAGGCAGAGGGCTTCTCAGATGGGTTCGGAGGCTTCCAAGAAAACTTCTTAGAAACCTCCGATACTCTTCGAAGAAACACCCGACGCGCGCGCTCGCCGCCGAACCTTTCCGACCCAGGCACATCGCTTGTGTCCAGAAGACTGACATTAACCTTCGGCCTCTGCTCCCCTCCCTTTTTTCTCCGAGGCCGGCATGTACCCATGTATCCACTACTTTCGTCACTTGAGCTTCCACAGCGCCAAGAGGCACTCTCTACATGTATATATACATATACATATTACATATGCTAGAACCATCGCGCGCGCTTCTCGCACGCTCAAGTTCTAGCTAGGCTTGAAAGGTTAACTCATGTAATCTCGTGTTGGTCGCTTCTTGCGTCCAGGGACTCCCTTGGATACTCTGCTCAAGCCTCGGAATCGTATAGAACGGGAAGTGCGGAAACGCAGAAATCATGAATTTCCTTTACGTATTCAACGAATTGTGGCCCTCAAAGGCTTCCTGTTTTTTTGGGGGGAGGTGAAAGGGGTCTGAATTGTGGTCTGTTGTGCAAGAGTGGACCCGGGGCCAAATTTTTTAAAAAGAGGTATTGTGGGATTTCCATGCTTTTCCAGTTCCTCGGCGCTGTTCGGCGCTGTTTTACTTTTTTGTTTGTGCCTCGCGGGTTTTGTTAGCTGGGCCCCTCAGGGGTGTGGGATCTTCCGTGAGGTCGTCATGGGCTGTCCTTCGGCGTCTTGGGGTCTCCCCCCGGGAAGCCGGGAGGCGCGGTATCGGCCAGATGTCAGGAGATGTGTGGGACCCCCGAGTAGGAGTCCCACTCTTTTGTTAAGGGAATTCTGGGAATTCCGGTTTTTGTTAAAAATCCTCGATCTTCGAGGGTTGGGAGCGGGAAAACGTGAGAAGGCGAAAAACATAGGAAAAACAATGGAAATCAACGATTTGACCCTCTTTGGGCTCTCTCGGGACAGCAGCTCTCCTGGGCTGTTCTGGGAGAATCGTCGGGGTCTCTTTGGGGCCTCTCAGGGATCGGGGGGGTGTTGGGGGCCTCTAGGGGGTCCCGGAGGCCTCTCGGAGGTCTCTGGAAGCTTCCTGCTCCCGCTCTTGGGCCCATCTTGGACCTGTTCTGGGGCGGTCTGGGGCTGTGCTGGGCGCCTCTTCGGCGGTCTTGGAGCCTTCTTGGCCCGTCTTGTGGCCGTCCTGAGGGTCTCTTGGGTGGTCTTGGGGCGGTCTTGGAAGCCTCTTCGGCGCTCTTGGACAATTGGAAGCTCGAAAACGCGAGAAGTCAAAAACAGTTGAAACAAAACCAATGAACATCTACGATTTGGGCCTCTTCGTTCCGTCCCGGAACGCCTCTCGGACCTCTCTTGGGGTCTCTTGGAGGCCACCTGGGAGCCTCGAGAGCCGTCGGAAGGCTGACTTGGGCTGCTCGGGGGCGTCTTGGACCATTCTTTCGAATTCTGGGGGCTTCTGGGAGGCGTCTTGGGCCCTCCTGGGACGCTGTGGAGGCTCCCCGGAAAGGCCGGGGGAGCGGTGCCGGGAGCGTCCCCGATATGTGGCGGGGAGGTGTGGGACGCAGGGCCGGGGGGGGCGGTATTGACTTATATTATATAGAACCGCGCGCGCGCTTCGCGCGCGCTTGGGTTCTAGCGCATGCCATGGCGTTGTTAGCTGCGCGTGCTTTGCGGACAGGTTCACTCCATGCCTTGCTTTACCTCGTTCTCCAATATTCCTTATACGTCCTTCCTCGTAGCCCTCCAGACTCTCTCGGTTGTCCTCGCTTTTCGTTTGTCGGTCTTATCGACGGCCTCCTCTTGCTTGGTATTATGCAGGGGCTTCGAGCTGTTCAGGGCCGGCGTGGGAAGGTATTCAATATGAAGCGGGCTGGCTTGAAATGTACGGGTCTTCTGTGGGGGCCCGCTTGGGCCCCTCTTGGGCTCTTCTTCGAAGTTGTGGGGCCGTCTCGAGCCTCGGCGCTATGTGAAGCTCTCCCGAAGTCATCCGAAGGAGACGAGCGTGAGCGTTACTGAATATGGAGAAACCTGAATGGCTTTTGCGTTTGAGGCTCTCTGGGGTCATTTGGGAGGGCCTTTGGGAGTTCCACTGGGGCATCTTGTGGCCCCTGGGGGCCGCCTTGAAGCATCTTGCAGCGTCTTAGGGGCCATCTTGGCGGCCAGCGGGAGTCGCTTGCTCTGAGTAGAAAGTGCCTGGGATGCAGCGGCCAGCGCTGTACATGAGCTGCTACCTTGGGCTGCAGCTCGCTGGATACTGCTGCGTGAAAGGCGCTGCTACCCTGGGCTGCAGCACCATGCAATTAAATACCCCAACATTACTTATCCCACACGGCACTTGAACGAGAGATGGACACGCTTGGTTCGCGCATGAATTTCTGTCCTGAATCCTGAATGGATGAGCATCTAACCCAAATCCACAATTCCCGGATTCCTTGGGGCCTTCGGAGACTCCGCGAAAACGTTAAGAAGCCGGAGGCGCGGCACCGGCCAGATGTCAGGGGATATGTAGGACCCCCGAGTAGGAGTTCCACTTTGATGAAAAAAAGGAATTCTTGGAATTCCCTCTCTTTTGTCCCAAATCCTCGATCTTTCAGGGCTGGAAGCGGGAAAACGTGAGAAGGCGAAAAACATTGGAAAAAACATGGAAATCAACGATTTGACCCTCTTTGTTCTCTCTCGGGACGGCTCTCGCAGCTCTCTTGGGCTGTTCTTGGAGCCTCGTCGGGGTCTCTTCGGGGCCTCTCAAGGATCGGGAGTGTGTGTTGGGGGCCTCTGGGGGTTCCCGGAGGCCTCTCGGAAGTCTCTGGAAGCCTCCTGCTCCCGCTCTTGGGCACATCTTGGGCCTGTTCTGGGGTGGTGTGGGACTGTGCTGGGCGCCTGTTCGGCAGTCTTGGAGCCTTCTTTGCCCGTCTTGTGGCCGTCCTGAGGGTCTCTTGGGTGGTCTTGGGGCGGTCTTGGAAGCCTCTTCGGCGCTCTTGGACCGTTGGAAGCTCGAAAACGCGAAAGCCAAAAACATTGAAAAGACCATTGAACATATACGAGTTTGGCCTCTTCGGGTCGTACTGTGATACCTATCAGACTTCTTGGGGTCTCTTGGAGGCCACCTGGGAGCCTCGAGAGCCGTCGGAAGGCTGACTTGGGCTGCTCGGGAGCGTCTTGGGCCATCCTTTCGCATTCTGGGGGCTCCTGGGGGGCGTCTTGGGCCCTCCTGGAGCGCTGTGGAGGCTCCCCGGAAAGGCCGGGGGAGCGGTGCCGGGAGCGTCCCCGAGATGTGGCCATATCTTTTCAGCGCGTTCCGGGAGCATCTTCCGGGAACGCGCTCGTGGCAGGGCGCCCACGTCCGAGCACGTTGGCATGGGAAACCGCAGCGCGTGATCATTCCAGCGCGTTCCGGCGAAGACCGTCCGGAACGCGCTTGGGCAAGCGCTGGGTTTGGGGAAGGCGAGTGGGAACCGTTCAGGCAGTTTGGGATGCTCGGGGCAACAGGCGGAAGCCATCCTCATAAGACATGCAATCTTCCCGGAGCCGTCTTGCAGAAAGCACAGGAAAAATGAGAGCCTGCAGTCGTTCCTGGAACCGTCTTGGAACCCTCTTGGGCTGCCCTGGAGTATGTTGGAGCCCTCTGCGGAATGGTCTTGAAGCCCGCGCCGAGGATCTGGAAAATGTCTGGGACCATCGCGGCGGCCTCCGAGGCCCGGGACGCGGAAACCCTATAAAAACAAAGGGAAAATGAGCCCGGGTACTCCCATGGAGGGTCGAGGCAGCTGTTTTCGGGCCCCGGGCCTGCCCCCCTTCTTGGGCCTCTCTTGGGGCTCTTGGGGCCCTCTCGGGCAGTCTTGGGCGCCTCAAGCACCGTCTTGGGGCCCTCGCGGGCCGTCTTGGGGCCCTCTTGGAGGCCTCTATATGGGAGCGGTATTGGAAGCCTCTTGGGCCGTCTTGGAGCATCGGGATGGCAAAAGGCCGAAACATTAAAACCCGTCAAAGCCCTATCGTAAAACAATGAGTTGTGCCTTTTGGGGCCACCTTGGGAGATCTCTTGGATCCTCGTCGGCCCTCTTGGGAGCTTCTTGGGGGCCTCTTGGATTCGATTGGGGGCCTCTCGGGACTTCCCGAGAACATCTCGGGGTAGAAAGCTCGGATTCTCGGTTCGTGTTTCCCTTCTTGGGGGCCGTCTTGGGGCCCTCTCGGGCCGTCGTGGGCGCCTCAGGCACCGCCTTGGGGCCCTCGTGGGCCGCCCAGGGCCCTCTTGGAAGCCTCTTCGGCTATCTTGGCGCTGCCTTGGAGGCCTCTTCCTCCTCCCCGTCCCCCTCCTCCTCCTCCTCCTCCTCCTTCTCCTCCTCCTCCTCCTCCTCCCTCCCTCCTCCTCCTCCTCCTCCTCCTCCTCCTCCTCCTCCTCCTCCTCCTCCTCCTCCTCCTCCTCCTCCTCCTCCTCCCACTCCAACTCTCTCTACTATTGATCTTCCTCCTCCTCCTGCAGCGTGTTCCGGAAGGCTCCCTCCGGAACATGCGGTGCACAAGTGCTGTCACTGCTCCCGCCACCGTGCCCTGGGTGGTGGGTCAGAAGCCTCATGGGTGTTGGTTTGGATCTCGTGGTTGGCCTGTCGGGGACGTCGTGAAGGCAGTTTCGCAGCTTCTCGGTAGCCGTTTTGGGACTGTTGTGGGGCCTCCTCGGGGCTGTTTTGTGGCCTCTTTAAGCGTCGTTTGGGCCTTCTGGGTGCCTCTAGGGGGCCTCCTGGGGCCTCTTGGGGGCTACTTGGGGCACACTTCAGGCGGGAAGGTCGAATTTTGGAGTCGTGGTCCCCCTCTTGGGCGCGTCTTGGGGCCGTCTTGGGGCTCTGTTGGGCTGTCTTGGGCGACTCTGGGGCCGTCTTGGGGCCCTCTTGGGCCGTATTGGGGCGCTCTTGGGGGCCTATTGAGCCGTCGTGGAACGTCGGACAGCCGAAAAAGCTGGAAGGCCAAAACCGTTCGAAAACCGTCGTAAAATTAGCGATTTCGGCCTCCGGAAGTGCTCTGGAGAGGCGTCTTGAAGCGTCGTGGAGTGCCTTGGGGGGCCTCTCGGGCCGTCTTGGGCCTATCTTGGGCGTCCTGGAACGGTCTTTCGGCGACTCGGGGCCCGCTTGGGCCGTCTTGGGAGCCCCTGGAGGCCCTCCTGGACTATTTTGGACCTCCCCGGCCGCCCCGTCCTCCCATGGGGGGTCGGAGGCGGCGGCCTCTGAGGCCCAGGACGCGGAAACCCTATGAAAAACACATGGAAAATGAGCCCCCGTACTCCCATGGAGGGTCGAGGCAGCTGTTTTCGGGCCCCGGGCCTGCTCCCCCGGGATATATATATATATTATATATATATATATATATATATATATATATATATATATATATAATATATATATATATATATATATATAAACTAGAACCACGCGCGCGCTTCGCGCGCGCTTAGGTTCTGTCGAATCACAGACCCAGGAATCGTTGTGAGAAGAAATTGGGGACGCGAAGTCGAAGCCAATCTGGCGCCAATCTGGCGGCCCCTTATCGGGCAAAAATTGGCAATCTGGCGGGGGAGCCAGCGAGGTAACAGACTGGCGAGCAAGTAGAAATCTCCAACCTGGCCACGCCGGAGTGGCCCTGGATCCCAAGGCAATATGTTAGTCTGGCCTTCGGCTACCCAGGAGAAGGGCGAGACACTGAAATCTTGGGACGCGAAGTCGAAGCCAATCTGGCGGCCCCAATCAGGCAAAAGTTGGCAATCTGGCGGAGAGCAAGCGAGGTTACAGACTGGCGAGCAAGGAAAAACCTCCAACCTGGCCAAGCCAGAGTGGACCCTGGAACCCAAGGCAATCTGTCAGTCTGGCCTTCGACTGTCCAGGAGAAGAGCGAGACACTGAAATCTTGGGACGCGAAGTCGAAGCCAATCTGGCGCCAATCTGGCGGCCCCATTCTGGCAAAAGTTGGCAATCTGGCGAGGGAGCCAGCGAGGTTACAGACTGGCGAGCAAGGAAAAACCTCCAACCTGGCCACGCCAGAGTGGCCCCTGGAACCCAAGGCAATCTGTCAGTCTGGCCTTCGACTGTCGAGAAGAAGGGCGGGACACTGGAAACGCAAAGTCGTCTCAAAATCGACCCCGGGACTCCGAACGCTCCAACGTTTCGGGCTGCGCCCAGCCGCTGCGACGAGGGGCCCTAGACCAAGGTGCCCCCAGGACTCCCCGGGAAGCTTCGGCGGCGTCCACAGCACCTCCTCCTCCTTCTCCTGCTCCTCCTCTTCCTCCTCCTCCCTCTCCTCCTCCTCCTCCTCCTCCTCCTCCTCCTCCTCCTCCTTCTCCTCCTCCTCCTCCTCCTCCTCCTCCTCTAGTTCCTCTAGTTCCTACCAGGAGGCGGTCCGCTCTGCAAACCAGCCTCGGCCCCAAACGGGGATCAAAACACTCCACGGCAGACCCAGGACCCGCCAGGCAGGAGGCCTGGCGCGGGGGGCCCCTTGGAGTCCGATCAAAACCAAAATTAAACCCTCCTCGCCGCCGCCCTCGAGACTGGGAACGGGGCCGCTCCCCAGCGGCAGCCAGTCTGGGGTTCCCGCCCCGCTCTGAGGCGCTCGAGGGCGCGGCGGGCCGGGCGAGCCGCATCACGGCCCTTGCTGGCCAGCGGGACGCCGAGGTCGGCCAGGAACTTTGCTTGGCGACTCCCGTGGGCCCCGCCTGTTCGACAAAACACGATGCAGCCACCCGTCTGGTGGCCGCGCCAGGCCACTGCTTGCACGGCGGCGGCGTTCAGGCGGCGGCTCAGCTCACTCAGCTGCTCCTGCCTGGGGTAGACGCCCTCCTTCGCCCTCTGGTCTGCCTCCCTGTTGCCCGCGCATGCCTGCCATGGCACCCCTGCCACACAGGCCCTGGCCCACGAAGTGTGCGACGGCAGCCACGTCAACGCGAGGAAGCCAGGGCCGAGGTCGTCGAGCCGCTGCCAGACCCGTCTCCACAGGTCCGCATACTTGTGGCCTGGGCCGCAGCAGCGTTCACGGCCCGCCTCAAGGTCGTCTTTGATCCCCTTGCAGTCCATGTAGACCGTGATGGGCGATGGGCCGACCTCCTCCAAAACTTGGCGCAGCGCGTAGAGCTCCGCGTAGCCGATCTCCTGGATGAGGCGGCCGCCGACGGTGTTCCCGACGTCGTCTACCGCCGCGGCTGCCCATCCCGTGCGCGTCAGGTACGGGGCCTCGGGGTACACCGCGGACCCGTCGATGCAGCTGACACCTTCACGGAGGCCGTGTCTCGCGCTGCCTGCGCGATGGCAGAGCTCGTCCATGCCTGGGGGCGGGGCTTGGTCCAGCCCGTGGTGGACAAGGCCCCTGACCAGGCCCAGGTCGTCCTGCGGCGCCCTCCTGCCTGCGTCGGCGGTCTCCTGGAAACCCAGGTCGCGCGCCCAGCAGGCGATGGCGGGGCATGCGACCAGCCTGTGGTGCGCCGTGCCTGGTGCTTCTCCGCACCACTGGCGCAGCGGGCTGAGCTCTACCCTCTCAACGTACAGGTCGGACTGCGTGACGAGCCCTCCTGCCATATGTGCCTCTCCCAGCGCTGCCTCCTGCACCTTGCCTGCACGCCGCATGCCCGCCAATGCCGCCCTACCTGGCTCCAGGCTCCGGGCGGCCCTGGAGATGTTCGAACCCCGAACCCCTCGTGGCTCGCAATCTTCAGCATGAGGTGACGGTGGACCCCATTCTCGACCAGGCTGGCTACCATCCGCGGGCTGAGCAGCTGCAAGTCGATGATCTGCCCGCGGCCGTCCCTCCAGCAGTGCCAATTCAAAAGCTCCCAACCGATGCGCTCCAGCGAGAGGCGGACCACCCCAGCTGGCCCAGTGACCTCGCCCCAGTCGTCTGGTCTGCGCTCCAGCACCCGCTTGAAGACCGCAGGGGGCCGCGCGCCCAGGAAGACGGCTCGCGCCCAAGCCCTCAGCGGTAGGACGTGCGCCGCGTAGGCGGGGTCGTGCTTCCAGTCCTTGCCCTCCTGCAGGGCCAAGACGACCGTCCTGGATCCCTGGCCGATCTCGCCCGAAGTGGCCCTGCCGTTGATTGCTCGGGCTCGCTGCAGGGTCTTCTTGGGTACTCCACCGACCCTCGCTCCGTAGAGGGTTGACGCCAGCCCTCCTGTCCTGAAAACCTTGGAGCGCCTCTTGGCCCCCGCCTTGCGCAAGGCCCTGTACCGCCCAGCCCTCTGGCTCAGGCGATCGATCCTCTGCCGTAGCACCCTCCCCGAGGCCGACCTCGCCTTAGCGAAGTCCACGTCGAGGTTCTTCATGGCCTTCACGCGTGTGAACCTCCATCGTCTGAGCCTGTGGGCGACCCGCTTGGCGATGTCGGAGTCTGTGCCCAGAACCTGGCCCTTCGCCCAGGAGATGACGAAGCCGATGGCCTCCAGGTCCAAGCAGAGGGCGCGGGTGGCCCAGACCAGAAATTGCTCCAGCTGCGCTCGCTTGGCGTAGACCGCCACCGTGATGTCGTCGACCGACCAATATGGACGCACCCTCTGCCAGGCCGCCAGCATCGCGTCCAAAGGCTCGACCAGCATCACGCGGAGCAGCGTCGTGGCGAAGGAGCAACCCACCAGCAGTGACAGGAAATTAAGGCCGATGTCGCCAACCAGGTCCTGCGCAGCCAGCTTGCCTATCTTGGCCTGCACCCGCGCCAGCACGCCCAGCTCCCTCGAGACGAGGTGCGGCGCCCGCAAGCGGCGCCTGCTGGCCAGCATCTCCCAAAGCAGCGCCGCGATCCTGTGCCAGGTGCGCGCCTGCGGGGAGCCGCGGGCGCGCGTCCTCCGCCTGCTGGCGCTGATGGTGCCCTCCTGGACGCGGGCGGACTCGCCGCGGCCCGCGCACTTCATCAGGTCCTCCTGCTCCATGTCGAAAAAGCCGCCCAAGTCCTCCTCCATCAGCGCCGCGAAGCTGGCGTAGAGCTCGTCCAGCGTCCGAGGCCAGCTGCCCGTGGCCCGCGGGGGCCCGAACCCCGCAGCAGGGCCTAGCCGCTCGACCTTGGCCACGCACTCGACCGCCTCCTCGTCAGAGTGCCTCTGGCCTGCGCCGCTGACCTGCCCTGCAGGCTCAGTCTCGCTCTCCGTGGCGGCGCACGGGGGCAAGTCCAGCACGTCGCCCTTCAGGGGATGGACGGCCACTGTCCAGTCCTCGTCGTAGCACGCGCGAACTCCTCGCAGCGCCTCGGCCGACACTGACGGTGGCATCAGGGCGGGTGGCCCTAGACCGCTCGGCAATGTCTCATGGCCGTCGGAGCTCGCCACGCGAGCAGGGCAATTTATCGCAGGCTGCCCCCAACTGCCAGTCCCAGGACTTGGATCCTGGGGGGCCGCTCCCGACGGGGCTGGCCCCCCAGGATCGCGCCTCTCGCCGCCTCCCTGGTCGAAGGACTCGTCCAGCACGGCGGCCTCGACGTTCTCGGGACCGATGATGTACGGGGCCTGCGCCGCCTCGAGGTACTGTCCCAACTGCGCGAGCAGCACCCTGCTCTCGGGGTCCAGGCCGCTGGTGGTCGCCACCAGGTAGACCGAGACCGCCAGGAAACCTCCTGGCGCCACGCCCGTCTCCTGCCCGAAGAGGATGTCGCCCTGCGCCTCTTCCTGCAGCCAGCGTCGCGCGCTCGCCCTGGAGGTCGTGTTGGCAGAGACCAGCCTCCAGAGTGAGCCCTCGCGGGGCGCCCTGGCCCTGCGGTTCGCAACTGCCGCCCCCGCGCCCTCGGGCGCCTCAGTGGGCCTGGTCCTCGCTCTTCTCTGCTGCCCCTGCCGCGCCTTTGCCTGCAGCGGAGCCCGCTGGGAGGCGCAGGCGCTTGGGCAAGGAGCAGCCGTGCGACTCGAGGAAACGCTCGACCTCGGCTCGTTTGGCCCCATCAAGAGCCTCCACTCGGGCGTCGAAGTCATCGCCCTCCTCCTGCATGGCGTCCCTTCCCGCGGCTGCTGGTGACCCGCCCTCGCGGTCGGGAGGGCGCCCAGCAGGAGCAGCAGCCGCAGCAGGCGCCCCAGAGGGTGGGGCCTCCGCCGCCCGCTTGGCCGCCTCAATGCGGGCCTTGCTCGCGGCGGCAAGCTTTGAGAAGAGCTCGATGGCCAGGGTAACCTGGACGGCCTCCTCGCCCTCGAAATGATGCTTGAGCTCGGCGGCGTACCTCGCTCCAAGGGTGGCTTGGGCCAGCCTGTCGACGTCCTGCGCGCGCTGGTCGAGCTGTGCCTCGGGCGGGAGGCCCGCCTGCTCCACCCTCCTGGCGCGCTCGAGATGCAATAACAACTTGCGTGGAACCCCTTCTCGGGCCCATCTTGGGGCTCTCTTGGGCCGCCTTTGGAGCCTCTTGGGGCGTCCTGGGTCTCTCGTGGAGGCTTCTTGGAGCTCTCTTGGCGCCTCCTGGAGCCTCTTGGGGCCGAAAGCTCGGAATTCTACAGTGGCTTTCTCCCTCTGGGACCCCTCTCGGGCACGCCTTGGGGCTCTCTTAAGCCATTTTGGAGTCCAATTTTGCCGTCCTGGGCGCCTCGTGAACCGTCTTGGAACTCTCTTGGGGGCCACCTAGGCCGTCTTGGGAGCCTCTTTGGACGTGTTGGACGCGGTGAAAACCCAACAGGCGACCATGCGAAAAGTATACGTTTCCCCATAGGAATGGGACAATTTTTGCTTCTTGGACCTCTCTTGGGGTGCCTCTCGGAACGTCTTGGGCTGATTTTGGAAGCCTTTTGGCGCCTCTGGGCGGCGTTTTGGCGCCTCCTGGGATGTGTTGGGCCGGAAGCTCGGAATTCGAGAGTGGTTTTCTCCTTCTGGGACCCCTCTCGAAGTCGTTTTGGGATTCTCTTGGGCCGTCTTGGGGCCGTCCTGAGCCACTCGTGCGCAGCCTTGGAGCGCTCCCGGAGGCCTCCTAGGCCGTCTTGGAGGCCTCTTGGGCCGTCTTGGACGCGGTGAAAGCCCAAGATGCGAACATGCGAAAAATATACGTTTTCCCATAGGAATGGCACGATTTTTGTTTCTTGGACCTCTCTTGGGGTGCCTCTCGGAACGTCTTGGGGTGCTTTTGGGAGCCTTTTGGCGCCTCTTGGCGGCATTTTGGCGCCTCCTGGAGCCTCTTGGGCCGGAAGCTCGGAATTCGAGGTTGGCTTTCTCCGTCTGGGACCCCTCTCGAACTCGTCTTGGGGCTCTCTTCGGCCGTCTTGGGGCCGTCCTGGGCCACTCGTGCGCAGCCTTGGAGCGCTCCCGGAGGCCTCGTAGACCGTCTTGGGCGCCTCTTGGGCCGTCTTGGACGCGGTGAAAGCCCAAGAGGCGAACATGCGAAAAATATACGTTTTCCCATAGGAATGGCACGATTTTTGCTTCTTGGGCCTCTCTTGGGCTGCCTCTCGGAGCGTCTTGGAGGTTTCTGGGACCTTCTTGGTGTCATGACAGGCGTCTTGGAAGGCATCTGGAGCCATCGGAGCGCGTTCCGAAGCCGCCTGCGAACGATCTTGGACGGCGTCCGGCGGTTCGACGAGCCTCCGGGCCCCCCAGGGCCCACATTTGCGGTCGGGGTCCCGGCCCCGGGCCCCCGGACCCGGTGCGCCGTTATGTGTATATATATATATACACACACACATACATATATATATATATATATATATATATATATATATATATATATATATATACTAGAACCATCGCGCGCGCTTCGCGCGCGCGATGGTTCTAGCCCAGGCTGGGGGGGTGCTGGACGATCTTGGACAACGCTATCAAGCACAGGCGCGCGACGGCATCTGAGGAGCTTCTAGGGTGTTCCGCATGCTTCGTCAACTGGCTGTTGGAGGCACCTCTTGGGTGCCCCTTGGAGGCCACCTGGGAGCCTCGAGAGCCGTCGGAAGGCTGACTTGGGCTGCTCGGGAGCGTCTTGGGCCATCCTTTCGCATTCTGGGGGCTCCTAGGGGGCGTCTTGGGCCCTCCTGGAGCGCTGTGGAGGCTGCCCAGAAAGGCTGGGGCAGCAGTGCCGGGAGCGTCCCCGAGATGTGGCCATATCTTTTCAGCGCGTTCCAGGAGCATCTTCCCGGAACGCGCTCGTGGCAGGGCGCCCACGTCCGAGGACGTTGGCATGGGAAACCGCAGCGCGTGATCATTCCAGCGCGTTCCGGCGAAGACCGTCCGGAACGCGCTTGGGCAAGCGCTGGGTTTGAGGAAGGCGAGTGGGAACCGTTCAGGCAGTTTGGGATGCTCGGGGCAAGAGGCGGAAGCCATGATCAGAAGACATGCGGTCTTCCTGGAGCCGTCTTGCAGAAAACAGAAGAAAAATGAGACCCTGCAGTCGTTCCTGGAGCCGTCTTGGAGCCCTCTTGGGCTGCCCTGGAGCCTGTTGGAGCCCTCTGCGGAATGGTCTTGGAGCCCGCGCCGAGGATCTGGAAAATGTCCGGGACCATCGCGGCGGCCTCCGAAGCCCGGGACGCCGAAACCCCGTGAAAACACAGCGACAATGAGCCCTGGTACTCGCATGGAGGGTCGGGCAGCTGTTTTCGGGCCCCTGGGTTAGAACCATCGCGCGCGCTTCGCGCGCGCTCAGGTTCTAGCCCAGGCCGGGGGGGCGCTGGACGATCTTGGACCACGCTATCAAGCACAAGCGCGCGACGGCATCTGAGGAGCTTCTAGGGTGTTCCGCGTGCTTCGTCAACTGGCTGTTGGAGGCACCTCTTGGGTGCCTCTTGGGGGGGCGTCTGAGGGTCCCTTGGGGGCATCGGTTCTGCAATCTTAAGCCGTCATTGGCCGTCTTGGCTGCGTGGAGGCCCGACTTGAGGCCACCTGCGGCCAGATTGAGGCAATCCGGAAGCCTCCCGGGAGCCTCCTGGAAGCAGTTTTGATGCATTTGGGGCACTCTTGGGCTATTTTAAAACCTCTTGGACGTCTCCCAGGGGCCTTTTGGGCCCTCGGGGAGCTTTTGGGGTCCTCGTCGGACCACTTTGGGGCCTCTTGCAGCCTCCTGTGGGCCTTGTGGGGGGACCGCTCTGCTGTTGGGTCGCGTTCCCCTTCTCGGGCCTCTCTTGGGGCTCTTGGGGCCCTCTCGGGCCGTCTTGGGCGCCTTAAGCACCGTCTTGGGGCCCTCGCGGGCCGTCTTGGGGCCCTCTTGGAGGCCTCTTCCTTTATGTGGGAGCGGTATTGGACGCCTTTGGGGCCGTCTTGGAGCATCGGGATGCCGAAAGGCCAAACCAAAAACGTCAAAGCCCAATCGTAAAACAATGAGTTGTGCCTCTTGGGGCCACCTTGGGAGATCTCTTGGAGCCTCGTCGGCCCTCTTGGGAGCTTCCTGGGGGCCTCTTGGATCCGATTGGGGGCCTCCCTGGACTTCTCGAGAACCTCTCGGGGTAGAAAGCTCGGATTCTCGGTTCATGTTTCCCTTCTTGGGCCTCTCTTGGGGCCGTCTTGGGGCCCTCTCGGGCCGTCTTGGGCGCCTCAGGCACCGCCTTGGGGCCCTCGTGGGCCGCCCAGGGCCCTCTTGGAAGCCTCTTCGGGTATCTTGGAGCTGTCTGGGAGGCCTCTTCCTCCTCCTCGTCCCCCTCCTCCTCCTCCTCCTCCTCCTCCTCCTCCTCCTCCTCCTCCCACTCCAGCTCTCTCTCTCCTCCTGATCTTCCTCCTCCTGCAGCGTGTTCCGGAAGGCTCCCGCCGGAACATGCTGTGCACGAGTGCTGTCACTGCTCCCGCCACCGTGCCCTGGGTGGTGAGTCAGAGGCATCATGGGTGTTGGTTTGGATCTCGTGGTTGGCCTGTCGGGTGTGATCTATGGATATCGCTGATATCGTTTGTCGAGGAATCGCGCGGCGAAGCTCTCTGCGTAGCTCTAAGGCCAAGGGCCCTAGTTCGAAACAAAACGGCAGCGACAAGGCGGGCGTGAGAGATAGAGCGGGGAAGCAGGGAAGGAGCAGGAAGGGCACGGGGAGTGAGCGGGAATCACACTCCTCCTGATTGACGCTCGCGGCGCCGTCGAGCGACGATCATCGATCGCAGCTCACTTCATTAATCAGAGCGCTCCAAAACAAACACAGACAAACGGCCTTGTCGGCATGCTATCCGGCTGCCCCAGGGCATTTAACGGGTGCTGCTACACGCACCGGCAAGAAATACATAAATTCTCAAAGCGAACAGCGGCGCGAGTCCGATCGCTATGCGACAAAACTCAAATAGCGCTATCTTATCAAGATAAAATCTCAATAGTGTGGTCGTCACCACATAAAAGAAAACCTGTGCACACTGAATAAAGCTTCGAACAATGCGGACTAGCGTAATCTGCCACAGGATGTGGCGCCAAATGTAAAGAAAACGAGCTGGTAGACAATTCGGACTAACGTAGTCTGCCACACGATGTGGCTCCAAGTGTAAAGAAAACGAGCTGACAGAGCGATGCGGACTAACGTAATCTGCCACAGGATGTGGCGCCAAATATAGAGCGGCGGCGTGCGTCACGAAATCTTATTTTGAGCTTTCGCCTTGCCGGGCAGTCCTTGTAGCTGCCTCCATCTATTCTGTAAATCCCAGCGCAGACTATTGTGCATCCTCGAAAAATCTGGCTCATGGGTCATATGATTCCTGCGAAGCCATGACGCATGCTTCCTGCACGTCCTGCAGGTGATGTAGACACTATGTGTGTTGTGTCCCACACGTATGTTGTGCTCGGCGGCCATGCATGCGTTCATCTCTGATGGCGAAACCGTTGGCGTCGATCCGTTCCACGAAACCACACTGGCTGACGAGGAACTGTGAACCGTCATCAGGGATGATGGCGCCGAGCTCGCTCCCTGCGCGAAGCTGTCCGGTGATGGGGGCGGTGCGGCTGGCGCTGCCGATCCGCTTGCTGATGATGAACTCTGGGCTGCGACGGCAATCATCGGCGGCTCCATGTAGACATCTCCGTCGACGTCTTCGGGAATGGTAGGCTGTACGTTGTTACGACGTCCAAGGTATCGTCCATCCCATCCTGGATATACTCCGGGCAAGGGAGTGTCCGCGTGCCCGGTGTGGTCGGCCTTGGACCCATTGCTGGTGTTGTTTATGGTCCCGATCTGGATGGGGTTGGGATCGCCTGGCCCAGATATCTCCTTTCGCACCACAAACCACAGCGCTGCGAACAATGTAAATCCAATCATGATCCCACTGAGCATCGCAATTAATGTCATGTAGTAGATCCAATGTGACATCGGCACTTGCCATTCCTGTGGGGGATGCTGTGCCTTCACGCGTCCGAGACATGTCATCAGCACTGAGGCAAGCATGGCGGCGTGCGGTTGCCTAGTGCCAAAGTTGCACTTCTTGGCCCCGAAGAAAGCGAGGAGCACTCCGGTCTCCATGATCTTGGTGAGCGCGTCGGCGACCATACTCCACGTAGGTATCCACGAGAGCTTCAGCTGGCTGTTTGGGTGCACCGTCTCCTTGATCATTGATGCCGCGATGCGGAACCGCTTGTCCGTGGATTGACCCACGTCAGACTTGATGTGCGTCACCAGGCCATTGCTGTCGCTATAGATCTCCCCGGATCGTTTGGTGCTGAGGTCGTCGATCTGCTTGAGCGTCTTCTTCGGGTTGTAGGCCTCCGTAAGTAGCTGGCCGAACCACGTGCTCGACTCGGCGCCCTCCAGAGTGGCGTAGCCCTCGGCGGCCAGCGTCGACTTCACGGATCGCTTGACCGTGCCCGAATGCCAGGCCACAGGCAGGCACAAGTCACATCGTCCAGCCACGACGTCCCGTGGCTTGTGGGTTAGCCCGATCGCCATGCCCCACTGGCTCTTCACCCCGTCCACATTGGCGAAGGCCGCGTCGCTGAAACAGACGATGGTGCAAGTGCGCAGGTCGATGATGTTGCGCTTGATGACTATGGCGAAATCGGCTGACCCGTGCACGTAAGCGACGGTCTTGTTCAGCGTCTTGGCGTCGGCCACGGTGGCGGTGTTGGTGCGGCGAGCCGCAAGGCTCACCGGGCAGGCGATGTCCACTCGCGTCTGTACTGCGAGCCAAAGCAGTTGGCCGAGTGTGTGGCGATATCCTGAGACCTCCGAAGTGGTAAGACGATCCTCTGGTGATCGTCCGCGTTGGGCGTTGAGTTCAATGAAATCCACCTGGGCGGCGGCCGTCGCCTGGGTAATGCGGAACTCTTCGTTGGTCTTGTTGATTGTCCGGCCGCAGTACTTGATGATGCCCTCTACCTTCTTGAGGTGCAGCCTTTTCTGCAAGGAGCTAATGACTCGCTTCCACTCGCTGGAGCTTCCGCGCTGGGCGATGAGGAAATCATCCACATGGGAGTGGATCATAGCAGCGAGCCCTTTGTCGTCGTAGAAGTAGTAAAGGCCCTTCTCGAGCTTGCTCTCGATGAGGCCGTGCTCCTGGAACACCTTTTGGGCGTAGAGGTACCGCTGGCGTCCGGCATCCCGGGTACCATAGATGGCGCCAGTCGCCATCACGATCTCGCCGGGCAATGTGCCTGGCGGCGGGTTCTTGGCTGGCATGCGCAGCAATAGCAACCTCTCGATGTTGCCCGACTGCAGGTAAGCCGTCATCGCGTCGTGCGACGTGAGGTCCCAGCCAAGCTGGGCGGCGGCAGCAAGCGTGAGGTAAAGCGCGTCCCTTGACCCGGTCGGCGCGTCCGTACGGATCTGGGACTTGTCCTCTTGACAGCCCTGGACGACAAGGCGGGCCTTCATGAGGTTGGCGGCCTTCTGCGTGAGCACCCAGCGGGTACCAACTGGTCGTATTCCAGGGCGTCGCTGGAAGATCTTCTTCAACTCTTTGGGCGGTAGCTTCTTGTAGGCCCCGAACTCGGTCCACTTGGACCACTCAACCTTCATGGCCATGTCCATGAGCTTCTTGTCCTTGGCGGAGAGCTTGTCGTACCTAATCTCCTTAGCAGCGGCCTTTCCGGTGAGCATCACCTCCCGGAGTCGGATGGTCGAATGCGAATCGTCGTCGTTGATCTCAAAATAGTTGTCCAAGTAGAGATCGGTCCTGAATGTGTCTTTCGGCCTCTTGAAGCACTTGGGTAGGTCGTCCTTGAGACTCTCCAAGAACTCCTTGCGCTTAATGGCTTTGCTGCGGTCGTCTGTTTGATCGTGCCTGTCACGTTCTAGGGCGCGAGGTGCGTCCTCTTGTTGAGCTTGGCGCTGAGCCTTGTTGCCACGTTCTCCTTCAGGATGTTGTGGTCTGCGGGCAAAGGCTTCTTTGCGAACTTCCTCCTCCGCGGCCTTGCTCCAGTCGCGTAGACCTTCGGATCCGGAGCTGTCGGCATCCGATGAATGTCCATCAGCTTCTGTGCGTCGAGCTCCTGGTGTTGGAAGTCGTGTTCCATCACGTTCTTCAGGCTGTTCGTCATGTACTTCTGGTTGCACGATGGGTTCTGGAGCTGGATCTTCAGCGTGATCTGGGTCTTCTTGGGCTTGTATTTGGGCATGAGCAGGGTCATGAGCTGGGTCTTCTTGGGCTTGTATTTGGGCATGAGCAGGGTCATGAGCGGGGTCAGCGGCAGCAGCTGAGTCAGCAACAGGCGCTGGAGGCGCTGGCAGAAGATCTCCTCCCGAAGGTGCTGGTGCTGAACCGCTGCCTGAGGCGCCCCCACTGGTCGTGTATTCTCCATCTCCTTGCCGTCGGCGAATCCACTCAAGAGTAGCATGTGCGCGGCGATTGTGTGGAGTATCTTCGATGTTGCCGAAGTTGTGCTGCTTGATGGCCGGTGGCGGAGGTGGTAGTGCTGGCGGAACGTTGTCCACTCGCGGGCGTTTCTTCGGCGTTTCGCCCGTGAGGTCGATGAATGTATCTCCATCTCCTCCTTGATCTGATGGTGGTAATCCGCCTCCACCGCAGTCTCCTCCTTCATGTGGTGATCCTTCGTCCCCTCCTCCTGGTCCCGGTGGCTGTGGTCCGTCAGGAGGTGGGGACTGGTCAGCTGGTGGTTGTCCTGGCGGTGGTGGTGGCTGATTGCCGTTCATGGCGTTGAGTACCTGTCCCCAGGGCACGAGCTCTGAGGCAGTAGCGCGGCGTAAATGTCCTCGGTTGACCTTGACGGTGGTGGAGCGATGGCTGACCCACACGTTCGAGGTGCCCTCGAAGCCAATCATGATGCCGGGTCCATGCCACTGCAAAGCCCATTCGCGCTTAGGCTTGCCGTTCCCCCTCCAGTAGTATATCTGGCCCCCCGTTTGATAGATATCCGACGCGTGCTGAGCTCCATCCGCACGCGATCGTGCGAGTAAGGCCCGGGATAGGGGCTGGTTGAAACGCAGATGCTGGATTGACGTCTGGGCGGCCTTCATGAGGGCAATCCTCTCAGAGAAGGACTTATCAGAGACCACTCTCTCGTGTAGCGAGAGTCTCCCAGCGCTATCCAGCAGGCAATAGGGTAGTTGAAGTCCACGTCCGAGTACCCACTGTGCCGGTGAATACCCACTGGCATTGATTGAGCTATTCATAGCCCAGCAGACAGCGGCGAGCAGCCACTGGATCTTGTGGGCGTTCGCGGGCTGATCGAACCTGATGCTGAACTGGTCGATCAGCTTCCTGGCGTGGACCTTCCACATGCCGCCGTGCCTTTCCACGGTGGCGTTCTGTTGCGGCGTAGCCGCGGCAGTAGTCATAAGGCGACAGCCCATGTCCTCGAGTTCCTTTGAGAACTCCCTCTCAAACTCGCCTCCTCCATCGAAAAGTACCCGTTGTGGTGCCCCAAACGGTGTAATCCAAATCTGCAAAAGCCTCGCGAATACAACCGAGGGGTGTCTTGAAGAAACTGTACCACATAATGTAAATCCAGAAGCGAGGTCGACCACATTGAGAAAAACCAACTGATTGCCGGCGTAATCGGCGAGAGTGAACAAGTCCACTCCAATGGAATCATTGAAGTCCCTATCTAGCTTGATTCTCCCAGGTAGATGAGGTAGGGGTCGCCGATGGGCGGCGCAGATTTCGCAGTGCAGGTTGAGTGCCATCTCGACCGCTCTTTGGGATCCACCCGTCACTCGGATGGCCCGGGCCAGCGCGTCGTTGGCAGGGTGCCCCGTGTTGACGTGGAGCTGCAGTATGGCGGACTTGAGCGTCCGCTCCTCCGCTGCCGTGAAGGCTGGCTCTGCGGGGGCTGCCGGGGCAGGCACTGTCCCCCTCGCGGCTCTCCGTCTCGTTGGTTCCGCGGGGTTTGCCTCGCGGTGCTCGGTCATGTTCGTCTTGCGAAGCTGCTTGACCAGCATGGCGACGAGCTTATCGGTGTAGTTATCGCTGTCCTTGGCGAGCTTGCCACGGGCCTCGACGTGTTTGTGTAGGCCGTCGCAAAGCTTGTGCAGCGAGTTGTCGATCCCGTAATGGTCGGTGATAATCCTCCACGGCTTCTTGATCGCGTCCCCGTTCCTGGTCTGAAGGCCGTAAGCGCAGCCATCGAAGTCGATGATGCGCGGGAGCTGATCCTTCAGCTTCTTCGCGGTGTAGTTCTTCCTCTGGTCCCAGCCGTCGCAGTAGCGCGGCCACTCGAAGGAGACCGCGAGCTGGCTGCCAAACTCCTTCCGCAGGCGGCTCATTGACGTCAGGAAAAGGTCGATCATCCTGGCGGAATACTTCCGGTCCTTTTCCAGCTTCTCAGCCTTGCGGGGGTCGATCTTCAGGATGATGCGCTGCGACGTGGTCCATGGCGTGCATGGAAATGCGGCGTGGACCCGGACACTCTGGCCCTTCCGCAGGTTCTTCCGAATCTTGTCCTCGAGCTTCTCGACGATGGGCTTCCGAGAGAGGTCGTATCCAGGAAGACCGCAACGTACAGCAGCTCCTCCACTCTCAATCCACTTCGCACTGAGCTTGCTGTCGGGGTTGCAGCACCACTCGTAGAGGATGGTGGTGTTGCTCGAGATTCCGCTCGAGCTCGTAGTTGACTTGGCCAGGTCAGCCTTGAGCGCCTGGCTGACTGTGTGCGGCTTGACGCCGCTCTTGTTGGTGACGATGGCCGACCGCTTGCCGGCGGTCAGCTGTAGCCTTGTCCCCTTCTTGAGCCGACGTACCTTCATCTGCTCCTCCTCCACGATGTTGACCTCCTTCGGGTCGTTGTCGTTCTCGATGTCCAGCGTGACCGAGTTGCCGAAAACACACTCGGAGCAGAACCCGAGGTGGCAACAGTCTGTATAGGACTTGGCGCCGCAGGCCACGCAATCGTCGAGGGGCTCGGCGATGCAGGTAGTAGCCGAAATCATTGTTGGAGCAAACGTCGGCGGCGCGACCGCCGTCGAACAGCAGACCAACGCAGAGCTTACGGCGGCCATGAGCCTTGAGCTGCCGCCGCGTCGCTGTTGAAGTCGTCTCGGTACATTGAGCTCCTTCTTGGGATGAGTCTCGTGATATTCTCGAGCAAGTTGCTCGCCTTCGTAGTGAGGTTGACCGTGGGCTTCGGGGCTGGCCGCTTGGCGATGCTCTTAGTACTAACAGCCTTCGGTCCAAACTCGTGGCCCGCGCCCTTGATGGCGAGCCAGTCCTCCGGGTGGAGGTCGATCGCGGGATGTCCTGCGCTGCTCGTGATGAGCTTCTGGGAATGGTTCCCGATGCGGATCTGTTCCCGCCAGAGCGAGATGTCGATCTTGCTCGGCTGAATGAAGTCCCGGCCGATAAGCAGGCCGAGCGTGGGGCTGTCCACGACGCTGAATATTATGCGACCAGCGCGTCCACACAGGACGAGTGGGGCTGTGACGCGCAGCTTGCTCGGGAGCGTGCCGCCGTTCCCGAACCTGTAGACTTCGTTCTCTGGCTCCTCCAGGATCTGGTCGGCCAGACCCATCTTGGTGAGCTTCTCCTTGTACTGCTTGTACCAGCTGAGCCCGCCAACGCAGAAGAGACAGGCAGTGTCGATCACGCCGACGCCGTCGTCGTTGGGCTTCTCGCCAGCGTTGGTGGTGTTTATGGTGGGCAAATCTGGTACCACGCGCTCGGAGACCAGAGTCTCGGGGGGCGGAGTAATCGGACCTTCTGGATGAAGAATCACTTCTTCGTCACCGAACTCCACGTGATTCTGGTCGTGGACCTGCTCGGTGATGTTGGCCTGGCGGTGCGAGCGACCTCCGCCGCCTCGTCCCCCGCCCTTTTGCTTAGAATTTGGGGCGAACTTTCGAGCGCCTGGCGTCGGGCACTCCTTATCACCGGTCCAGTGCCCCGCCTCGCCGCAGTCCCAGCACTTGGAGTTCTTCTTGCGCTGGTCCACGCGGCCTTGTAGCTTGCCTGCGGGTCGGCGCTTGGGCGAAGCCTTCCCGCGGCCCTTGATAGCCTCCCGGGCCGACCGCATGGTCGCCATGGCCTCGGGAATCGCGGCGAGCTCCGCCGCGGCAGCCTCCACCTTGGCAGAGTCGCCCCGATCGAACACCTCGCCGAGGTCGTAATTGGACTGCTCCAGCTCGGCGCTGAAGGCCTCGAGCTCCTGGCGCACGATGTCCTGGACGTCTGCCTCCGTGTCGTTGTCGTCGCCGTCCTCCGAGTCCTCGTGCTCGTCTTCTGGCTCGTCAGCGATGTTGGTTGAACGTGCTCGGCTTGGCGGTGAGCGCTGCCAACTACTGTTTGATCGCTGCGGCCACGATCGTGACGGCAAGCTTGCGTGTCGTTCAGATGTGTGGATATCGGGGAACATGCGCACCAGCAGGCCCCTGATGCGCTGAAATGAGTAGTGCTCGTCCGGCAAGTTGCCCACGACGCGCTCTCGGCGCTCGGCCGTGAGCCCAGCCTTGCGTAGCAGGAACCAGCCGGCCACGTCGTCAAGCGTAGTGAGGTCAACCTCGTTCTCACGTAGTTGCTGTAGTCCCGCCTCGAATCGCACGAGCCAATCCGCCGTGCGTTCTCCACGGCGGCGATGGTGCTGAGTCGACTCGAAGAACTTTTCTAGCGTCTCTCCCTTCTGCACCGGCTTCTGCTGGCCTAGGTTTGCCTCGAGGTGCATTAGCACGTTCTCGATGCCCTTCTGGTTGCGATCACGCTTCTTCTCGTTCGCATCCTCGATGCCGTCGTCCGGCGGCGGGTGGAGTTCCTGCTCCGTCATATTGAGAGCGGCCGACCTGGCTGTACCCGTCCGCAGGACTAACTTCGATGCCAAACTTTGTGTCACTTCCAAATTCTCACTGAGCTTCCACAATTTTACCTCCTGTTTGTAATCTCGCCATTTCGCTGGATCTCCATTCCAGCTTGGTATCACTGACTGGTTGTGTGTGAACTCCGTCATCTTGACACCGTCGTAGGTGAAGTATGTGGCGTCGCTGACACCGTCGTAGAAGAAGTATGTGGCGTCGCTGACACCGTCGTAGGGGAAGTATGTGGCGTCGCTGACACCTTCGTAGTAGGAGAAATATGTGGCGTCGCTGACACCGTCGTAGAGGAAGTGTGTGGCGTCGCTGACACCGTCGTAGAGGAAGTATGCCGCGTCGCTGACACAGGCGTAGGAGAAGTAGCTGTCGTCGCTGCTGAGGGTGGGAAAGAAGATGGGGTTGCTGGCGTCGCTGACGCTGGCGTTGGAGCTGGCAGGGATGTAGGCGTAGTAGGCGTAGTCGCTGGCGTCGCTGACGCTGGCGTTGGTGCTGGCGTCGCTGACGCTGGCGTTGGTGCTGGCGTCGCTGACGCTGGCGTAGATGCTGGCGTCGCTGACGCTGGCGTAGGTGCTGGCGTCGCTGACGCTGGCGTAGGCGTAGGCGCTGAGCAACAGCGCGAGGAGGCCGCTGGGCCTCGATTCCAGTATGGAGTGCGACGTCGCGGACGTCGTCTTGGGTATACGGCCCCGCGGGCCGGGATAGCGAGCCTCGCTCCGAGCTACCACTGTGATATATGGATATCGCTGATACCGTTTGTCGAGGAATCGCGCGGCGAAACTCTCTGCGTAGCTCTAAGGCCAAGGGCCCTAGTTCGAAACAAAACGGCAGCGACAAGGCGGGCGTGAGAGATAGAGCGGGGAAGCAGGGAAGGAGCAGGAAGGGCACGGGGAGTGAGCGGGAATCACATCGGGGACGTCGTGAAGGCAGTTTCGCAGCTTCTTGGTAGCCGTTTTGAGACCGTTGTGGGGCCTCCTCGGGCTGCTTTGTGGCCTCTTTAAGCCTCGTTTGGGCCTCCTGGGTGCCTCTTGGGGGCCTCCTGGGGCCTCTTGGGGGCTCCTTGGGGCCTCCTGGGGCACGCTTCAAGCGGGAGGGTCGAATTTTGGAGTCGTGGTCCCCCTCTTGGGCGCATCTTGGGGCCGTCTTGGGGCTCTGTTGGGCTGTCTTGGGCGACTCTGTGGCCGTCTTGGGGCCCTCTTGGGCCGTCTTGGGGCGCTCTTGGGGGCCTATTGAGCCGTCGTGGAACGTCGGACAGCCGAAAAGGCTGGAAGGCCAAAATCGTTCGAAAACCTTCGTAAACTTGACGATTTCGGCCTCTGAAGCGCTCTGGAGAGGCGTCTTGAAGCGTCGTGGAGTGCCTTGGGGGGCCTCTCGGGCCGTCTTGGGCCTATCTTGGGTGTCCTGGAGCGGTCTTTCGGCGACTCGAGGCCCGCTTGGGCCGTCTTGGGAGCCTCTGGAGGCCCTCCTGGACTATTTTGGACCTCCCCGGCCGCCCCTCCTCCCATGGGGGGTCGGAGGCGGCGCCCTCCGAGGCCCAGGACGCACAGGGAAAATGAGCCCCAGTACCCCCATGGAGGCTTTCGGCGCTCTTGGACCCATGGGAGCTCGAAAACGCGAGAAGCCAAAAACATTAAAAAGAACATTGAACATATACGACTTTGGCCTCTCCGGGCCGTACCGCGATACCTATCAAACTTCTTGGGGTCTCTTGGAGGCCACCTGGGAGCCTCGAGAGCCGTCGGAAGGCTGACTTGGGTTGCTCGGGAGCGTCTTGGGCCATCCTTTCGCATTCTGGGGGCTCCTAGGGGGCGTCTTGGGCCCTCCTGGAGCGCTGTGGAGGCTGCCCAGAAAGGCTGGGGCAGCAGTGCCGGGAGCGTCCCCGAGATGTGGCCATATCTTTTCAGCGCGTTCCAGGAGCATCTTCCCGGAACGCGCTCGTGGCAGGGCGCCCACGTCCGAGGACGTTGGCATGGGAAACCGCAGCGCGTGATCATTCCAGCGCGTTCCGGCGAAGACCGTCCGGAACGCGCTTGGGCAAGCGCTGGGTTTGAGGAAAGCGAGTGGGAACCGTTCAGGCAGTTTGGGATGCTCGGGGCAAGAGGCGGAAGCCATCCTCAGAAGACATGCGGTCTTCCTGGAGCCGTCTTGCAGAAAATTAGCCTGGCGAAAAACCCAACCATATGCAGTTGTGAATGCCGCAATTGTGCTGGGTGGTGGCGGACGCATGCGGGCGGTGCCACTGGGACCTTCGGTGGAGCTCCCTATGGGGCCACGAAACGTTGTACTGGGTGGGTGAGACGCGGTCAGCAAGGGCTGTGCTGCGTGGTGGCGGACGCATGCGAGCGGTGCCACTGGGACCTTCGGTGGAGCTCCCTATGGGGCCACGAAACGCTGTACTGGGTGGGTGAAACGCAGGCAGGGAGCAAGGGCTGTGCAGGGTGGTGGCGGACGCATGCGGGCGGTGCCGCTGGGACCTTTGGTGGAGCTCCCTATAGGGCTACGAAGCGCTGTTCTGGGTGGGTGAAGCGCAGGGAACAAGGGCTGTGCTGGGTGGTGGCGGACGCAAGCGGGCAGTGCCACTGGGACCTTTGGTGGAACCCCTATGGGGCCACGAAAAGTGCGAGGGGTGTGCCAGAATGGGGTGCGGAACCGCATGCCAGCGCAGCCACTGGGGCCTTCGGAGGAGCTCCCTATGGAGCCACGAAGCGTGTGAGGGGTGTGCCGAAATGGGGGGTGGAACCGCATGCGAGCGCAGCCACTGCGGCGTTTGGTGGAGCTCCCTATGGGGCCACGAGACGTGTGAGGGGCGTGCCGAAAAAGGGAGTGGAACCGCATGCGAGCGCAGCTACTGGGGCCTTCGGTGGAGCTCTCTATGGGGCCACGAACCGTGTGAGGGGTGTGCCGAATGGGGGGGGAACCGCATGCGGCGCAGCCACTGGGGCCTTCGGTGGAGTCCCATGGAACCACCGACGAACGTGTGAGGGGTGTGCCGAATGGGGGTGGAACCGCATGCGGCGCAGCCACTGGGGCCTTCGGTGGAGCTCCCTATGGGGCCACGAAACGTGTGAGGGGTGTGCCAGAATGGGGGGTGGAACCGCATGCGGGCGCAGCCACTGGGGCCTTCGGTGGAGCTCCCTATGGGGCCACGAAACGTGTGAGGGGTGTGCCAGAATGGGGGGTGGAACCGCATGCGGGCGCAGCCACTGGGGCCTTCGGTGGAGCTCCCTATGGGGCCACGAAACGTGTGAGGGGTGTGCCAGAATGGGGGGTGGAACCGCCATGCGGGCGCAGCCACTGGGGCCTTCGGTGGAGCTCCCTATGGGGCCACGAAACGTGTGAGGGGTGTGCCAGAATGGGGGGTGGAACCGCATGCGGGCGCAGCCACTGGGGCCTTCGGTGGAGCTCCCTATGGGGCCACGAAACGTGTGAGGGGTGTGCCAGAATGGGGGGTGGAACCGCATGCGGGCGCAGCCACTGGGGCCTTCGGTGGAGCTCCCTATGGGGCCACGAAACGTGTGAGGGGTGTGCCAGAATGGGGGGTGGAACCGCATGCGGGCGCAGCCACTGGGGCCTTCGGTGGAGCTCCCTATGGGGCCACGAAACGTGTGAGGGGTGTGCCAGAATGGGGGGTGGAACCGCATGCGGGCGCAGCCACTGGGGCCTTCGGTGGAGCTCCCTATGGGGCCACGAAGCGTGTGAGGGGTGTGCCAGAATGGGGGGTGGAACCGCATGCGGGCGCAGCCACTGGGGCCTTCGGTGGAGCTCCCTATGTGGCCAGAATGGGGGGTGGAACCGCATGCGGGCGCAGCCACTGGGGCCTTCGGTGGAGCTCCCTATGGGGCCACGAAACGTGTGAGGGGTGTGCCAGAATGGGGGGTGGAACCGCATGCGGGCGCAGCCACTGGGGCCTTCGGTGGAGCTCCCTATGGGGCCACGAAACGTGTGAGGGGTGTGCCAGAATGGGGGGTGGAACCGCATGCGGGCGCAGCCACTGGGGCCTTCGGTGGAGCTCCCTATGGGGCCACGAAACGTGTGAGGGGTGTGCCAGAATGGGGGTGGAACCGCATGCGGCGCAGCCACTGGGGCCTTCGGTGGAGCTCCCTATGGGGCCACGAAACGTGTGAGGGGTGTGCCAGAATGGGGGGTGGAACCGCATGCGGGCGCAGCCACTGGGGCCTTCGGTGGAGCTCCCTATGGGGCCACGAAACGTGTGAGGGGTGTGCCAGAATGGGGGGTGGAACCGCATGCGGGCGCAGCCACTGGGGCCTTCGGTGGAGCTCCCTATGGGGCCACGAAACGTGTGAGGGGTGTGCCAGAATGGGGGGTGGAACCGCATGCGGGCGCAGCCACTGGGGCCTTCGGTGGAGCTCCCTATGGGGCCACGAAACGTGTGAGGGGTGTGCCAGAATGGGGGGTGGAACCGCATGCGGGCGCAGCCACTGGGGCCTTCGGTGGAGCTCCCTATGGGGCCACGAAACGTGTGAGGGGTGTGCCAGAATGGGTGTGGGAGGGGGAGGAGGGGGGAGGAAGGGGAGGAGGAGGAAGGAGGAGGAAGGAGGAACGCGGGGCGACGTCTTTTCAAAACGAGGACCCAACACCACAGGATGTCTGGGAACAAAAGAAAAATGAGACCCTGCAGTCGTTCCTGGAGCCGTCTTGGAGCCCTCTTGGGCTGCCCTGGAGCCTGTTGGAGCCCTCTGCGGAATGGTCTTGGAGCCCGCGCCGAGGATCTGGAAAATGTCCGGGACCATCGCGGCGGCCTCCGAGGCCCTCGACGCCGAAACCCCGTGAAAACACAGCGAAAATGAGCCCTGGTACTCGCATGGAGGGTCGGGCAGCTGTTTTCGGGCCCCTGGGTTAGAACCATCGCGCGCGCTTCGCGCGCGCTCAGGTTCTAGCCCAGGCCGGGGGGGCGCTGGACGATCTTGGACAACGCTATCAAGCACAGGCGCGCGACGGCATCTGAGGATCTTCTAGGGTGTTCCGCATGCTTCGTCAACTGGCTGTTGGAGGCACCTCTTGGGTGCTTCTTGGGGGGGCGTCTGAGGGTCCCTTGGGGGCATCGGTTCTGCAATCTGAAGCCGTCATTGGCCGTCTTGGCTGCATGGAGGCCCGACTTGAGGCCACCTGTGGCCAGATTGAGGCAATCCGGAAGCCTCCCAGGGGCCTCCTGGAAGCAGTTTTGATGCATTTGGGGCACTCTTGGGCTATTTTAAAACCTCTTGGACGTCTCTCAGGGGCCTTGTGGGCCCTCGGGGAAGCTTTTGGGGTCCTCGTCGGACCACTTGGGGGCCTCTTGCGGCCTCCTGTGGGCCTTGTGGGGGGACCGCTCTGCTGTTGGGTCGCGTTCCCCTTCTTGGGCCTCTCTTGGGGCTCGTGGGGCCCTCTCGGGCCGTCTTGGGCGCCTCAAGCACCGTCTTGGGGCCCTCGCGGGCCGTCTTGGGGCCCTCTTGGAGGCCTCTTCCTCTATATGGGAGCGGTATTGGAAGCCTCTTGGGCCGTCTTGGAGCATCGGGATGCCAAAAGGCAGACAATTATCCTGGCGAAGGGCCCAACCATACGCAATTCCAAATGCCGCCGTTGTAAGTATCGTCGTTGGTGGAACACCCGATGGGGCCACGAAGCGTGTGAGAGGTGCGCCGAAATGTAGGTGGAACTGCATGCGGACCCTGCCACTGGGGCCTTCGGTGGAGCACCCTGTGGGGCCACGAAACGTGTGGGGGGTGCGCCGAAATGGAGGTGGAACTGCATGCGGACCCTGCCATTGGCGCCCTCGGTGGAGCTCCCTATGGGGCCGCGAAACGTGTGAGGGGTGCGCCGAAATGGAGGTGGAACTGCATGCGGACCCTGCCACTTGGGCCTTAGGCGGAGCTCTCTATGGGGCCACGAAACGTGTGAGGGGTGTGCCGAAATGGAGGTGGAACTGCATGCGGACCGTGCCACTTGGGCCTTAGGCGGGGCTCCCTATGACGCCACGAAACGTGTGAGGGGTGCGCCGAAATGGAAGTGGAACTGCATGCGGACCCTGCCACTTAGGCCTTAGGCGGAGCTCCCTATGGGGCCACGAAACGTGTGAGGGGTGCGCCGAAATGGAGGTGGAACTGCATGCGGACCCTGCCACTTGGGCCTCAGGTGGAGCTCCCTATGGGGCCACGAAGCGTGTGAGGGGTGCGCCGAAATGGAGGTGGAACCGCATGCGGACCCTGACACTTGGGCCTTCGGTGGAGCTCCCTATGGGGCCACGAAACGTGTGAGGGGTGCGCCGAAATGGAGGTGGAACCGCATGCGGACCCTGACACTGGGGCCTTCGGTGGAGCTCCCTATGGGGCCACGAAACGTGTGAAGGGGTGGAACCGCATGCGGGCGCAGCCACTGGGGCCTTCGGTGGAGCTCCCTATGGGGCCACGAAACGTGTGAGGGGTGCCCTATGAAACGGACCCTGACACTGGGGCCTTCGGTGGAGCTCCCTATGGGGCCACGAAACGTGTGGGGTGCGCCGAAAGGAGGTTGAACCGCTGGCGACCTGACACTTGGGAGTGGAGCTCCCTATGGGGCACGAACGTGTGGGGTGTGCCGAAATGGAGGTGGAACCGCATGCGGACCTGACACTTGGGCCTTCGGTGGAGCTCCCTATGGGGCCACGAAACGTGTGAGGGGTGCGCCGAAATGGAGGTGGAACCGCATGCGGACCCTGGGGCTTGGGCCTTAGGCAAAATGGAGGTGGAACGGCAATCGGACCTGACACTTGGGCCTTCGGTGGAGCTCCTATGGGGCCACGAAACGTGTGGGGGTGCGCCGAAATGGAGGTGGAACCGCATGCGGACCCTGACACTTGGGCCTTCGTGGGCTCCCTATGGGGCCACGAAACGTGTGAGGGGTGCGCCGAAATGGAGGTGGAACCGCATGCGGACCCTGACACTTGGCCTTCGGTGGAGCTCCCTATGGGGCCACGAAACGTGTGAGGGGTGCGCCGAAATGGAGGTGGAACTGCATGCGGACCCTGCCATTGGGGCCTTCGGTGGAGCTCCCTATGGGGCCACGAAACGTGTGAGGGGTGCGCCGAAATGGAGGTGGAACCGCATGCGGACCCTGACACTGGGGCCTTCGGTGGAGCTCCCTATGGGGCCACGAAACGTGTGAGGGGTGCGCCGAAATGGAGGTGGAACCGCATGCGGACCCTGACACTTGGGCCTTCGGTGGAGCTCCCTATGGGGCCACGAAACGTGTGAGGGGTGCGCCGAAATGGAGGTGGAACCGCATGCGGACCCTGACACTGGGGCCTTCGGTGGAGCTCCCTATGGGGCCACGAAACGTGTGAGGGGTGCGCCGAAATGGAGGTGGAACCGCATGCGGACCCTGACACTTGGGCCTTCGGTGGAGCTCCCTATGGGGCCACGAAACGTGTGAGGGGTGCGCCGAAATGGAGGTGGAACCGCATGCGGACCCTGACACTGGGGCCTTCGGTGGAGCTCCCTATGGGGCCACGAAACGTGTGAGGGGTGCGCCGAAATGGAGGTGGAACCGCATGCGGACCCTGACACTTGGGCCTTCGGTGGAGCTCCCTATGGGGCCACGAAACGTGTGAGTGGTGCGCCGAAAAAAGGAGGTGGAACCGCATGCGGACCCTGACACTTGGGCCTTCGGTGGAGCTCCCTATGGGGCCGCGAAACGTGTGAAGGGTGTGCCGAAACAGCGAACATGCGGGGGGCAGAGGCAGGGATGGGAGGAGGAGGAGGAGGAGGAGGAGGGAGGAGGAGGGGGAGGAGGAGGAGAGGAGGAGAGACGCGGGGCACCGTCTCTTCAAAACGAGGACCCAACACCACAGGATGGTTGGGAAAAAACGTCAACGCCCAATCGTAAAACAATGTGTTGTGCCTCTTGGGGCCACCTTGGGAGATCTCTTGGAACCTCGTCGGCCCTCTTGGGAGCTTCCTGGGGGCCTCTTGGATCCGATTGGGGGCCTCTTGGGACTTCCCGAGACCCTCTCGGGGTAGAAACCTCGGATTCTCAGTTCGTGTTTCCCTTCTTGGGCCTCTCTTGGGGCCGTCTCGGGGCCCTCTCGGGCCGTCTTGGGTGCCTCAGGCACCGCCTTGGGGCCCTCGTGGGCCGCCCAGGGCCCTCTTGGAAGCCTCTTCGGCTATCTTGGAGCTGTCTGGGAGGCCTCTTCCTCCTCCTTGTCCCCCTCCTCCTCCTCCTCCCACTCCAGCTCTCTCTCCTCCTGATCTTCCTCCTCCTCCTGCAGCGTGTTCCGGAAGGCTCCCGCCGGAACATGCTGTGCACAAGTGCTGTCACTGCTGCCGCCACCGTGCCCTGGGTGGTGGGTCAGAGGCCTCATGGGTGTTGCTTTGGATCTCGTGGTTGGCCTGTCGGGGACGTCGTGAAGGCAGTTTCGCAGCTTCTCGGTAGCTGTTTTGGGACCGTTGTGGGGCCTCCTCGGGGCTGTTTTGTGGCCTCTGTAGGCCTCGTTTGGGCCTCCTGGGTGCCTGTTGGGGGCATCCTGGGGCCTCTTGGGGGCTCCTTGGGGCCTCCTGGGGCACTCTTGAAGCCAGAGGGTCGAATTTTGGAGTCGTGGTCCCCTTCTTGGGCGCATTTTGGGGCCGTTTTGGGGCTCTGTTGGGCTGTCTTGGGCGACTCTGGGGCCGTCTTGGGGCCCTCTTGGGCCGTCTTGGGGCGCTCTTGGGGGCCTATTGAGCCATCTTGGAACGTCGGACAGCCGAAAAGGCTGGAAGGCCAATACCGTTCGAAAACCTTCGTAAAATTGACGATTTCGGCCTCTGGAAGCGCTCTGGAGAGGCGTCTTGAAGCGTCGTGGAGTGCCTTGGGGCGCCTCTCGGGCCGTCTTGGGCCTATCTTGGGCGTCCTGGAGCGGTCTTTCGGCGACTCGGGGCCCGCTTGGGCCGTCTTGGGAGCCTCTGGAGGCCCTCCTGGCCCATGGGGGGTCGGAGGCGGCGGCCTCCGAGGCCCAGGACGCGGAAACCCTGTAAAAACACAAGGGAAATGAGCCCCGGTCCCCCCATGGGGGGTGGGGGCACCTGTTCTGGGGCCCCCGGCCTCGCCCCCAGGGATATGTGTGTATATATATATATATATATATATATATATATATATATATATATATATATATATATATATATATGCGCCCTGGGACATGCTCTTTCCTTACGAAAACCCACACCCACGACAGCCCCTCGACGCCAGCGTGCCCGGAGGGCGCCAGACGCCCCCCATCCCGAGCACGAAAAAGAAAAAACAACCGTCAGCGTGAACCAAAAATTGGTTCGGCCCGTCGGGTGGCTCTGCGTCCGCGCACATGCTCATCCCTTACCGAAAACAAACACACACACACACACACACACACACACACACACACACACACACACACACACACGCTCGCACACGACGGCCCCTCGGCGCCAGCGTGCCCGCAGAGCGCCAGACGCTCCCATCTGGGGCCCCGAAGAAAAAACAGCCGTCGACGTGAACCACACATTGGTTCGGCCCGTCGGGTGGTTCTTCACTTCCAAACATGTTCACTCCTCACAAAAACACACACACACACACACACACGCAGCCCTGAGCCGTCGAGTTCGCGACAAACATCAAGTTTACACCCCTATGGCAATGAAAATTCACGAGCTCGCCACATGCTGTGACCACATAGCGCGGCGAGGTACCAGACCCGCGTTCCTGCGCCAAGGATGAGGATGAGGGACAAGATGTTGTGGCGAAGCGAAGCGAGCCAACAACATCTTGTGTATATATATATATATATCTATATATATAACATATGGGCATCTTCGGATCCCCTGGGTCCCGAAAATATCCAGATCACATGCGACTGGATGTGCTGGGAGATCTGTTCCCGAAATGGATGAATAAGTCCAGGCCTCGGACCAGTGAGCCATGCACCCTTTCACGCACGGTCCTTCACCTTCAGCGTGTCGACACCAATCCCGAGGGCGTCTGCCGCTGTCGCCAACATCCTCTCTTTCTCGCTCTGCTCTGCCGCGACGGTGGACTGCCACCTCGGGCGGTGGCAAGGGCCCAACGGAGCTAAGCCCAAAGACTCGCGGCTCTGATCCGTCAGAAAAAACCGCCGTGACACAGACAGACCGAACCCTTGGCCGACAACACACGGGCGCACACATAACATTTAGATACACGAGAACGAACTGTCTGCCAACCGGCCGCAGAGGCCTGACCATTGATGAATGACGCGAGGCGCCTGGTCAGACCGGGACAATAATGAACAAGAATTGTGTCACACATGCTGAAATATTGGACCAGGAACACGCGAATAACATGTCACGAATGCATGCAGACCGTTCGGAAAAAGTTGGCGGAAGCCTGAAGTACGAAGGCATACTGAATCGAAACCTTGAATCTCGAAAACTCGATCGATGGGCGACGTACAACTGCCGGTATCCACACGGGGGAGCCGCAGACACTTCCCGTGCCGCCCCTTGGGCGGCTGACGGTGGCAGAGGCGCCAAGCTGGGACGACGACGAGAACTTCGACAACGATCACGACGACGATCACGCAGAGTCGTCGGTGCGACCAAGAATGGCACCTTCACCTTCAACACCGTTGCGCCCGTCGTCTCGCCAGCAGGCGACCATATCGCGGGTGTCATTGGCTATAGCGAGGAGGTGAAAACCCGAAATGGCATTGGCGCCAGCATCACATACCACTAGCCTGCCTGCGTGTGTGGCAACACCGTCTTGTTCGACAGCGTAGTCGAAGACTTTGACAACAGCCCACTCTACTGCGAGCTGCCGCCACGGGTGCCCGCAAGCCCGTACATCTACCGAAGCGCACCAAAACAACGACCAGCGCGCCAACACCAGCGCCGGCCAGCAGAGCTACGACATCAAGAACAAGCAGAGCTCCCCTGAGCACCGGCAGAGCTGCGACTGAAACCAGCAGAGCAGCCACGGGACACGCGAACAACAGTCTAGAGCACCAAAGCTACGACTGGAACAGGCAGAGCTACCGAGAGCACCAGCGGAGCGACTTGAACCAGGCCCGGGCTGCTCTGGCAGCACAGTCCAAGGTGGAGGACGATGGCCCAGAGAGGCCTGAAGAACCTTGGACGGGGGAGGACCCGGCACTAGCAGAAAGAGCGCAGCCCATGGACCAGGAGAAGGTACGACGGCCCACAGGCCCGAGTACGACGCCCGCAAGAGGGAAGCCTTCCTGGGCAACCTGATCCACGACATCAACTGCGAGGACGCCGAGGACATCGAAGACGCGGCGCTCCCGCCAGCAAAGAATTTCGCCGAGACGAAGCTGACAACCACAAAGGGCGGACAATCCGCGTGGGTAACCCGTCCAGCTTCCTCGACGCCGAAAGAATCCAAGACACGTTCTCCCTTATGGGCCACATCGCTGGCAGACGGGCCGTGCGATCCCACTTTCTCGGGCTGTGGCGGGTTTTCCCGGGGTCGCTTTGGGCCCCCTGTGGGGCTCTCTTTGTCTGATTATCTCCCTCTCTCTCTGTCTCTCTCCATCTCTCTCTCTCTCTGCCTCTTGGCGCTTCGCGCCATGCACCTTGGTCCCTGAAGTTTGGCATGCAGGCGGAAGGTCAGGAAGGTCAAACAAACAATTTAACGATAACTCCTTGCTCCCTTTTCCGGCATCGCCGTTACAATAATTTCATGCATTATCATTCCTCCATGTTTCTGTTTCCTCATTCTCGACCTACCCTACGAATTCTTCCCCATCCTTCTCAGCTCTTATTCCGGAGCCTCCTCCTTGGAGAACCTCTGGGGGCCTCGCGGAAGTTCTTAAGGCTTTCTGAAAGCCTTCTGGAGCCTCCTGGGCGTCTTCTGGGAGCCTCAGGGGGCTTCCTCGAGCCACCCTGCCTCCAACCGCGGTCTACCTGAACGACCAGGTCACGACTTGGAATGCTTCGGAGGGTGTCTCGGCTCGGGGCCATCTTGGGCCGTCATGGGGCTCTCGTAGGCGATCTTGAACCCTGTTGTGCCGTCTTGGGGCTCTCTTGAACTGCCTGGAAGCCATTTCGGATAGTTTTGGGGCGATTTTCGGGCCTCGCAGGCGATCTCAGACGCCTAGAAGACCGAAGAACAGGGCATTCCCAAAATCACGCCAAAACCTTAGGAAATCCGCCGACCCTGTGTCGGCGTGTGAGGGGTTGTTCGTCCTCGTCGTCGTCGTCGTCGTCGTCGTCTTTGCAGTGCTCTAGCGGCCTTGAGGGAAATCGACCCACGTCGTAACCACGTCAAAGGGAAGCCCCTTCCCTTTGATCCCTGCCCCGTCGGGGGGGGGGTCCCGGGGGGGGGGTCAGATACGACTCCGCCCCGGAGGCCTCCTCCTCCTCCTCCTCCTCCTCCTCCTCCTCCCCCCTTGCTCCCCTCCTCTTGCTCCTCCTCTACCTCCTCCTCCTCCTCCTCCTCCTCCTCCTCCTCCTGCTCCTCCTCACCCTCGTTTTCATCTTCGTCGTCTTCAGGGTCGGCGGCACCGGCCGTAAGGCCTTCGCAATCAATGTTTTTCTGATGTTTGAAAGCCTCTTGGGGTCTTTTGGGGGTCGTATTCGGGCGTCTGGTGGGTGTCTGGGGCCTCTTGGGGCCCTTGAGGGGGCGTTCGGCTGCCCTCCTGACCGACTTGTGCCCGTTGCCTGGGCCCAGCCAGGGCTTCCAGGAGCTCTAAAAAGATTGGGAGGCCTCCTGCAGGGGCGTCCAAGGGGCACGCGGGGCCACGCATCTGGGGGTCCCGTTTCGGAGGGGGGTCCCAGGTGGGGCTATAGGGCGATGGGGCTATGGGGCTACAGGGCTATGGAGCTATAAGGCCATTGGGCTAGAGGTCTATAGGGCTATAGGGCTAGAGGGCCATAGGGCTATAGGGCTGTAGGGCTAAAGGGCTATGTGGCTATGGGGCTCTGGGGCTCTGGGGCTACAGGGCTATGAGTCTATAGGATTACGGGGCTATAGGACTATAGGGCTATAGGACTATAGGACTATAGGGATATAGGGCTATAGGGCTATAGGCATATAAGAACTATAGGGTTACAGGGCTATAGGGCTACAAGGCTATAAGGCTATAGGGCCATAGAGATATAGGGCTATAGGGCCATAAGGGGCTATATGGCTATTGGGCTATAGGCTTTAGGGCTATATTATAGGGCTATAGAGCTGTACGACCCTGGGGCGATAGGGCTATAAAGCTATACGACTATAAGGCTATTGGGCTATAGGGCTATAGGCCCTATACGGCTATAGGGCTATTGGGCTATAGGGCTATAGGGCTATAGGGCGATAGGGCTATAGGGCTATAGGGCTATATGGATATAAGGCTATAGGGCTATAGGGCTATATGGCTATAAAGGCTATAAGGCACCCGGGCGGGCCGCGGAATCGATGACTAACCTCACCTAACAGTATTAATCCGCTAGTATCCCTACAGAGACAAGGTCTGATTGGGGAATATATATATATATATATATATATAAGTACATATATGCATATATGTATATATGTATATATACATACATACATACATACATACATACATACATACATACATACATACATACATACATACATACATACATACATACATACATACATACATACATACATACATACATACATATATATATATACACATATACACAGACACATACACACTAGAACCATCGCGCGCGCTTCGCGCGCGCTCAAATTTTAGCTAGGCTTCATAGGCTAACTCATGTAACATCATTGTGGTTGCTTCTTGCGTCCAGGGACCCCCTTGGAGGCCCTGCGCAAGCATCGGAATCGTATAGAAAGGGAAGTACGGAAGCACAGAAATCATTAATTTCCGTTAGGTATTCAACGATTTGGGACCCTCAAAGGCTTCCTGGGTTCTTTTCCGGGAGGCGAGAGGGGTCTGAATTGTGGTCTGTTGTGCAAGATTAGACCGGGGGCCAAACTTGAAAAAAAGAAGGAATTTGGGGGATCTCCATTTTTTCCAATTCCTCGGCACTGTTCGCCGCTGTTTTTTGTTTGTGCCTCGCGGGTTTTGTGAGCCGTGCCCCTCAGGGGTGTGGGATCTTCTGGACCCCCTGGGGATTCTGGAGGCCTCCTGGAGGCATGGAGAGCCATCGGAAAGGTATCTCGGGCTGCGCGGGAGCGTGTTGGGCGGTTCTTTACATTTTGGGGGCTCCTTGGGGTCGTCTTGGGCTGTCCTTGGGCGTTTTGGGGGCCACCCGGGAAGCCGGGAGGCGCGGTACCGGCCAGATGTCAGGGATGTGTGGGAACTGCGAATAGGAGTGCCACTTTGAAAAAACAGGGAATTATGGGAATTCCATTTTTCTTCCTCTCTCGAGATCCTCGATCTTCGAGGGTTGGAAGCGGGGAAACGTGAGAAGGCGAAAACCATTAACAAAAAACTAGTGGACATCAGCGAATTTACCCTCTTTGGGCTCTCTTGGGACGGCTCTCGCAGTTCTCTTGGGCCGTTCTTGGGCCTCGTCGGGGTCTTTTTGGGGCCTCTCAAAGATCGGGGGTGTGTTGGGGGCCTCTGGGGGGGCCCGGAGGCTTCTCGGAGGTCTCTGAAGCCTCCTGCTCCCGCTCTTGGGCCCATCTTGGGCCTGTTCTGGGGTGGTCTGGGGCTCTCCTGGGCGCCTCTTCGGCAGTCTTGGAGCCTTCTTGCCCCGTCTTGGGGCCGTCCTGAAGGTCTCCTGGGTGGTCTTAGGGCGGTCTTGGGCGGCTCTTCGGCGCCCGTTGGAAGCTCGAAAGCGCGAGAAGTCAAAAACATTAAACAAAAACAATGAACATCGACGATTTGGGTCTGTTCGTCCCTTCCAGGACGCCTCTCGGACCTCTCTTGGGGTCTCTTGGAGGCCACCTGGGAGCCTCGAGAGCCTTCGGAAGGCTGATTTGGGTTGCTTAGGAGTGTCATGGACCATCCTTTCGCATTCTGCTCCTGGGAAGCCTTTTGGGCCCTCCTGGGGCGGTGTGGAAGCTCCCCGGAAAGGCCGGGGGAGCAGTACCGAGAGCGTCCCCGAGATGTGACGGGGAGGCGTGGGACCCGGGGCCGGGGGGGGGGGGGGCGGTATATATTCATATTATAATATATTCCTATTAATATTCTTTTAAAAGAAGGCCAGGGAACCCACGCCTCAGCGCATCCCCCCAAACGAATTTCGCCTCCTCGGGCCTGTCTTTCGCCTTGCTGTGGCCATCCTGGGGTCGTCTTGACGCCCCCCGAATCAAGTGGTAGTGTACAAGCGAAAAAGCCGAAAACATGTTTTTACTGTGTTTCTCTGCTCTTCCCACTCTCTGGGCCCTGTTGCGCCAGCCTTGGGCCTCCTTTGGGGCTCGTCTGGGGCCTCATCTGGAGCCGTCTTGGAAGCATCTGGGAGCCTCAAGAGCCAATCATCGGAAACGACAAGGCGAGAAGACCAACAACCTGGTTTTTCCAATGATTTTCATCCTCTCCGGCGCCCCCTCCCCCGCCCTTCCCCAAAAAACTTTCGAATCCTCGGGCCTTTCTTGCGCCTCCCTGTGGCCGTCCTGGGGTCGTCTGGACGCCCCCCAGGTCAACCAGAAGTCCCAAAGCGGGAAGGCCGAAAACATTGTTTTTCTACTGCGTTTTCTCTGCTTTTCCCACACTCCAGGCCCTGTTGCGTCAGGCTTGGACCTCGTGGGGCTCGTCAGAGGACTCAGTTGGAGACGTCTTGGCGCTGAAGATGAAAAGGAGGAAGAGGGGGGAGGAAAATGCGGAGAAAGAGCCAGGAGGAGGAGGAGGCCCTGCTTCATGCTACCCCAACCAGTCGCCTGAGACTTACTCTCGCCTCTGGGTACAGAAACGCCTTGAGCTGGCCAGAGCTGGCGTTGTCAAGTCGCTCCCGCTTAGGAGATCCCCACCCACTCCGACTTGGCGGTGGCTGGCCCCGCGGCCACGCGCGCGCACGCCGCCTGCATTCGAGCTCGCAAGCAACAAGCTGCATGGCGCGAAGCGCCAATGTATTCTTGTGTATATGTGTGTGTATGTATGTATGTATGTGTATACATATACATATATTTATATGACTGTATGAATATATATATATATATACATACATACATACATATACATACATATACTAGAACCTTCGCGCGCGCTTCGCGCGCTGAGGTTCTAGCCAACCCCAGCCTTGGACAAGGTCAAAGCTGGACGTATGGAAGGCCCGCAGATCGTGCGAACATGAATTCAGGAAGTGGCAAGCACGCAACCAGACCAAATACGTGATGTGTATGCATGTGTGCATATTTGTTTATATATGTATACATACATATATATATGTATGTATGTATATATATATAAATATACATAAATATATACGTGTGTGTATACGTACATACACACATACATACATCCATGCATACATGGATGCATGCATGAATACACACGGAAAAGAAACACAAACATACGTTCAGACATGCATACGTTGGAAAGAGAGGCGGCAACGTGCTCCGGCTTCGCGTTTCCGGAGCATGTTGTGCGAGAGGCGCCGTGCCAGAATACGCCCAGTGGCCGGCAGACGGCCCAAGAACCTTTGGAGACCGCTTCTGAGGGGATCTACTGGGAGCACCCTGGGGGCCTCTGAGCGGCCTTGTGGGGCCTCCTGGCGGCCTCTTGAGGTAAAGGCTGGAGCTTAGGGTGCACGGTTGTCCACTGGAGTCTTCATTAGGCACCGAACGCTGGAAGGAGAGGCGGCAACGTGCTCCGGCAGCGCGTTTCCGGAGCATGTTTGGGGGACCTCGGTAGGCAGTTTTGAAGCCTCTCGGAAGCCGTTTTGGGGCCTCTCGAGGCCTCTTTTGGGCCTCTTAGTGGCCTTCTGGGCTGTCTTCGGGGCCTCTGGGGGCTTCCTGGGGGCATCTTGGGGCGGAGAGCTCGATTGTTCGGTGCGTGTTCCCACTCTTGGGCCGCTCTTGGCGCCCTCTTGGGGCTCTCCTGGGCTGTCTTGGGCGGGCCTGGGGACAGTCTTAAGGCTCTCTTGGGCCGTCTTCGGCCTATCTTGGGGGTCTCTTGGGCTGTGTTGGAGCGGTCTGGGGAGCCTCTGGGCGGGTCTAGGAGCGTCGGAAAGCCGAAACAGCGAGGAAGCAAAACAAAAAAGAAAAAACACATGAAAATCAACTATTTTCGCCTCTCTGGCCGCTCGTCGGCGGCATCTTCATGCCTCTTGGGGCGTCTTGGGGGACGTCCTCGGCAGCTTAAGACGCGTCGTGGGCCCCTGGAGACACCTGCAGGCGGTCTTGGGAGCGTCTCGAGAACGTCTGGGGCCGCCGGGACGGCTGTCCGAGGGCTCCTGCGGCCTTCTACGGGCCCTCTTCGGCCGTCTTGGGCGGGTCTGGGGGCAGTCTTGGGGCTCTCTTGGGCCGTCTGGGAGCTCTGTTGGAGGCTCCTGGGCCGTCTTGGAGCGGTCTGGGGAGCCTGTGCGGCGGTCTTGGAGCGTCGGGAAATCAACACAGCGAGTAAGCAAAAACATTGAAAATACGCATGAAAATCAACAATATTCGCGTCTCTGGCCGCTCGTCGGCGGCATCTTCACGCCTCTCGGGGCGTCTTGGGGGACGTCCTCGGCAGCTTAAGACGCATCGCGGGCCGCTGGAGACACCTGGAGGCGGTCTTCGGAGTGTCTCGAAACCGTCTGGGGCCGCCGGGACGGCTGTCCGAGGGTTCCTGGGGACTTTTTGGGCTCTCTTGGGCCGTCTTGGGGCGAGTCTGGGGGCAGTCTTGGGGCTCTCTTGGGCCGTTTTGGGGCTCTCTTGGGGGCCTCTGGGGCCGTCTTCGAGCGGTCTCGGGAGCCTCTTGGGCGGTCTTGGAGCGTCGGAAAGCCGAAACAGGGAGAATGCAAAAAAAAAAAAAAAATCTAATGAAAATCAGCGATTTGGGCCTCTCGGGCCGCTCTAGGGCGGCATCTTGAAGCGTCTTGGGACGTCTTGGGGGGGCTTCCTGGGTAATTTAAAACGTATCGTGGGCGGATGGAGACGCCTGGAGGCGGTCTGGGGAACGTCTCGAGACCGTCCAGGGCTGCCGGGACGGCTGTCTGAGGGCTCCCGACGGCGATTTCAGCCCTCCCAGAGGCGGGCCCGGGCCCCAGGCCCCACATTTGTGGTCGAGGTTCGGGCCCCCGGGAGCGTCCTGCAGCCCCGTGGCCCCCATGGGGGTCCGAGGTGCCAATCTGGCGGCCCCAGGTCCCGTTCCCCGGTATGTATATATATATATATATATATATATATATACACACACACAAGACTGCAGTGGCGCTTCGCGCCATGCACCTTGGTCCTTGAAGTTTGGCTTGCAGGCGGAATGGCAGGAAGGTTAAGCCGACAATTTAGCGATAACTCCTGGTTGCCTTTTCCGACATCGCCGCTATAATGATGTTATTCGTTATCCTTCCTCCATGTTTATTGTTCCTTATTTTCGCCATACCCTGCGCATTCTCCACATCCTCCTCAGCTCTTTTTTGCGGAAGCTCCTCCTTGGAGAGCCTCTAGGGGCCTCACAAAAGTTGTTTCGGGCTTTCTTAAGGCCTTCTGGAGGCCTCCTGGGCGTATTCTGGGGGCCTCCGGGGGCTTCCTCGGGCCACCAGGCCTCCAACCGCCGTCTCCCTGAACGACCGAATCACGATTTGGAATTATTCGGAGGGTGTCTTTGGGCCATCTTGGGCCGCCATGGGGCTCTCTGAGGGCCATCTTGGACCCGTGTTGTGCCGTTTTGGGGCTCTTTTGGACTGCCTGGAAGCCCTTTCGGATGGTTGTGGGGCGATTTGGGAGCCTCCCAGGCGGCTTCGGAAACCCAGAAGACCGCCGTTTTGGAGCGTCGGGAGGCCGAAAAGAGGAGAACCCTAAAATTCACAAAACAAAGCAAAAAAAAATATGCTAACGGAATTCCCCACATAAAGAGATTAACGATTTCGTTGGGAGGAGGGTTGGGAGGGGCACGAAACCATGTAAATAGTATGGTATTCCGATACCCTCCTCGCTCAGGCGGGGCCTCCCTGGAGGGGTGGGAGGGGCACGAAACCATGTAAATAGTATGGTATTCCGATACCCTCCTCGCTCAGGCGGGGCCTCCCTGGAGGGGTGGGAGGGGCACGAAACCATGTAAATAGTATGGTATTCCGATACCCTCCTCGCTCAGGCGGGGCCTCCCTGGAGGGGTGGGAGGGGCACGAAACCATGTAAATAGTATGGTATTCCGATACCCTCCTCGCTCAGGCGGGGCCTCCCTGGAGGGGTGGGAGGGGCACGAAACCCTCCGATACCCTCCTCGCTCAGGCGGGGCCTCCCTGGGGGTGGGAGGGGCACGAAACCATGTAAATAGTATGGTATTCCGATACCCTCCTCGCTCAGGCGGGGCCTCCCTGGAGGGGTGGGAGGGGCACGAAACCATGTAAATAGTATGGTATTCCGATACCCTCCTCGCTCAGGCGGGGCCTCCCTGGAGGGGTGGGAGGGGCACGAAACCATGTAAATAGTATGGTATTCCGATACCCTCCTCGCTCAGGCGGGGCCTCCCTGGAGGGGTGGGAGGGGCACGAAACCATGTAAATAGTATGGTATTCCGATACCCTCCTCGCTCAGGCGGGGCCTCCCTGGAGGGGTGGGAGGGGCACGAAACCATGTAAATAGTATGGTATTCCGATACCCTCCTCGCTCAGGCGGGGCCTCCCTGGAGGGGTGGGAGGGGCACGAAACCATGTAAATAGTATGGTATTCCGATACCCTCCTCGCTCAGGCGGGGCCTCCCTGGAGGGGTGGGAGGGGCACGAAACCATGTAAATAGTATGGTATTCCGATACCCTCCTCGCTCAGGCGGGGCCTCCCTGGAGGGGTGGGAGGGGCACGAAACCATGTAAATAGTATGGTATTCCGATACCCTCCTCGCTCAGGCGGGGCCTCCCTGGAGGGGTGGGAGGGGCACGAAACCATGTAAATAGTATGGTATTCCGATACCCTCCTCGCTCAGGCGGGGCCTCCCTGGAGGGGTGGGAGGGGCACGAAACCATGTAAATAGTATGGTATTCCGATACCCTCCTCGCTCAGGCGGGGCCTCCCTGGAGGGGTGGGAGGGGCACGAAACCATGTAAATAGTATGGTATTCCGATACCCTCCTCGCTCAGGCGGGGCCTCCCTGGAGGGGTGGGAGGGGCAGTGATATGGTATGGTATGCTATGGTACGCCATGGTATGGTATGGTACGGTATGGTACGTATGGTGGTATGGTATGGTATGGTATGGTATGTGTGGTAGGAACTATGGTATGGTATGGTGTGTGTGGTAGGAATAATATTGTGCTGTATGGAAGATGGAGCGGGAGGTGGGTGGGAAGGAGAGGGTGTTCTGGGAAAACAAGAACCCCACTCAGGATGTGGGGGAAAAAAAAAACGTCAGAAAATCAATGATTTTTGCCTCGAGGGGCCTTCTTGGGAGTGCTCTTGGAGGCCTCTTTGGGGCCGTCCTGGAGGCCTTTTGGGCCATCTTGAGGTCACGTCGGTCCTTCTTGGAGCGTTCTTGTGCTGTTTTGGGGGTGTCTGGGACGTCTCCGATGACCCCCCTGATCGCACTAAGTGTGCTGGGAAAGCTTGGCGAAACGCCTTGCGAGGCCCGGTGGCGGCTTCGAGGCCCGTCCGGAGGGCCCCAAAACCCCAGGTCTCGGGAGTCCGTTTTTGTTTTTTGTTTTGGGCGGGTGGGTTTTCCCCCCGCCCGGGCTTGTAAAAATATAGGAAGAGGAAAATATACACACATATACACACATACATATATATACACACATACATACATACATACATACATACATACATACATACATACATACATACATACATACATACATACATACATACATACATACATACATACATACATACATACATATATATATATCACAATATTTTCAATGCCCCGATCGGCATTCCATGCCAGCGCCACTAGGGTGGCGAAGTACCCGGGGCCCGCATGGGCCACGAAATCGAGTCACTATTGTATGACCAGTGCAACCTGTTCCTGGACACGACACTGTACCGCAGCACGACAGAAAAAGAGTTGAGAGCAAACGTGGGAGAGGTCCAGCCAACCCCAACCAAACAGAGGAGGAGGAGAGGAGGAGGAGGAGAGCGAGCTGCGGTCCGATGAAAATAATGATAAAGGTCCAGACCGAAAACCACCATATTTCTCAATGCCCCGATCGGCATTCCGTGCCAGCGCCACTCGGGTGGCGAAGTACCTGGGGCCCGCATGGGCCACGAAATCGAGTCACTATTGTATGACGAGTGCAACCTGTCCAACATTGTTATAATGCCGACATTCTGCGAGTCGTGTCCAGGGACAAAACTCAAAACAAAACGAGAACCACAGAACAACGGGGAGATCGACTAACGAGGGCGGCAGCCCAAGGAAGTCGAACAACCCGCGGACGGAGGACGAACCCAACCCAAGGAAGCGGCTAGCGGCAGGAGGAGGAGGAGGGAGGAGGAAAAGAAAATTTAGCGCGGGAGCCGCTTCTTGAGTCGGCTGCACAGCTCTGCAGGCAGGCGGGCGGCACGGTGGGGGGCCTCCGTCACCGTCGTCCGCTCCAACTTCGCGAGCTGGCGGAGGAGCTTGGCCGGCTTCGCATACCGGCGCGCTGAGTTGATCACCGACCAGCACCCTCGCATCATCACCGCGTCGAGCGCGGCGCCGTTGTAGCGCATGTCGTGTGAAGGGCCTGCATGTCGCAGGCAATGGGGAGTGATCGGGACGCCGTTGATGGAGCCGTACTTTCTAAAGATCTGCCCTAGCTTGGCCAGCATCAAATGCCTGGGCAGGAGAGTGGTGGCCTCGGTCCTTGAGGCCAGCAACTTCACGATGTCGACGGCAAAGCTGCGCCCGAAAACTCCGCCGATCACCCCCTGGTCGAACTGCTTGTTCTTGGCTGGCTTCCCGCCCTGCGGGGCGACCACCATGGCCCAGGAACGACTGCGCGTCCCTGGCGTAGGCTTGATCACCTGTGAGACGAGCATCTCGAATTGCTCTGAGGGCCTGAGAAAGGCGTCGAAGGCGACGAGGGCGAAGGCGGCCGCCAGGTCGCAGTCCAGAGTGTTGGCGAGGAAGAGGCGCGCAACCAGGCTCCAGATCGCTTCGACTGGAGGCGGATCGCGCATGAGATCTGGACGGATGCTCGCACACCCCTTCTCAAAGCCTTCTTGGCCAGGGGCAAGACCGACGGGCTCCGCGCGACGAGGTCGAGCGCCCAGGCGGCCCCGAAGAGCGCGACCCGACCAACTGCGGCAGAGGCTCACGCCAGAAACTCCATCTCCAAGTAGTCGTGGATGACCCTGTCCCACTCATCCATCGTGTGGGGGGGAACTCCACGCCCACTGGCGAACGGCTTCACCAGGTTGAAAGCTCGGGTGTGCGTGTCACGTGTCCTGGCGGTGACTGTGGCTCGCCGTAGGAAGCCGGGGTCCGAGTCGGCCGCGCTGGACGCGCGACGACGCTTGCGCGTCGTGGGCGCGATTGTGAGCACGGACTTCGGAAAAGATGCGGAGCTCCTCGCTGAGCGGCCGCCCGCCCCAGCGCCTCGTGCAGCCCTCCCAGCCGAGGACGGCGTCGCGTGGGAGGCCGGGGGGCGCCGCGCGTCGGCGGCGCGGGCCGGCGCCGGCAGCCCAGGCGGCGTCCAGCAGCCGCTCCTCCCACCAGTCGGCGAGCCGACCTTCCCCGCGGCGGCGCCAGGCAGCCGTAGGAGCAGCACGAGCAGCCACGCGGGCGAAACTGCGGCACAGCTTGGGCGGGTAGGCGCCCGCGAAGGAGGTGCGCCACCTCGCGGGCCTCGCAGCACTCCCGACTTTGCCTTCAAGAATGACGCGTCGTCGGTGGCCTGGGCACACTCGGGCGAGGGTGTCACAGTCGGGTACGTTGGTGCCAAGCCGGGTCGGCTTCCGCCACGCAGTGTCGTAGGCGCACATCTCGAAGTCGACGAGCTGGCACTTGCTGCGGCGCAACTCGGCAACCAACGGCGGCCAATCCCACAGGCCACTGCGAAGCGGGTTCTCCACGGCGACGTAGATCCCTCGCTGTCGGCAGAGACGGAGAGCCCTGACTGTGAAAAGGGCGCAGGCGCACCCGGAACGGTCCACGTCAGTGCCAGACCGTCTGGTACTCCGAGCTTGAGACCATCGCCCGCAGGGTGCCCCGAGGAAGACCAGCCACGCGCGCCCCGACCGCAGCCACCGGAGGACCTCGGCCTGGACCCGTGGCCGCGCGCGGTCGAAGTGCGTCTCCTGGCTGAGGTCGCAGGGCGCGCCGATCCGTAAGCCGACTCCTCGGAGCGCGGCCGGAAGGAAGGCGCAGCCCGCGAGCAGCTCAAGCGCGGCCAGGCCAGGCGCAGCCCTGGCCCTGGGTTGGTGTACATCAAGAGGTCGGCCAGGAGGCCGGCGATCACGTTGTGGAACAGGTATAGCACGTAGATGGCCCCGACTCCGAAGGACAGCGGGGCCCCGTTCACGACGGCGAAGAAGTCCAGGCGGCGTGGGCAGACCGAGCGGAAGCGCCGTCCGAGCAGAAGACGAGCGGGCAACCCGCCGGGGGCCAGCCGCGGGAGAGCGGCCGAGGGGTGTGACTTCGGGGGTCTGAATCCCCCCCCCTCGTCGGCACGCTGGGCCCCCCGCGGCGGCAAGCGGCGCCGCGGCGCCGAAAGCCCAGGCGGCGGCCGCAGCCGGGGAGGCGAGGGCCCACGCCCGCCTTCACGCCCGGGTCGAGGAGGCGGCGGCGGGCCCACCGCGGCAGAGCCTCCCACGACCGCGGCACAGCGGCGGCCAGCCGCGCGGGCACGGCCGTCGCCAGCGAGGCGTGGTGCTGCTTCTCGTCCTTCCAGCGGGAGTCGGCGTCCGACGGGTTGCGGGCCGTCTCGACGTAGCGTCGAACCCACCGGACGCCCGTGACCCCCTGGATCGCGGCGCCCCGTCGGCAGACCGCGAGCAGCTCAAGGTCCCGAGTGCGCCCGCGATCCGTGGCGAAGACCTCCGCGAGGTTGTCGCCGAGCCCGAGCACCACCGCGTTGAAGTTGGCGGTGTCCGCGGCCGCGTGGAGGAGCCCGTAGACGGCGGCGCGGCCCTCCTTGTTGTGGATGACGGCCGGCCGCTGCCAGACTCCCCGTCGGATCCGCCGCCAGCGTCCAGGCTCCAGCAACCCGGCGGGCAGCCGCGGCACGAACCCGACGCGCCCCTGCTGGGGTCGGTCGGGCTGAAGAGACGCGGGCCCCCGAGGCTCGTCGGTGGAGTACGGGATCCCACGCTCGGTGTCGCCAACCTCGGACTCGAACCAGGCCGTGAAGTTCGGCGCGACGGCCGGAGGCGCGGCTGGCGCCGAGGAAGGGTCGTCGTCCGCGGTGGCGGGCAGCGGGTCAACGAAGCGCCAGCGCTCTCTCCAGCCGATGGTCGGGGGGGGCTCCTGGGGAGTGACATCGGAGACGTGGGCCGCGTACCCGAAGCCCGAAGAGTCGCTGCAATACATCCGACCACAAGGGGGCTTCGCAAAGTTCTGCACGACGAGCGGCAGCAAGCCCTTGATAATGCGAAGCTCGACCAGCAGGGGGACGGGCATGACTCGAGGGGGGCCGGTGCCGTCGCCAACGAAACGATAGAGGTGGCACAAGGACGACAAGAACTCTCGACGGATCGACAGCAGGTCGACCAGGTGTCCCGCGAGCCTGCGGCGGTGCCAACTTGCGTGCGTGGAGTAACGTGTCCAGAGCATACCAAAGTCGCCAGATGCGCGCGGGTCGGGGTCTAACCTCTCCGAGGCGTCCGTCCCAAACCCGTCCAAGGATCTCCATCTCGCGGCGCGGACGGACCTCCTCGTGAACAGCGAAACCCACGGCGCGAGCTCCTTCTTGAGCGCGTCGAGGAGGGCCTCGCACATCCGACGAGAGCCGGCCACGACGTTGCCGTTGTAGACGTAGGGTGCGACACGAGCGGCGCGCGGATGGAGGACGGGGGCCTCCTGACGGTCGCCCACCACTTCCGCTGAGAGGCCAAGCGCAAGCTGAGCCCGACGACCGCACTCGGTGAAACCGTCGTGGCAGACGCACAGCGCCCAGCTCCATCCCATCGGCATGCCGCGGAAGCACGCCTCGACCATAGCCGTGGCCGGGACGGGCACCATAACCCCAGTCTCCTCGTCCAGCTCCTCGGTGACACCCGCCTCGGAGGCCGATATCTGGTGCGCGAGGGCGAACCAGGAGGCCATGCCGTCGTTGCTGAACTGGTAGTGCCCGTCGAGGAGGTCGATGCTGGCGGCGCGCGGCACGTCTGTAGGATCTGTGGGCGAGACCTCCGCCAGGGGCGTCGGCTCGTCCGCCTGCCCCCACGCCGGCCCCGCCAATGCATGCCCCAGCGCCGCTGGCGTCGCCAGGGACGATCGCGGGGGATCGTGATGGAGTGCACTGGTCGCCCGGCAATCGAGGACAAGACGTATAGCACCGTTCTTCTTCCACACGAAAAAGGCCCCAACACGAAAACGTACACGAGTGCGCCAAGTGATGAGACCTGCCTTCTCCAGCTGTCGCACCAAGGGCCCCCGCTCAGAGTGGGGGCCAACAAGCGGAGGGCCCCAGTAAGGTGGTGGTAGATCTCGAAGTTCGTCCACCTCGGCTCGGGCTCGAAAAATGCGGCGCTGAGGGCCCAGGAGTTAGCGCCGGGCGGCCGGCCCGACCAGACGCTCCATGGGTCGAGGGCGGAGGTCACCATTGAGCGCGCGGAGCTTGTCCGGGTCGAAGGGCGCCACCGTCGTGTCCTGGTCCGCGTCGTAGATGTCGTTGCACTTGAGGAGCTCACACAAGGCCCCGTCTGGGCAGAGTTGTCGTTCGTCAGGCCGAAGGAGAAAGGCGCTGACGGCACGGCCGACGTTGCCGAGGACTGCGTCGGTGAAGGCAGAGACCGGCTCGCCGGACTTGCGGCAGGCGGGCGGCTCAAAACTCGAGTGCCCGGAGCCGGCGGTGGCGCGCAGGGCGTTGAGCGAGGAGACGGCGTCCGCCAACAAGGCCTCGTGCTCATCCTGCGCCGCGAGCCGCCGGCGGAGATATCGCGGCAATCCCCGGCGATCCCCCGCGCCCCGATGAGGAAGAGAGCCGCGCCAGGGTCAGGCTGACCACTGGGCGCGGGCATGGCAGGAGGCATCCCGACCAGCACGGCGGGGCGGCCTCCACCCGCCAAGACCGATCTGAGATCACTTCCCTCCACCGCCCTTCGCGGGCGCTGAGGTCTTCGAGGCGTGGCCCAACTCCTCCGAGTAAAGCCCATGCTGATTCATGGTGATCGCCTCCGTCTTCTGCTCCTCGGCCGCCCACTTCGCGAAGTCCCCGATCAGCGCGCCACCGCCGGTGGACAGGTTGCTGTAGACCATGACGGTGGTGCCCCTGAAGTCCGGGGCCTTCGCGTTCCTCGCGACTGCAGCGTGGGTCTGCAACGCGAGACGGCAAGCCGCCTCGGCAGCGGCACTCTGCAGCCCGTTGATCTGGTCGTAAGAGATGAGGTGGTGCAATACCATGAGCAGGTCGCGGCGCCCGTGGGACACGGGATGCTCGGGCGAGAGGCCAGAGCTCGTCAGATAGAAGTCGTGGTAGGAGCCAACGTCGTGGCCCGAGCCGCGGATCGCTCGAAAGAGCTCCTCGGACGCCGAGGGCCCGCGGAAGGGCCAATCGTCTGGGACCTTCGGCTTGAAGGGGATCATGACGGCCATCGCGCCCCGCAGCAGCTGGACGCGGGCGCCGGAGGCGTCCCGCTCGAGCGGGAGGATGCGCGGATCCCGGCCTAGGCCACTCCTCTTCTCGTTGAGCCAGGCGGCCAGGTCCACCCGGGTGACTCGCTCGATGAACTTCCAAGTCCGACCTCCGTCGCCGTCGGGGACCTCCACCATGGCCTTCGCGCCCCTGGGCTGGCACGTGGCGGGGTTCACGAGCAGCGCGTCCTCGACCTCCTGACCGAACTCCTCGCCCGCAGTGTCGGCGTAGTACCACTTGGCCTCGGCTCCTCCAGCCGCGACCGCTGCCACTCCACCGAGCACCGCCGCGAGTTGTCGAGCTCCACGGTGCCAGCTGGCCAACGTCTCCTCCGAGACGTCACCGAAGTGGTAGCGGTTGTTCCTCATGCGGGGCGGCGCTGGCGCGCCTCGAGGGATTGGTAACGCCCGGCACTGAGCCAAATCCAGGACCTGGATATCCCCGTCCGGCGTGGCAGCCACCCATCCCCCCTGGTCGTTCAGCTTCTCGAGAAGGATACGCGTGCGCCAATTCACAGTCGGATCGTCCGGGTAGAACACCGCGATCTGGGGCTCCACGACGTCCAAACCACGACAGTCCGCGGCCGCGGCCGCCATCACTCAGCAGCAGGAAGAGCCCGAGGACTGACACGACGAGGCTTCCACACCGCCGAGCTGGCCGAGGACGGAATAGTGGGCGCCCCGCTTCCCCCACGGCTGCCGGAGCCAAGCCCGGCCTGCAAGTAGTCCTCGCGGTCGAAGTGATCGTGCGACGGGGCCGACCGCCGCGTCGCTCTGCGCCTGCAGGCACAGCCCAAGCGCGCCCTGCCGAGCCCAAGCCCGGCCAGCAAGGCGACCAACCGATCCAGCCACGCCCAGCCGAACTGGCCGATCCGGAATGCGTCGTCGGAGAGCTCGCACCTGCAGGGCGCGCGCTCCGGGCAGTCGAGCTCGCGCCCGACGTCGGAGCCCGCCTTCGGCTCGAAGGGCGCTACCGGCAGCTGCCAGTCGCGCCAGCCGGGCCACTCCAGGCCCTCGAAGAGGTGTGACCACCGCCCTGCGCCGGCCGCCGCCGCTGCGAGGACGATGGGCCCAGCGCCGAGGGGGGCGCGCGGGGGCGCTGGCTCTGCCATGCAATGGCTCGAACCAGAGCGAGCTGCGGTCCGATGAAAATAATGATAAAGGTCCAGACCGAATATATATATATATATATACACATACATATACAAATACAAATACAAATACATATACATATACATATACATATATACATATATACATATATACATATATGTATGTATATATGTATATATGTGTATATATATTCCTTTTCCCTATCAAATGATAAGGGACCCCCCCCCCCAGATGGGCGTCACCTAATTCGCCACCCCCCCGGACGGGCTAAAGACAACCCCGAGAATGCCTTAAATTACCGCCAAGCTGGTCCAACCGGCCCCAGAAGCCTTCCAAGACGCCCACAGATCGCTCTAAGATGCCCCAGTTCGTCACAAGACGGCCCAAGAGGCCTCCAAGACGCCCCGCACGGCCTCTGCGCCCCGGGACATGCTCTTTCCTTACGAAAACCCACACCCACGACAGCCCTTCGACGCCGGCGTGCCCTGAGGGCGCCAGACGCCCCCCATCCCGGCCCGAAAAAAAAACAAGCAGCCGTCACCGTGAACCAAAAATTGGTTCGGCCCGCGGGGTGGCTCCGCGCCCCGGGACATGCTCTTTCCTCATGAAAACCCACACCCACGACAGCCCCTCGACGCCGGCGTGCCCTGAGGGCGCCAGACGCCCCCCATCCGGGTCCGAAAAAGATCGAGCAGCCGTCAACGTGAACCAAAAATTGGTTCGGCCCGTGGGGTGGCCCCGCGCCCTGGGACATGCTCTTTCCTTGCGAAAGCCCACGCTCACGACAGCCCCTCGACGCCGGCGTGCCCGGAGGGCGCCAGACGCCCCCTGTGAAATGAACCCGTGTAATACCCTCATATATACTCCTTACTCTCATGTCTCCTGGCCGTTTGGGCTCAGGTATTGGCATCGGTCAGACTGTTGATCGCACAGGAGGAAAAGATCCCCATCGTTTCCCTCCTTTCCCCTACCTACGGATCGAAGGGTTTTGTACCTTTGTACTCCAACCCCATGCACAGGTTATCAGCCCTTAAGGCTCACCATTCACCGAACCCTGCGTCGCGATCTCGCTCGCAGCCCCGATGGAGCCCAGACGGCGCATGCGCCGTAAGGGATCCTTCGAGGCTTCGCGTCCGAGCTCTCCGACGGCGCGACGGATCGGTGATGAGTTGGAGAGCCTTGGAGGTGACCGTGTGGCTGTCCCCGATACCCCCCCCAGCTCCGACGGACCCGAGGCGCGACTAGCTGCTGAACTTCGCCGCCACGCCGCCCACGGGGGGACAGGAGAAGGAGCAGGAGCAGGCATTGGAGGATTTCACACGCCTACTTTCGACACTCCATCTCCTCTTCCTACGTCGGGGGCAATCCCTACTGCGTCGGGCGCAAGCCCCACTGGCCCCGATAATCCAGGGCGCTTCCGCGCTAACCGCCGTTGGAACAACAGCGCTGGCCCAGCCAGTCCTGCGACTGGTCCAGTGTCGGCGCACGTAGCCGCCTTCGAGGAGCTCGGTAGACCAGTGGCGGCACAGCCGCAGACGCAGCATCCCAAGGTTTCATCATCCCGTCAGACAACACACACACACACACACACGGCCATAGCCGCAGCTCGTCCATGAACACCCGTCGCGAGGCCACAGGCCCCATACGACGAGACTAGGTCGAGCCCGCGTGCGGCCTCCTAGAGGCCACGCACTTCTCGCGAGAGGTGCACCAGGGAGCAGACGCTCCTCACCTCTTACTCTCAGACGACCTGCAGGCGGCCACGCCCGCTGCAGGTGAACTTGCTGAGCTGCGAGACCAGGTTGAAACCTTCGTGTCCAGGCAGTACTCCGGACTGGTGCAGAGCGTTCAGACGAGCGCTGCCAACGCTGCTGCCCTACGCAAAGATTTCGACGGCGCCTTTGCGATCATAGATTCCAGGATCGCTGAAGATCGTCGTATCTTAGGAGAGCTGCAGTTTCAGGTTGACCGTGAGATGTCATACTCAGGTGACCGGTCTGCGACGGTCGAGCACCTGCGCAACTACCTTGTGCAGATGGAGCAACAGCTTGTGGTCGTCCGCGACACAGGCGTTTCAGCGGTCAGGATCCTACACGATGAGATCCACGACCAGCTCCGAAACCGACCGCCTCCATCCGAGGCACACGACCTCGGCGACGTCCAGTCCCAAATCAATGATCTTCGATCAAACATGGACCACACGGCGACGCTTCGCGCTGAAGCAAGTACCAAGTCGTCGACCCTGCTCGGCATGTTGCAAAATACTGAGAGAGTCATCGCTCAACGGCTTGATGCGACCGACGCTGTCGTGCAGCGGATCTCTGTGATCGAGCAGCGTTTACCTGGTGTACAGGACGCCCTGGCAGAGTTGCGTGTCGGACGAGCCCAGACTGGCCAGCTGGGATCTCCTCCTACGGTTTACGATTTCGCCCACTTCACTGACAGGTTGCAGGAAGTTAAGACGGCGGCGGACCACACGCAGTCTGAGCTCTCCCAGGCCCTTCGGGACAGAGATGCTGAAAAAGTACGTGTTGAGGAGTGTCTCTCACACGTCTGGAAAGTGAAATGGAGGCACAAAACGCCCGTCTCCGAGCCTACGAGCAACGCCTTGATCGGTATTCCCAACGCTCTCGGGGCACCGACGATTATGTACGCCAAAAGGTGGACCAAATACAAGAGGACATGACGAATTGGACGAATTTATTGATTGACCACACCAACGACACTACACTTCACCTTCAGCCTTCGCCAGGCCTCTCCAGGCCGACGGCAGCGTCCGCTGAAGCACCACACGCTTATGCAGGACAACAAAGGCGTACGTCACCAGGAGCAGCCTCCGCGGCAGCTTCCGCACAGACACGCCACGTGTCCCCCGTGCGCACAGAACCGACTACCGACGGTGTACCGATACCCTCACAACCACTATCTGCGGTTTCGGTCAATACTACTACTCCGATCAAGGAGTCAGACACCGTACGAGTCCCTGCCTTACCTAAAATCACACAGCTGCTCGAGTGGCAGCAAAAGGTAGGGAAGAATTTTGGGGCAGCTTCAGGGCGCCCCTCCAAAGCATACGCCTTCCTATGCGTGGCTGAACAGCCCGAGTGTACCTTTGAAGATTTACAAGACAGCGGTGACTTTGAGAGCATCGATTGCAAACTCGCCACTGCTCTCAGCGACATCTTGTATGTATATATATACATATGTATACATATATATGGACAGCCCCCCAAGCACCCACTCTTCGCAGCATTCGCGGAGGGTAATGCTTGCTGCTCAGGCTCAGCCCGGGAACGGGGGCCGCACGCTTCAGGCGTTCCATCGCACCCGCCCCGGTCGGGCTGCAGCCGCCGTGACGTCGCCGCCGCCGCCAGCGGTCGTGCCGCTGCGGGCGTCCCGTCTATCGTCTGTCGTGTCGTCGTCGCCGTCGCCGTCTCGGCCGCCGTCGTCGCCGTCGCCGCCGGTGTATGCTTGTCCTTCTCTGCCTGGACCTCGTGCCCCTTTTTGGGCGCGCGCGAGGCCAGCTTAAAATCTTCGAATCTTAGAATATCTTCCTCCTCCTCCTCCTCCTCATGATCTTCCCCGCCATCCTCCCCCAAGTGTTCCCCGAAGGGTCTTCCCAACGATTGAGGGAACACATGGTCCGATAGCTTGGCAGAGCTCTTGCCACAACGCTCGGCCATAATACAAACAGGGGTGATTCGCCGTAGGCGTCTTCGATAACGCCAACGCCTCAATATGCGCTGACGATTCCTATCCGCCCCCGCATGATGCTCCCAGATGCGCCAAGGCATCGCCGAGACGCACCGACGCGACTCTGATATATCCCATTGTGATACACAGGGGGATGGCAGGGGGCGAGGCCCTTACGGTTAAGTGCATAGAGAGAGGGAGAGAGAGAGAGAGGGACAGGAGGGAAAGAGAGAGAGAGGGGGGTCTTGTAGCAGAAATAAGTCTGCCCCCCCCAAGGAAGAGTGCAGATAATTTTGGACCACAGGGCCCGTCGCCCGCCGCCACATCGCTCCGCATCTCCTACAGCGAAGAATCCGCGGCGCGGCGGGCCACCGAATTCTTTCACGGGAAAGAGCTGTAGGCTGTGGGGCTCCAGGTGTCCAAATTGGACTCGCTCGACCCGTCCGCTAGAACGCCGACGAGGAACGTGGTCTACTATGCCAGACCTATCTGGCCTTCTGGCTGCGCCCGCACCCGTCTCATCCTCACGTGCCTGCGCCGCACTGGCGCCACCGCATAGGCGCCCCCGCTGGGCACCGCCACCGAAGCATGGGAGCGAGTGGGCGGAGCAGAGCATCAGAGCGGCACGGGAGGGGGAAGAGGACAAACAACCAAACATAATGTATCTCCTCTGTCATCCTCTGTAGCCTCATCCTCCCTCGCCTACGGGTGACCTCCCGTATTCCTAGTGGGCAGGCAGCAACTTCTACGACTAAGTACTTTTCAGTTGTCTGCCCTTAATGAGGCAGAGCGCCGCAATGGGAGGGAAGGGGAGCGTTTCGATCGAGCACTAATGCCCGCATCCTTGAAGGCCTTGGAGGAGAGACAAAAATCAAGGAGGCTCCCGTCAAACACGACCAGGAGGAGGAGGAGGAGGAGGAGGAGGAATGATATATTTGAGGAGGAAGAGGCCTCAGGATTCCACGGTAGGCCCTGAGAAACTCAGGATTCTAAAGGAAAGCACTACTCCACTCCTCTGTCCTTGAATTCTCAGTCCTTGCAGCCCCGAATACTCGAACCTCGATCCTTGTATCCTCGCAACCTGGAGTACTCGAACGACGATCCTGTATCATCGACCCCCCCCCTCCTCATCCTCCTCCCTCCTGCCCGTCTTCCCTCCTGCTCTTCCTCCCTCCTGCTATTCTTCCTCATCCTCGATCCTCGATCCTACCCTGGGGGGGCAGCCGCCTCAGCATCAGCAGGTTGCCCTGCGACCACAGGGGTGCAGCGGCGGCGGAGGCCTCTGCGCGGCCTTCCTCCTTCTCCGTCGTCGATCGTCGGCAACCTCTTCGACCCTCGCCGCCGATCGGCGATCGTCGTCGTCGTCGGCGTCGTCGTCGTCGATCGGAGTTCGAAGATCAAGACTCGGGAATCCAAATGTTTAGACGGGTTTGGGCTCTGGGAATGGAATCTCTGGGCGTTCTGAAGAGCTCGTGGAGACCTCCTGAGACATCGGAGGGCCTCCAGGGACCTCCAGAAGTCTCGGGCTCGTCATCACCGTCGATCCTCGATCTTCGAATCCGATCGGCATTGGCGATCGTCGATGATCAACGTCGCCGCTGCCGTAGCCGCCGTCGCCTCCGCCGTCGTCGTCACCGCCGCCAGAATCGGTCCATGGACCCCTCGGGCGCTTCATCCTGACCAGTCTGTCGAACTCTGTCCGGCTGTGACAGCGGCAAACTCCAGAAATACATTATCCCGGCAAAGCAACCTAACAGCGATGTGTATAAGCATGTCTGTCAGCCTCAGCCTGCCTCAGCCTCAGCGTCAGCCTGCCTCGGCCTCAGCCTGCATCAGCCTCAGCCTCAGCCTGCCTCAGCCGCAGCTTGCTTCAGCCTCAGCCACAGCCTCAGCCTCAGCCTGCCTCAGCTTCAGCCTCAGCCTCAGCCTGCTTCGGCTTGCCTCAGCCTCAGCCTCAGCCTCGGCCTCAGCGTCAGCCTCAGCCTCGGCCTCAGCGTCAGCCCTTCAGCCTCAGCCTGCATCAGCCTTAGCCTCAGCCTCAGCCTGCCTCAGCCTCAGTCTCAGCCTGCCTCAGCCTCAGCCTGCCTCAGCCTCAGCCTCAGCCTGCCTCGGCCTCAGCCTGCGTCAGCCTCAGCCTCAGCCTGCCTCAGCCTCAGCCTGCCTCAGCCTCAGCCTCAGCCTCAGCCTCAGCCTCAGCCTCAGCCTCAGCCTCAGCCTCGGCGTGCCTCAGCCTCAACACGAAGAACACGAAGTGGCCTACAGTTGGCTCCGGGCAGTCAAAATGCGGCCTGGGAATGGTGTTCTGGAAACCCGAAGAACACGAAGTGGCTTACAATTGGCTCCGGGCATTCAAAATGTGGCCTGGGAATTGTGTTCTGGGAACACGAAGAACACGAAGTGGCCTACAGTTGGCTCCGGGCATTAACAAAGTGGCCTTGGAATTGTGTTCTGGGAACACGAAGATCACGAAGTGGCCTACAGTTGGCTCCGGGCATTCAAAATGTGGCCTGGGAATTGTGTTCTGGGAACACGAAGAACACGAAGTGGCCTACAGTCAGTTGGCTCCGGGCATTCAAAATGTGGCCTGGGAATGGTGTTCTGGGAACACGAAGAACACGAAGTGGCCTACAGTTGGCTCCGGGCATTCAAAATGTGGCCTGGGAATGGTGTTCTGGGAACACGAAGAACACGAAGTGGCCTACAGTTGGCTCCGGGAATTCAACATGTGGCCTGGGAATGGTGTTCTGGGAATGGATTCCTAAGGATTCCTGAAAATGCTGAAGGATTCCTAAGGATTCCTGGGGCTGGCGGATCTGTCCGGTTCCTTGTCCGGCTTCCGCCCAGACCCCCCTGGGGCGTCAAGATGCTCTCTTTTGACACCACTAGAAACCTATCAGCAAAAGCTGTTAGGTAACAAAAACCTTCGCAACGAAGACGCGGTCGCCGTCGCCGTCGTCGTCGTCAATCGCTTGGCTTTCGGGTCATAATTCTGTCATCCAACGGCCTTTCGGGACGACTCGGTCACCCCCAGAACGCTCTCGGAGAGGCGCAGCTGCTTGAAAGCATCCCAGACCTAGCAAGCCTCCTGGAACCAACGAAAGTGTCCGACAACCTCGAACCTCGAGCCCGATCGTCGTCGTTGTCGTCGCCGTCATTGAAGATCGTCCATCGCGGGTTCGGCGGCCTGCGGGGGGTGCAGGACGATGTCACCCAGGGCGGTGGCGGCGCACAGCAGGCTACACAGCCACGTCGCCGTCCTGATAGACTGGCGCGTCTGGTTCGGCTTCCTGCCGCGCATCGTCATCGAAGTCATCGTCATCATCATCGTCGTCGTCGTTATAGTCATCCTCATCGTCATCCTCATCGTCGTCGCTCTCGTCTTCTTCGTCGTCGTCGTCCTCCTCCTCCTCCTCCTCCTCATTTTCCTCCTCCTCTTCCTCCTCCTCCTTCTCAAAATCCTTCTTGTCGTCCCACTCCTCCTCCTCCTCGTCCTCCTCCTGCTGCTCCTCCTCCTCCTCGTCCTCAAGCCGTCGTCATCGTTCTCGTGGGCGTCTGGTTCGGCTACCTGGCCCGCGGCAGGAGGGAGGAGGATAGGAGGAGGAGAAGGGATGAGAAAGGAGGAGAAGGTGCACTGCCCACTGAAGGAAAAGGGAGGAGGGGGAGTGGAAGGGGAAGGGGAAAGAGGAGGGGGAGGAAGAAGAGGAGGAGGAGGAGGAGGAGGGATGGAGGGAGGGAGGGATGGAGGGAGGACAAAGGGACAACAGAAGGAACGGAGGGCCTGGAACCTCCGTCGGAAATCGACTACACACGAGCCAGGAGGAACGAGGAGGAACAGGGAGAGGGAGCAGGAGAGGAGGCGCAGGAAGGAGGAGGAGGAGGAGGAGGAGGAGGAGGACGAGGAGACAACAAAGAGGCAGGAGCGAGGGAGGGAGGGAAGTGAGGAGGAATCCGCCGACCCTGTCGGCGTGTGGAAGATGCTGTTCCGCGCCAGTCACAGCGAAATTGAGCAACGTTGTAGTTGAATCGAAGGGAAGCCCCTTCCCTTTGATCCCTTCCCCGCGGGGGGGGGGTCCCGGGGGGGGGCCCGGCGGGGGTGCCAGGGGGGGTCCCGGGGCAGATGCGACTCCCCCCTGGGCGGTTCGGGGGTCCAGAAAACCCCAAGACGCAGCAGAAGTGCCCCAAAATGTCCCCAAGACGGTCTTCGAGGGCCCCGAATCGCCGAAGTATCGGTCCAAATCGCCAACATAATCTCCAGACGGCTCGAAAAGTTTCCAAATTGCCCCAGAGGGCCTCCAAGAAGACTTCCAAGACGGCCCCAAGGAGCAAAACACGTAGATTTCCCGAGCGTTTTTGAAAGATTTCAGCACTCTCACCTTGTCAGCTTCCCGACGCTCCAAAACAGGCCAAAAGGCCTCCAAGACCGCCCCAAGATGGCTCAAGAGGCCTCCGAGAGAGCTCCACAACGACCCAAGAGGGCCCCAAGACCGCCCAAAAGGCTTCCAAGACAGCCGAGGAGGCCCCCAAGACGGCTCCAAGAGGGAGCCCAGACGGGGGACCCGAACGGACATTTCGATCCCTCGGCCTGAAAAGGTCAGGGCGACCCCGGAGGCACCTCGGAAGGCCCCCGAGAGGCCCCAAGAGACCCCCAAGACCCAAGGCAGCCCCAAGAGGCGACCACGGGGCTCCCAAGAGCTTCCCAACAGGCCCCCAAACTACCCCCAAGAGGCCACCGAGAGCGCTCGTCGTGGTCGTCGTCATTCAGGGTCGGCGGCGCCGGCCGTAAGGCCTTCGCAATACGAAGGAAGAGTGAGGATGAGGAGGAAGGAAGGGAGGGGGGAGGGAGGAGGAGAGAAAGGAAAGGAGGAGGTGGAGGAGGAAGAGGAGGAGAAGGAGGAGGAAAAACATGAGGAGAACGAGCGAACGAACGACTCTGCAGGGGCGAGCGCGGGGACTGGGCAGACTACCTGCTCTAAAGACTAACTCACCTCTAAGGGGCGCGGGGTCGAGAAGGTCTTCCCAACCCGCGCGGCAGTAGATGCACTCTAACTCCCACCCACCCACCCCCTGGCGGAGCCGCAAAGCGATCAGGATGCTTTTCTCTCTCCAGCGCGCAGCGCCAGAGCTCTCATCAGCCGCCCGCGGGGCGGAAGACCGTAAATTGGTCAAGGGCCCTGCGGGGCCCGCAGCGCCAAACGGCGGCGGCGGGCAGTGGATCTCCAGAAGGCTCTCTAGAGTTCCTCAAGTACACAGGCCCCAGCCGGGCCTGGTCACATGGCCCCCGGCGGGCCAATGCAAAAAGAGGCAGCCCTTGGTGGGCTGGCAAAATGATTCACTGCGTGGGGATCCCCATATGTGCATCTCCTTGCTGGCGCTCCCTTGGTGGTGGGACTCGGTGAGGACGAATCTGGATTTAAGTGTGACTGAGCTGCCTCTCTCTTTCTCTCTCTCTCTCTCTCTCTCTTTCTCTGCTCTCTCTGTCTCTCTCTCTCTCTCTGCCCTCTCTCTGTCTCTGCCTCTCTTTCCCTGCCTCTCTCTCTCTCTCTGCCTCTCTCTCTGCCTCTCTCTCTCTGCCTCTCTCTCTCTGTGCCTCTCTCTCTGTGCCTCTCTCTCTCTGCCTCTATCTCTGCCTCTCTCTCTCTCTCTTTCTCTCTCTCTCTCTCTCTCTCTCTCTCTCTCTCTCTCTCTCTCTCTCTCCTCTCTCTCTTCTCTCTATTCTCTCTCTGCTCTCTCTCTCCTCTCTCTCTCTCTCTCTCTCTCTCTCTCTCTCTCTCTTCTCTTCTCTTCTCTTCTCTTCTCTTCTCTCTCTCTCTCTCTATCTCTCTCTCTCTTTCTCTCTCTCTCTATCTCTCTCTCTCTCTCTTCCCTCGCTCTCTCTCTCTCTCTCTCTCTCTCTCTCTCTCTCTCTCTCTCTCTCTCTCTCTCTCTCTCTCTCTCTCCCTCTCTCCCTCTCTCTCTAGTCTCGGCTCGAGAGTGCCCTGCACTCAGACCGCAGCCGCGACGCGAAGCGCCCCGCCTCGGAGTCGGTCTCCCAGGCCTCGCGAGACCGGAGGGGTCCCAGCAGGACCCTACTGATTCGCGTCACCTCTTTCCCCCCCCCACCAGAGCGCCCGCCGCAATGGCCCCCGCCAAGCCGGAGCGCCGTCGCTCTTCCAAGCAGCCGCCGAGCTCACGTCCTGCAGCTGAAGGATCCCTCCTCCAACGCAAACAGGACTGCATTGCAGCCTTCAAGCAAGCGGGGTCTGACCGCCCCACAGCCGCATACAACGGGCTCGCCGAGCTGAACGCGGACGAG